>OU612045.1:61640189-62240189 GCA_914767935.1 Coremacera marginata | reverse complement strand
TTTTCTTCACGAATGGAGAAAGCAAAGTGAACCGTTCTTCAATTGAATAATATTGATGAGGAGGAGTGTAATTTTGCTCTCCACTTGAGAGTTTTTAAAAAGCTACCAGTTTTAAATAGCTAAACACATGAATATTAGCACGTTATGTTTATTTTACTTTTATTAAGCAGATTCTTGCTGAGATAAAAACATTAAACTGGCATTAAAAATTAAGTTTTTGTACATAAATTCACAAAACTTATCGTGCTTTCATAACGTGCTTTCGATGTAGTGTGGTGGAATTATGAATTTTAAACCTGATATATAGTTGAAAAAAAAAATTTCGCAATCTTATTGTCTAGTTCCGCCCACTTTTTGCATGTCTTTTTTTTGCATGGTCTTCCACCACGATAACGCTTGGTCTCATACGAGTTTGATGACTAACCAAAAATTGCTTGAGTTCGGATGGAATGGGACAGACCTTGAGCCCTTGGATTACCATATTTGTCACTCCCTGCAAAACTCACTGAAAGGTAAAACCTTTTATAATGAAGGCCTTACTAAGAGAGGTTCTTTGCAGAGAAAAGTGGAGAGTTCTACCTGTGAGGAATACTGAAGCTACCACAGAGATGGGAGAAGGTCATCGAACAAAATGGGGAATATAAAATTGATTAATGGAGATTTGATTAATAAAATAAATGAGCCTGATCTGTACATAAAAACTTATATTGACTTTTTGAACAATCCAATATAGACTTTTCCATAAATCTCTTACTCCGTTCCTCTTTCACTTGTTGCGACTGGTATAGAATGTTATTCTTTGACAACCCGAAAAGTATGCTAGGAAATTAATATAGCCTAGCAAACATTCATATGACAAAAACATCAACAGAAACATCTGATAAAGTTTGGTCGGTCACGCTTTAATATCCCAATAGGCAATGAAGCTAGGCCTCCTCTAACGAAGGCGTGCATTTTCTGCTACTTTTGGCGGTAAGACACATGCCATCCTCGTTGCTTCTGCGAGCGCTTCTATGAGGCCTAATTTTTCGCTACCCAGGGCAGCAGAACAATTATATTTTTCGTACAAAACTGGTTCTGCTTATATTTCAGGGTTACATTTTCGTTAAAAGTTAAAATATATATTAGTTCAAAAATACTGAATAATAATCAATGTCATGACTTAGAAATATTCTTATCTGACAAAAATATGTAAAATAAAATAAAATCCCAGAATAAATAGGTGTAGGTATACATAAAAAGAAATAAAAAAAAATATTGTTTTAATTGTTTTCGTTAATCTCTTCTATAAGCCATTCTAAAAGAGTGCTTATATAGCAGGCCTCTTTAAGGCAAGGAGAGCGGAAGGCCTGGAGAATTTGGCCATTTCATATAAAAAGTATATGGGCTTAGATATGAACATGGAAGGACTACGAAATCCATTAGAAGCCCTGCAGAAGCGCTTCGAAGCCCTGCTTTTGCCCACTGGGATGATTCACTACCCATATTCACTCTGCATATCTGATGTCTTGTAAAAAGTTTTTTAACTTAATTGGGCAATTCACAAGGTGTTGTAAAGTTGTATGTTGTATTGTTGTAAGTGAAAGGTTTTCCCATTTTCTTCCTTATAAGTAAAGAGATTTTTTTGAAATTTTGGTTGTATGTTTTGTTTAAAGTGGTTGTATGATGTGTTTAAAATTGGCGTGATCGGGGCGGAAGTACGCCTACCTCCCATACAAAGTGAAGTACAAAAAATAACTTTCAGTAACAATAACAAAAAATCGCCTCAGTAACAAGGGAGAAAATGAGAAAACTTTTCACTTACAATAATACAACATACAACTTTACAACACCTTGTGAATTGCATAAATGTTTATAAGGCCTTTGTGTATTAAGGCATCGATACGTACAAAATTTGGTTGAAGTTAGACAAACGTTGTTGAGTTGAAGTTCCACGCCCTTGTCTAACCCCGTCCAATTTTCTAGAATACGGACTTCTCATTACACAAAAGAATATATGTGCAAAATTTGGCTGAAGTCAGGCAAACGGTGTGAAAGGAGTTTTATAAAAAATAAAGTGCGGAATAAATCTAGTTTGATGAATCTACTTCAAATTCGAAATGTTGTTTAGTAATATGTATCTTTTCCTTGCGTAGATTATAATGGTGTTGAAAAAAAGCATTTCTCCCCTCCTTTGGCCAGGGCTTAAAGTTGAAGAAAAATATACTTTAAATTTAACTTTATTCTAAATCTAAACAAAAATATAGGTACTTTAAATTTGCCTTTATCCTAAATTTAAGTTTCTTCTGGGTATAAGTTCTTTCTAAAATATAAGGCCGTTGATCCTTAGGAATTTGGCTTGGGAAGTATAACACTCAGTCAGTCCAACACAGGCTACGCTGCCTTAGTTTGCTCTGAGTATAAGTTATGGAAGAAATATCTAATTTAATGAAACTGTTTGAATTTCAAAATGATATTTGGTATTAGGTAGCATTTTTTGCGTATATAAGAAAAATGTTGAATACAAATGCAGAACTCCCCCCTTTGCCCAAAAAATTTTTTGAAATTCAGCAGTTTCATTAAAGTGAATTTTAGTCTAATTTTCTTGTAGCGCAAATAAAATATATTACTGACACCTGCCATGAAATAAAAAGGTATTTTTAACAAATAATCACAAGATTTTTAGCTCTGTGCAATGGTAAAAAGGGAATAATTTAAATTAAACATGGCAGTCTGGTTTTGCCTTCAATTTCGAAAGGATTTTTGCAGGAGTAAACTGCCGCAAGATATCGCACGCAGCCAATCGAATATTATGGGAAGGAACGAGTTTAAAGCATTGCATAATGTTGAGTGTGCGTTCTTTTCTGGAACTTAATTAGCATCACGACATTAGCGCGGAACAAATATAATCAGTGCACGAACTCAAAGCGTTGGCACAGTGAGTTTCGTTGTGTTGTGAATGGAATGAAGCCAGAAGACGGGAGTGGGTGTAAAATACGTGTAATAGATTTAAAACGAAGTGCGTGGGAGCACGTTTTTGCAATTTGATGGTCTATAAATGCAGGCTTAACTTTATTTTCGTTGGTAGATCGTGCAAAGGTACGATCATTTAATGGCTGAACAATTGTTTTGCATAAAGTTAATAAAAGTTTCGGAGTGTGTTCTCATCAATGACATTTCACTTTAAATGAAAAAACTTAGGATTTGGATTAATTTGCTAGTTAATTAAATGAGCCAATTTTAATGAAACAGATTGCTACAAATAAAGTGCAAAGTCTCTGACTAAATTATTCTGGCGAGACCAGCATTATCCATGTCGAAATAATCTAAGGTCGACTCAAACCTCCTCGTGGTCCCTGGGCAACGAAAAACTAACAACCGCTTATTTGAGCGGCGGGCCACTTAAGGCCCAAACATATTAGGCTCGAGTTGGCTGCAGCTACTTTCAAAATTCAACGAACAGCCAGCTCAATTTTTGTCAAACACTTAATTTGCACATAATAAAGTTTAGTTGGCTCGCTTGAATGTCAATGGTTGCAATCATATTTTTTATATTTTTAAGATAATGTTTTGTCAACATAAAATAAATTCATTATTTAATATTCACAAACACAACAATTCACAATTCACAAAAAGAAATACAGTAAAACCCGCTTAAGTACCTCGCCCAAAAATGCCAGCACTTTAAGGTACTTAGTGGGTTTGGTACTTAAAAGGGTAAACAGTCATCAATTTTTGTAAAAAATATCTGAACATTTTGGGTACTAAAGCGGGTTAGGTACTTAAAGGGGGGGGGGGGGGGGGGTACTTAAGCGGGTTTCACTGTATAATTGAAATTTATTTACATTTTATTTGTTTGACAGGCACGTTCGGAGCATTCGGTTTGAATAGATCTTGCCAAATCAAGTTAACGAAACTTGACGAAAAACCTGGCTTGAGCTAATATTGCTAATATTGATATCATCTATTTTTTTGACACTTAAAACATAGAGTGTATTAGAGTTATTTCACTTAAAAACATGAAGAAAAAAGCTCTGGTAACCTCTGTTAACACATGCCAGAGATTTAGCAGAGTTGATGCAATCTCTAGAAAATAATTTGTACTTTATGCTTAAAAACGCACTTGTGGGCATTGCTAATTTTCTTCGTACCAACAGCATAGAGTGTAAATTATTATCTAGAGATTGCATTAACTCTGCTAAAACTCTGGCATGTGTTAACAGAGTTATTTCACTTAAAAACATGAAGAAAAAAAACTCTGTTAACCTCTTTATTATACTCTATGCCAACAGCACCACAAACGCATTCACAATACAAACAAACCGATGCTGGAGACACCTTGTGGCAAATAAAAGCAAATTTTTGATAGTTGTAGCATAGCAAATACACAATCCTCTATCTATTGATAAGTGGTGACGATCAACTGCAGCATAGCTTCTGTTATAATTAGTATTGAATTAACAACTGTTTCTAACAAGTCTTTGTGGCCTAGTGGATAGTGCATTGGGCTCTCGTTTAAGAGGACGTTGGTTCGATCTCCATGGGCAGGCCAAAAATTATTTTTAGTATTTAATATTAAAGTATTAAATTTTCTTGTTGTAATAAGCACTAGCAACAACGAAACCATCAAATTTCCAAGAAAAAATCTGTCGAAAATTTTTCAGATTTCACTCCAAGCAAATCACAGAACGAGGAGTAAAAAGCTTCGCTTCAAAATAGTTTGGGACTCGTACAAACTTTTTTTACAATTTCCGTAATCGTAATGAATAAATAATTTATTCATATAATAAACGACTACAGTAATTGCAACTGTATTCTTTATTATAACGATAACTGTAATTGTATAAAAAATATTTATATTATAGTAATCATAATGTTTTTAAGATTACGATTACAATTTGTAATTGTAATTTACCAGCAATAAATTACGAAAGTAATCGATTGCATCCCAGCTATGAAATAAAACCTATTATTACCATTTTTCAGTTTATAAAACGTATTTTTTGAATTTTGTTTCAATGGCAATACTGTCTGAATATGGAACTCAACAAATAGTTTGTGGGTTTGCTTTTCAGAAACAGCTGGTTTAATTTTGTTTTGGAATAACAAATTTTTGCATATCTCGGCGACGAGGGTGGCAAACATGGGGAAATATTAAACTTTAGATTGAGAATCGGTACTAGGGACTTTAGGACGAAGAAATGATGGGCGGCTGTTGTTGGTTTCTCATCAGAGAAACTGATCCCGAATCAAATAAACGACAAAACAAGAATCATAATTAATTTTAATACAATGTAAGCAATGTAAAAAATAATTTAAATCATTAAAATAACAATTAAAACAAAAAATAAAATATGTGTATACCATAGGCTGGGTCGATTTGCAAATCTTTGTTGCCTGGGCAATTTTCGGATCGGGCATGAAAAGTTATAAAAAAAGGGGACGATGGGGGTGCACTTTACCCTATCACATCTTCAATTTTCTGAATTATTTCTGTAGGAATTTCAAAAATTTTATTGTATAAAAACGTGCACAGGTATAGCAAAACCGATGCCAAAAATGAAATCGTCGTACCCGATTCAACCGATTCAACTTTATACAAAAATTTATCGTAGAAAATTCCTAAAGAAAAAAATTCAACCAACTCAAGGTATAATATTTTTTTGAATTCATGATATTAATTAATATTTTTGATATTGATAATCGGAATTTAATCTTTTTATTTTTGGGTTCAAATTTTGCCAAAGATATTCTTTTTATTCAAATATTATAAGGTGTGAATTTGGGCAAAATCGGTATACAAATATATATTTTTTTTTTAAATCGGCCACAGTACCACCTAGGGGGATCTAAAAACACAAAAAAAATTTTGGAGGACCACAAGAACACATGTTGTGCATATAAGGTGGATAGCTTCATTGGTTCAACGTGATGGTCAAAAATAAACCATCAGAATTATGTTTCAGTACCACTACATAACTCTTAGCTTTTCCTGAAATCTTACACATCAGTCGCACCTAGACTTTTCAACTCTTTCCGAAATAAACCAGCATTTCTCAAAAACGTAAAATAGCGGCTTTCAAATCTTTCTTACAATGATGTCGATGTGCTTATAAATATTGTTACTTAAATTGTTAAAGTTTTTGTTTGTGCTCCATTTGTATTTGGTTGCATGGTTCTTTCAGTCATGGTAGGGATCTTTTTACTTTACTTATTTATTTTTTAATTTTTTTATCTAATTCTATTCAACTGTTGCCATATTTTAACTTATTTTAGTTAATATAAACTGAAATTATTTTTTTTTATATTTTCCGCCAAATTTGTTAACTAAACTTTTAAACTGTATTTTATATGCATTGTTTATTTATTTATATTCTATTAAGCGACACATTTACTTCTACGACCCCATACTAATTATTTAAAGTAATTTGATGTTAATAAAATAGCAATCTGCTTTCGCCTCTAGCTCCTCGTGTGCTATAGATTGCAGTTATTTTATTTATTTTATTTTTTTTTTCCATTTAATAGTATGTTTTTCATTGCGATTATAATTATCAATTCTTATTTCTTATACTATTAAATTTGTACTTATTGCATTAAATGAAAAAATGAAAATTAAAAATAAATAATAATCTAAAAAAAAAAAAAAACACGCACCAACGTTAAGATTATACCTTGAATTTTGTGAATTTTTTTCTTTATGAATTTTTTACGATCAATTTTTGTATAAAAGCGTATAAATGTGAGACTGGTCTTAGGATGAATTGCGTTTGAGAATTTCATTTCAGCCATCAGTTTTATTTTAGCTGTACGCGTTTATAAACAAAAATGTTTTGAAAAAACTTCCTAAGGAAAAAAGAAAAAATAAGAACAAACTTGAAGATGTGATAGGGTAAAGTGCACCCCTATCGTCCCCTTTTTTTTTTTTTGTTTTTTTAATCACTTTTCATGCCCAATCCGAAAATTGCCCAGGCAACATATATTTTTGACTTCCATACTTTGCATATTACTTACATTCGCATATTTTGATTTTTATTATTATTTGCATACAATTGATAATTTCGCATATATTGATTTTTATTATTATTTGTGTACAATTGATTAATTTGCATATTTTGGTTTTGATTTCTTTACGATTGTTTTAATTGTTTTAAATTAATTGGCTCAATGTTGCACTTTTTTATTTCTCAATATATTTTGTTTACGTTGTATTTATTTTTAGTATTTAAACACCAATTTTAATTAATAAAGAACACAGTTAATTTGAAATCCAACACCAGTAGTTTAAATTACTCCAACTTAACAACCTTTAAGTTCAAGTGCTTAAAGGCCCAACCTACAACAAACCTTTGAGTTAAAGTACTCAAAGGCATATTCGTTGCTCAAGGCATAGAGCCTTGAACATTTGGTGACCCCGACGTGATTACACAAGATCACGATTCAACATACTAGATCGAGGTGCTGCAGGAAGCCATCTACATCATGGATGCCTTGTACACCAAACAAGCGGAACTAGGAAGTTCGATTCAACGAATCATCACCAATTTTAAAAAAGATTCAATGGATCGAAAGACAAAGCCGTATTATGAACAACGACTCCGGGATTTGAATTCTTCATGGATCCAATTCGATGCAAATGATTCAGAGATTCAAAAAAATGACACTCTAGATCCGGGATATGAATACTTCACAAAAAATTATTACGATGTGATTCGAGACCTTTGAACAGTATAGCAAAATATTTCAGGATGCATTAAGAACCACATCAACAGCTAGCCTACAAATTCATCCGAAGCCTTTAGCCATTTCAGCACAGCTTGCGGAAATAACCAGGTTAATACGAAAGCAGCATGTCACCATATTGTCGCTACGACGGCTGGTATCAACACTATCAAGGGAAGATGGACCACAACCTCGACAATACTACAAGGTGAATTTAATTAAACTTACCAAGTTATGGGAAGAAATTGAATCAATTAATGACCAAATTTGGGATTTGCATGATGATCTCCAAGGCAGTGGATACAATGTTGAAGAATACCTTTTGCTGGAAGAAACAGTACAGGCATTAACAATAAAATTGTCAGGTGTGCCTTCAATGCAACAAGTCAACAACAACGTTCCACGGGAAGAATCTATCAGAATGCCAGAGGTTCAAATTCCTAAATTCGATGGAGACTATCTATCGTGGAAACAATTCTATGACCTATTTAATAAAATGATTCACAAAAGAACAATTCCGAATGTGCAAAAAATTTGGTACCTGAAGTGGAGAAGCAGCAAAATTAATTCAACATTTCTCGTTGAGTTCAGAGAACTATGAAGTTGCTTGGAAAATGCTCCAAGGCCGATACAACAATTTACGTCTACTAACATCAACACTAATTCAAAAAATCCTCAGTCAACCAAATCATTCTGCCGACACACCAAGCGCTAGCACAATAAAGGCATTGCATGACGTTTCTCATGAGAGTCTTCTTGCGTTAAACAATTTGGGAATCGATACTTCAAGCTGGGATCAACTATTGTTGTATATTTTGCTTAAAAAACTGGATAAGCAAACACATATGTTATACGAGCAATCGTTAGAAAAACCAAAAGAATTGCAAACATTATTTCACTTCTTAGAATTTCTGGAACACAGGTTCCAATCACTTGAGGCGTTAGGGAGCAAGGATAAAAAGGCACCCACTAAAATAGTTTCTTCCGTTGTAACACGAGAAAAGACTAATATCTGTGCAGTATGTCAAAATGGTCAACACCCATAATATGGATGCAACCAATTCTTGCATCTAACCACCAAGGATCAAATTTACCAGGTGAAATCCAAGAATTTATGCATGAATTGTCTCAAGGCAGGACACACAGCTCAAGAATGCAATTCGCGCACTTGTACTAAATGCAATAAGAAACATAACACACTGCTGCATTTAGAATCATCGAAACTAATCGGACAAGAGAATCCATCGACACAACCTGAAAAGAGTTCGGTCTCATTGTCAGCATTAAACAATAACAAGAAACAGTCATATGTTTTACTAGGTACAGCAAAAATTATCTTAATGGCTTCCAATGGCATGACAGTAGAATGAAAGGCGATTTTGGATCCAGGATCGCAAGTGAACCTAGTCACATCAAGAGTTGTAAAGAAATTAGGATTGTCTCCTACATCAACATCAATTCACTTGGAAGGTATTGGTAAAAGAAAACAAAACAGTCATCATCGCATTCATATCACTATGAAATCCAAAACAAATAACTACACATCCCCACTAGAGGCTGTTGTTTTAAAATAAATTGTGTCACCACAACCATCGACGGCATTGGATACTTCTAAATGGACAATTCCCGACAATATACCACTTGCAGATCCAACCTTCAGTCAGCCCACCGCAATTGATGTACTGATCGGAGCCGAACTCTACCATCAAATCTTGTCTGCAGGAAAAATTAAGATAGATGACCACATGCCAATATTACAAAACACCGTTTTTGGATGGGTGTTCTCTGGCAAGATAACTCAACCATGCATCAACACAGTTGTATGTGGAGTTCTCACTAGTGAAGACGAAACCAATACTTTAATTGAAAGATTTTGGAAGCTCGAAGAACTAAATGAGACTGAACCAGCACTAACAGAAGTTGAACGACAATGTGAAAATCACTTCACAAAAAATACAAAACGCAGTAACGACGGCAGATTCATTGTCAGGCTTCCGTTTTCCAGAAAACCAACAGAATTGGGAACTTCGAAAAATACAGCGTATAATCGATTTATGGCACTAGAACGGCGACTCACCCAAAACCCTGAACTCAGGACACAATACATCAATTTTATGTGCGAATATGAAGATTTGGGCCACATGACAAAGATAAACGTGGAGAATGCTTTGGTTCCAAATTATTTCATTCCTCACCATTGTGTTCTGATAGCTCACCAAACCTGATAGCAGCACATCAAAACTTCGGGTAGTATTCGACGCATCGTGCAAAAAGTCTTCAGGATTATCGCTCAACGACATACAGCTCAACGGCCCCATCGTCCAAAGTGAACTATTCTCAATTCTACTTCGCTTCAGGACACCTAAATTCATATTTACAACCGATATTAAAAAAATATATGTATGTAGAACGGTCGTCAGAACCACTCAACTGTTACCAGCTCAACACAGTTACCTACGGTACAAGAGCTGCTCCTTATTTGGCAACAAAATGCTTACAAACACTTGCAATGAATAACCAAGAGGAACGACCATTAGGAGCAACTGCATTAAAAAACGATTTCTATGTAGATGATGGTTTGATTGGCTCGAATGATTTGACAGAGGCAATTCTGTATGAAGCAGGATTTACCCAAAGAAAATGGTGCGCCAACCACCCAAGGTTGTTAAAAGGAATTCCAGAAGAACATCAAGAAGTCAACTTGGATCTTGACGATGATGGTACACAAGCAAAAAAAACGCTCGGCTTGACATGGTTGCCAAAAACTGATCAATTCTGCGTCGGAGCCAACTTGAACAAAAGCACCATACTAACAAAACGCGTTGTTGCATCAGATCTAGCAAAAATTTTTGATCCATTGGGCATTCTCGCACCAGTTGTAGTAAAGGCAAAAATTTTTCTTCAACAGATGTGGCTACAAAAAATCGTGGGATGATCCTCTATCGGCTGAATCACAAACAACATGGAATAACTTCAAGCGAGAGATGGAAGAATTAAACAACTTCAAGATCAATCGACACATATTTTCATCTCATATACCGAAGGAAATACAAGGTCACACCTTCGTTGATGCACCTGAAAAGGCATATGGTGCAGCAGTTTATATTAGATTTGTTTGGACCAGTGGTGAAATTCTTGTAAGGTTATTGTGCGCCAAATCTCGAGTTGCTCCAATAAAAAAACTACAATACCGCGGTTAGAATTATGCGTGGCCGTATTGGGAGCTCAGCTAACAACCAGAGTTAAGGAAGATTTGCAATATAATAGATACAAAACGTTCTACTGGTCAGACTCACAAATTGTATTGGCTTGGTTAAACTCTGATACAGCACAATACCAAGTTTTTGTTGCTCACAGAATAACAAAAATACGCGAATTAAGCATACCTGAATAATGGAGACATGTAAGCACACGTCATAACTCGGCTGATTTGGTATCGAGAGGAATATCTCCACAGGATTTTGCGAAATGTTGCTTGCGGTCCAATGTTTTCATATGCAACAGAAGATAACTGGCCAGTTCAGTTTTCAAAGACCCTAATGATAGAGACTAAAGAAGAACGAAAGAAAAAACCGCTACCATCAGCTCTAACTACGCTTGACAACAACGATCTATTCTATACAATTAACCATGGGAACTCTTTTAAAGAACTGCAACTTGTCGTAGGATATGTTCATCGCTTCATTAATCACAGCAAATGCAGCAACCTGTTACGTCAACATGATGTTGTTTTGACACCACAAGAATTAGATAAAGCTTTGATGTCTATAGTTCGTGCTATGCAAGGGTATGATTTTAGTGATGAAATAAAACAACTAACTAAAAAAAATGAAATCAAAAAAAGCAGTACACTGCTCAGCTTAACACCATTTCTTGACGATACTGGAGTTCTATGAGTTGGCGGCCGGTTAAAAAACTCAACATTACCATATGATGCAAAACACCAAATACTATTGCCGTACAATGATGTAATAACTAAACTAATAATGCAAATGATTCACAAGGATAATATGCACTGGGGACCCACAACACTTCTCGGCAAAGATTTTGACCCATTAAGGGCAATACAATGGCACGAACTATTGTTCAAAATTGCGTGCTTTGCGCAAAAGCAAGGTCAAAATTGCTGTCACAAATTATGGGAAACCTGCCCGCAACAAGAGTTACTCCTGCTCGACCATTTATCAAAACAGGAGTGGACTTCTGTGGACCTTTTTGGATTCACTATAAACTTAGAGGCAAAAGACCACACAAGGCCTGCATTGCTTTATTTTGCTGTTTCGCTACCAAAGCGATTCACATGGAACTGGTGAGCGACTTAACCACAGAAGCATTCATCGAAGCATTAAAACGCTTTATCGGACGACGTGGTCATTGCCAAAACTTATACTGTGATAATGCCACCAACTTTTTTGGAGCAAAGAACAAGCTTGCAGAGTTAGAAGCAACTATTTTCAAATCAAAAGCACAAGAAATCATTTTATCAAAATGCAGTCAGCGGGGCATAACCTTGAAATTTATACCACCACGTGCCCCTCATTTTGGGGGTTTATGGGAAGCGGCGGTGAAGTCAGCAAAACATCTACAGCTAAAAAACGTTTCAACAGAATCGCTGACATACGAAGAACTAGAGACGATAATCATTGAGATTGAAGCAATACTCAACTCTAGACCAATTTCTCCAATGTCAAACGACCCCACTGATCTAACCGCCTTAACTCCAGGTCATTTCTTAATTGGAGAACCGATGAATGCACAAATTGACACAAAGGCGTTACCTCTAAACCAGTAGATTAGATAGATGGAAATTAGTATCGAAACTTATACATGAATTTTGGAACCGATGGTCAAGAGAATATCTCAACGAACTGCAGTACAAAAACAAATGGAACCATAAATCTGCCAATATCAAGGAAGGTACTATGGTTCTTATAAAAGAAGACAACCTGCCAGTTCAGCAATGGCCTCTTGAAAGAATCATCGATACATACACTGGCGAGGATGGTTTTATTCGAGTTGCGGACGTGAAAACATCTTCAGGGATATTTAAAAGAGCAATCCACCGTCTAGCACCACTTCCAACTAACACTGAGTCCCCTGGCAACAAAAACAGTCACGACTCACAGGAGGCCATAGAAAACATAAGTATCTCAACAACTACAAATCAGGCAGACGAAGACACAGAAAGGCCAACATCAAAAAAACGGCGAACATCAGTATCTAGCAACATCACCACAGCCATGATCGTAATTTTGCTATTACCACTGGTTTATGCAGGCAAAATTAAAGTTACCAAATTCAGACCTCACTTGGGTATCCATTTTGAAGATAGAAGTGCATTAAACATAGCGTCAAGTCAATGGAACTTCCTTATATATTATGACCTTGAGCCATTAAAGGCAGAATTATCAGCATTAGCGAATGGAACTCGTATAGCACAACAGCTATGCGAGGAAATGCAGCAAAAAATGGGTTGCGACCCATCCCTTCGCCTCGATGATACACTACTATCTTCCAAACGAGCTAAAAGAGGAGCACTGAATATAGTCGGAAACATTGCTGGATCATTGTTTGGAGTTTTGGACAATGAATATGCCAAGAAGATGTCTCAAACAATTGATGAAATCCGAAATAATGAGGACCACCTGATGAACTTGTTGCGCAATCAAACGTCAGGGATTGACTCAACTATTAACCTCCTGCAAATTGACGCTAATACTACAAGGTTGCGGTTTAAACAAATAGACTCACAGTTAAACAAACTTGCAGAACAACTCGATCATGTTAGTACTGATGAATTTCAAACTAAACTGCATCAAATGTTTCTATCAATCTCTGCTCGACTTACGTTACTAATGGTTAATATGCAACGAGTTCAAGGGGCATTACTCGATGTGCTAGCCGATACACACCATGGAAGAATAAAGTCTTTATTGTTATCTACAAATCAATTAAAAGAAGAATTAAAAACAATAAGAGCTCATTTACCACCCCTTTTAGAGTTACCTGTAGATAGCGACGAGTTTCTGCAACTCCACAAGTTGATGACACTCAAGGGAGGTCTAGGGCCACATAATGCTGTGTTTGAGATAACGATTCCTCTCATCAATCCAGAACAGTTCGAGGTCTTTAAAATGATTCCTGTTCCAACATATATAAATGACACCATGATTACTATAAAACCATGCGCCTCAGCATTGGCAGTAGGACCTCACAGGGATCAGTACATACCGTGGAATACAGCTGATTTACAACAATGCACAGTTATATCTCCTGATCGGCGACTTTGTTTCAACCTTCAAGCCCAATATCAAAAAACCTCTGAATTATGCGCCTGCGAATTGGGTCTTTTGGTGAATGAACCTCAACCCACCTGCATTCTGGAAAGAGTTCGAACAAATTCCACATGGATTCAATTAGAAAAAAAGAACCAGTGGATATTTGCACTACACACACCAACTCGAATTACCACCGTATGTGACCAAGATTCATCACAGCTGACGCTAGAAGGAACTGGCTTGTTCACTCTGGAACCAGAATGTAACATCAAGGGAGAATCAATTAGTATCACGGGATACCAAACATTTTCAACCACCTTAAAAACGGCATTTGCAAGCTTCACAGCTTGCTAGGCCCACACAAATAAAACAGCTACTCTCGAACTTCAGTACAGCAGACTACGCAGAACAAGTCCAGAACCTAACAATACTTCAAACAATGCTCAACAAAATTGACTTTAGATCTCTTTAGACGCAATATCACGTCACTACATCATTGTCGAGCATAGCACTCATATGCTGCGGACTGTTTCTAATTATTGGAATATGGCGCTGGAGAGCCAAGGCAAGAACAACGTCAAATATGAAACCCGATCCTGCACCCAAGAGAAGAACAGCAGCAGACTTTTCTGTACACATATAGCGCTGGTGATTAGCAACATAATTTTTGAACTTCATTCAACCCGGGCAGAATGTATAATGGTACATACATACATTCGCATATTTTGATTTTTATTATTATTTGCATACAATTGATTAATTCGCATATTTTGATTTTTATTATTATTTGTGTACAATTGATTAATTCGCATATTTTGGTTTTGATTGCTTTACGATTGTTTTAATTGTTTTAAATTAATTTGCTCAATGTTGCACTTTTTTATTTCTCAATATATTTTGTTTACTTTGTATTTATTTTTAGTATTTAAACACCAATTTTAATTAATAAAGAACACAGTTAATTTGACATCAAACACCAGTAATTAAAATTACCCCAACTTAACAACCTTTAAGTTCAAGTGCTTAAAGGCCCAATCTACAACAAACCTTTGAGTTAAAGTGCTCAAAGGCATATTCGTTGCTCAAGGCATAGAGCCTTGAACACAATGTAAGCCATGTAAAAAACAATGTATATGATTAAAAGAACAATAAAAATTATAAATTAAAAACTATACACAATGTAAACGATGTAAAGAGCAACGTAAATGATTAATGAAACTATTAAAGTGAAAAATAAAAAAATTATGCTACCACAACCTTCAGTTCTAATTTATTTATATGACAATAAAATAAGTCGAAATGCATAAATAGACAATCACACTATTTCGGCTCTTCCGTTCAATTAACCACAACTTTTTTCTACTTCTCAATAGTTTTTCTTCAGCAATAGCTTATTTTTTTGGAAAAAGGTAGGCTTTTAGCAAAAAATATCAAAATTATTTAAAAATATATTTAGGTTTCTTAACAAAATTGGCATTTATTTTGTTGTTTTTTTTTGCAAGTTTTTCTAAAACACAAGAAAAACCCTCGAAAATTGAATTTATGCTGCCAAAACTAACAGCTCAATCAAAAAATAATGTAGCTATTGTTTCTAGGGAATTCTGTAAGCTTTATTTTAATATATCATTTGCTTGATTACTGTTGTTGGTTCTGGAGATACATGCAATTTAGTGGAACCAAGAAAAAATTACAGTGAGCAATATCTCGAAAACGGAGTGACAGAAAAAAAAGAATAATATTTTCGGAATAAGCGACCAATTTTACATAAGAAATATTTAGTGGCATTCATTGTACATATTGGCTGTAAGCCAGTGTTATTCTTCAAAAAAAATTCGTTAAAAAATTTTATTTCTTGAACTTTCTTTGTTCTTCATAATTGAAGTGCATTTGCGGCATGCAATACTATATGGTGTCATATTTGTGCGTTGTAATTCTGTTGATTTAAAATTATTATTATTATTATTATTATTATTATTTATTTAATGCTAAGCACATATGGCTTTAAAGCAATTAATATTCGACAAAATAAATATGATACAATTAATTTATGTACAATTTAATTTTATAAAAATGTAAAGTTGTCAGGATTTCAGGTATATACAGATGCAATCCGGTTAGCTTCTTAGTAGTAAATAGAAGAATTGAATTAGAGCGGTGCTCCCATATGCCAGGCTAGACGGACGAGGTCGAGCTCATACATGTGCTAGGCAAGACATAAGAGGTCTTGCTCTGGATAATCAAAATATATCTATAGCGTGTATATCTATATAAATATGGATTAGAGCACAGCTCACACATGCAAAGCTAGTCGTACGACGTCGAACCGGCATATGCCAGGCGAGATGGACGTGATCTCGCTCTGGTAATCATATTTAACTACACAGCTAGATTGTATAAGTTGTGCACAACATCACAGGAAATATTCAGTATCCTTGGAAAGCATGATCCAGATTAATGGCGGTACTGTAGATAATCTAAAATATTAAATTTAATTGAGTAAACCGATTCATTTAAAGAAATTGCATCTGAAACAAAATTAAAGTCCCCACAAGCGCTTCTGAGTGGTTCGTTTTGCAAGTAATTAGTTCTACAAAAGTTCATGTAAAGTAACTCAAAAGATCTTCTAGGTCGGAGAGGAATATTAAAGTAAATTTTGCTCAGTAAGTATTGACTGTCTACGTATCCATGTAAAAGTTTGAAAATCCAAGTAACATTTAGCATAATTCTCCGATTATTTAAAGTAGGAAGATTTAAAAGTTGCAGACGATATTCATAAGGTGGTAGGTTATAGCTGAAATTAAAGTAAAGATGGCTTAAGCAGAACAAAAGAAACTTTTTCTGAATTGATTCTATGTCATCAATGTAACAACTATATCGAGGGCACCAAACAATTGAAGCATACTCTAAAATAGGTCGCACTAGAGAGGTGAATAAGGTTTTTGTTATATAGGGATCATTAAACTCTTTTGCCCATCGTTTAATAAAACCTAAAGTACTATTTGCTCGATTTATAATTTTATTAATATGAATATGAAAGCGAAGTTTAGTATCCATAGTTACTCCAAGATCATGAAAGACATCTAAGGACTCAAGTGTATGGTCACAAATTTTATAAATACATGTGACAGGAGATTTTCGAGTGAAAGTCATATGCTTGCATTTATTCATGTTAAGATTCATACGATTCACGTTGCACCAGCTATAAAGATGGTCTATGTCAGCTTGCAAGAGAACGGCATCATTAGCATTTTTGAAAGGAAGAAATAGTTTCACGTCATCAGCGTACATTAAAATACTCGAATGCTTTATGACAGATGGCAAATCATTTATAAACAGTAAAAAAAGAAGAGGCCCGAGGTGGCTTCCTTGAGGTACACCAGAAGTGACAGGAAACTCATGGGATTTTACAAGTTTAAAAAGAACACGTTGTGTTCTATTGCATAAATAAGATTCAATCCATCTTACAAGTGTTGTTGGAAATCCAGCAAGAGATAGTTTTAAGACTAAGAGCTTATGATTAACAACATCAAAAGCTTTACTAAAATCTGTGTATATAACATCAGTCTGTAAACCTTTTCCAAAATTCTCAATGGTTTTGGAAGTAAATTCAAGTAGGTTTGTAACCGTAGATTTTCCTGAAACGAATCCATGTTGGAGTGGAGACAATACAGATTTAACACTATGTGATAATTGTGAAGTAATGATTGCCTCGAAAAGCTTCGGCAAAGCGCTTAATTTTGCAATTCCACGATAGTTTTCGATTAAAGACCTGTTACCAGACTTGTGCAACGGAATAATAAAAGACGACTTCCAGGCAACTGGAAAATAGCAAGATTTTAATGAAGACGAAAAAAGCAAAGTGATTGGAGTTACTAATTCATCACAGCAATATTTTAGTATACATGACGGTATATTGTCGGGACCACTTTTATATGACGTTTCAAGAGCTTTTAAGCATGATAAAACCGTGTTAGTATCAATTATTGGGAGACAAATATCCCCAGATTGAACACTGAAAGGATAGCTTAGATTATCATAGGATGAAGTTGAATAGGTCGCTTTGAAGAAGTCAGCGAAAAGATTACAAATGATATTCTCGCTATCTGATTCAACCGTTTTATATTTCATAAAAGAAGGATAGGAATCAATCTTGCGTTTTGTGTTGACAAAGTTCCAGAATGATTTAGCATCAGATTTGATGTTTAATTTTACCTTCATTAAATAAATATCGTAAGATTGCTTGCATAATTGACGATACTTGTACTTAATTGAGGTATAGGAACCAAAATCTGTAATGCTATGAGTTTTTTTAAATTTTTTATAATGCATGGATTTTAAATTTCTTAATTTTCTCAGTTCTTCAGTAAACCATACAGGACCAGATGCTAAACGGGCTTTTCTCTGTGGTACTGATGATAGAAAACAATCATTGAGAGTTCTATTAAAAGCCGAGACAGCCGAATCAAGGTTTTCTGGCGATGTTTGTGTATTAACGATATTTAGCACGGATGTCCAGTTAATATTAGATATATTGTTTTTTAACAAAACATAATTGGTTCTTTTAAAATTTAACTCAGCAGGAGGTTGAGCAATACGATTCTTTACATATTGCTTAGGAAAATTAAGAGCAATTTCTAAAGTTGGATGGTACGGATCTTCAGGGAGCACGAGTGGATCTGTCCTTGAAACTGAAATAATATTGCTGTCGTCAAAATATAAAAGATCTAACAAACGGCTATTCTTGTTAAAGTGGCTGTTTAATTGAAAAAGTCCTTGACTTGAAAGCTCATTTAAAAATGAATTAGCAGATGAGCATTCAGACGAAGGCAATAATATTGCAGGGTTTTCGGTGCAGCAGTTCCAAGCGACACTTGGAAGATTAAAGTCACCCGTTATTAGAATGTGATCATGAGGCTGAAGTTTTAAACATACTTTATTTATCGAGACCAAATGTTTCAAATAAACCTCTACGTTGGAAACAGGAGGAATATATGAACAAGTTACATAAAGATTTAACGCACCATGCTTTACAAGAACGCAACAAAATTCAATATCGGATGCCTCAGGAATTATTATTTCTTGTGAGAAATAAGAAGATTTAACGGCAATTAAAACTCCACCGCCATTAAAAGAATTACCAGCAATAGCGTTTCTATCTTTACGGCAAATATTGAAATTATTAGATAGAATTTCAGTATTTAGGGTGTTAGGCTTAAGCCAAGTTTCACTGAAAACAATTATGTCAAAAAGTAGGTTGTGGCTTAAAATATGTAAATATTTTAACTTTGTATTCAAACCTCGAACGTTTTGGTATAAGATAAGGAATGCAAGGCAACAATCTAGTTTTTTTGTTTAGTAGTGCGAACGGGTAAAGAAGCCAGTGTAGTTTTAGGTTGAGATCTAGGAATATATTCGTGGATCAACGTATTTTCAGGCCAAAAACCTTGATCTAATACCGTATTAAAGAGATCCCCAGGCAAATTTATTTTAAAAGAAGATACAGTGCGCTCATATGAAAACTTGAATTTGTAAACCGAAATATTCCTGTTAACAAGATTCAATTTAGAGTTTATATGATATAAAACGTCTTCTTCGGATGTATCAAGAGCAAAACGAGACACAAATATAGATCTAGATGGCTGGACAACCACAAGTTCTTTGCAAGAAGGTAGATTAATACTTTTTTTCAATATTTGTTTTGGTATAGCACCAGTTAAAACCGAGCTCATAACGGAAGTTGAAGGAATAGCATTAGTAGCAGTACAGGCTTCAGCATAAGTTTTTTTTTTACCAGAATTACCCGGAGAATCATCACTTACGACTATAGTTGGTACTACCTCAGAAGACTCAACCGGATGTAAATTCAGATCAGCTGATGCAGCCTCAGCTATAGGGGCAATATATTCAGTATTTTGATCTTTATTTACGAGTCAGTACAGGAAGGAGAGTTCAAAACTGGTGAAAGTGAAATTAAATTTATATTATTATTAACAGACGGAGGCAGAGACATAGCACCAGGCTTAACAGATTTAGCAGAACTTCGAAGATTCATGGGTGGTCGTTTAAGTTTATGGGAAACAGAAGGTTCATCCATGATTTTAAACTTTTTAAACAGTTCTTCAAAATCAGCCAATCTAGCTTGAGCTACCACCAAGTCCTTAGACACCTCTAAAAAGCCTCTTCGAGATTGCCTAATAAGCTTTAAAATATCTACATCAGTAGATCTACAGTCTGTACAAGACCAACGAAGTCCTTTACTTTCATTGAGTGCATCAAAAATTCTCGCATTCAATGCTGCACACTTTACGTGAAAAAAAGCATCACACAACCAGCAATTAACCAGCTGGTCAGATTCACCCTTTACAGTGCAGTTGCGAAAATTGCAGTTCATTTTTAATAAAAGTAATAAAATTCCAAAAGTGTAACAAAAAGTGCAAACAAAAGTACTATGGCAACTCTATTTCCGTGACAGTTTGAGAATTTAACAACTTATTTGTCAAACAGTTTGAGAGGCACCAGCGACAAGATAGCAAACTAGCGTCAAGATGCAACTGAAATTAAAAACAAAAGTTTCAATCTTGCTTCAACAAGCTAAACATAAAGTTGTTGTTGCTAGATAATAAACAAACTGAAATAAAAAGAAATATATATATATGTATATATAGCACGACTGCAAATATTTTTAAAAGGATTTTCCAGCTTTTTTAGAGATGAAAATCAGAAACAATAAAGATGAATATCCTCAGCAATCCTTAGCAGACCAACTCGAATTATTTCCAGCTTAACAATTTCACGAATATTAACAAATTTTAATTTATTTCTAGAGCACGAACAAAAAATACAACTTAAGAAAACAGTGCTGCCAGAGATTGAAATGAGCGGTATCCCAGAACTAAATCTCTGGATTCCATTTTTGAATCCCAAAAACCCCGAGATTGGGAAAAGCCCAAATTTTGCCATCCTTAATTAAGATACAAATTTTAGTTTATGAATATATATATTTTACAATATGGTGCCACAGTGCTGCTTTTAAAATATACTCGGGTATATTTTCAAGCCCATCCGTTGCCTTGGTGCCGAATAGAACAGTACATTATAGAGAGATAATTCGTTCTTCGGTGGCACAGTGAATTTGTGGAATCCTGCGTGCATGTTCCACTACAATTTTGAAATGCGAAAATTTTAAACAAATCCAAGCAGTTTTTATTTAACCAAATTACCGAGTTTTTTCGTAATTGACCTATCCTTAACGTAACTCTAATGAAATGTATTTATAAATTCGCCATTATTACTTGCGACTTTAAGCTCGCAGTAAATCGTCGTATCGGGTAATCATAGGGAAGTAGGCTTAATTTGCCTTTGTTTATAATTCACATAATAAACTATGTTTATCCAGCACTGTGATTTGAAATTCATAAATAAAAAACAATACGAAGCCAGGCAGATTTAAAAGAAGGAAATATCTCTGTTTAGAAAAAATAAATTAGGACAAAGACTTTAATTTCATTTGAAGTTAATTTCCTGTTTTCAAAATGCAAGCGATAGTCCTTTAGCTTAAGTTTCTGCACCAAATGGATTTAACCAAACAACATATCACGATACTAACGCAAAATACATTATTTTTACACCATAAAGAGAGGAAAGACAAAGCTGTAGTGGATGCCTTATTTTGAAACGAAAAATTCCTGAATTACTTTTGCAAAATGTTAAGTTTTACTATTGTAGGTACTGCTGCATTTATTACGTTGAATTGCGATTAGATTCCATCAAAATCATGATATAAGAAGACTTTCAAATTATTAACTGAACACTGCTTGTCGAGCGAAACTGATGAGCTAATGAGGAGTGAAACCTTCTTTCGTTCCATGTTCCATGCATGTTTGACTTCTCGTTGGCTCGTCATTATTACTTTTGGGTTCGATGCACAATTGTGATCGTAATTATTGTGAAAACCTTAAATACATTGCTGTGGGACATGAGTGGTATTTTGGTATTATTTGCTGCACACAAAATCATTAACAACAGCCCACGCAGCATATCTTCAAAAAGCTAAAATGAGATCTAAAAATGGGCTTAACTTTTATTGTTATTGGAAAATAAATTTTGTTTTAGAGCACTAAAATTAACGATATATTAACAAATTAAAATAACGCGATTTTAAGGGGTTGTAAACAATACAGAACAATTTTTTTTAATAGAAATAAATCTCATTAGATAAAAAAAGTTAAAGAAATCTCAAAATTTATATGCTTTTATTTTATTTCCCAAATCTTATAATTTTCATTCATGTCCGGTCACGTTACCTAAACGCCCGCGTTAGCTTAAAGCTATTAAATTTTTGCCTAAGTTGACCTTTTAACACGGTCCGTTTTAACGCTTTTTCTTATACATATGTACATAAAGAAGCGAAGCTTTAAGAAATATTTTATTGAATGAATAAAATGTCCTTTTTCAAGGATTTTCTAATTATGCCTGATAATTAAGAACATTTTTTCGTTGTTAACTTTCATGTTTCTATTAAAACTGACTGACATCAAAAGAGCAACAATAGGCTGACACCTCCCTTAGGCGACAGCTAATTGTAACATGTTTCATTAACACGTACCGACAACAACAAAAAAGAAACAACAGGAAATAAGACAAATAAAAAGAAACAGGATACCGCTTTAAAGAAGACAATTAAGTGTCACAAAAATAACACAGAAAGTACAAGTTTGTTTTTTTTTACTATTTGTTGGCAACAAGCCGAAAATATAAGGGAGACAAAAGCAGTAAGTAACACAATGAAAAATCTTTTCTTTCAATGCCAGAATTTATAGAATTGTCTAAAATATTTTGCAATTTTTTATATTTTTATTATTATTTGACAAATTAAGCAGTTGTTTTACTTTGTCCATTTTATGTGTCATCTTTCAGTGGATATATTTTAAAAAAATATATATTTAGAGCACATTTTGAAGGACTTCACCTGTTTGAGTCTCATAAACCATTTGTCAAAATGGACTTCTTTGCCTGTCTTAAAATGGGCCTTAGAGTGGTCCTTAGTTCTATGGAGGGAATTTTTTTTTTCTGATCTTTAATTATGCACCGGGGGTTTGTTCCTTAATATGACAGAGGTAAGCTGTGAAATTTTTAGAAAAAATATTGATATTTAAACGTGCCTCAAGCGACCTCTATATTGAATATCTGATTTATATGGGAAAATAGTGCTGTTTTTCCAAAAAAAATCCAAATTTCAGTTTTATAAACTCCAATTTTCAAAAAGACTGGTACACGTTTCGTTTTTCATTTAGTTTTTCTTTAAAATGAGTTACCAAACATGAAAATTGGAGTTAAATTACCAGAGTTATGATTTATTTCTTTTGGAAAAAAATCGAACTTTTTTATTGTTGTATTCGAAAAAAATCGCAAACATCTAACTTTTAAAATAGTTCAGTGACATGTCACGGAAATATTTTCTAAAACTATACCTAGTATAGAAACAAAAAATTGTGCAATTAAGTATAATAATTTGGTCGTTACGAAATTTTTTGCTAAAAGTATGCCTTTTTGTAAATTTCGAGTTTGAATATTTTTACGAAAAAAATTCCTAAAAACCCAAAAATACAAATTTTGAAAAAACAAACAAGAAATGAACTAAGAATAGTTTTGAGCTATTCTGAAGAAAAAATTTAAGAAACCAAAAATCCGATCAAAAAGTTATATCTGTTGAAACTTGACTTTTTTTTTCAAAAATCCTTAAAGTACCCTTTTCTGGTATATTGAAGACAGAAAAAAGTAAAAAAAAATTAAAAATCATAGTTTTCTTTTCTGAAATGACTTCAATAATTCTTAAAAATATATTTGATTTCCTTTTGAAAAGTTTTGGAATTCCAGGGTTGCCAAAATATATATAGAAAATTGGTATGCCCTGGCTTAGAGTAAAACATTATACAAACACCTCAAAAATCAAAAATTAATTTTTTGAGCAACTTGCTAATGCAATTAATGTTTTGTTTTGTTTATTTTTTATTTTTTATATATTTCCAAATGTGATTAATTTTGAAACGCTTCATAATTACAAATATTTGAAACACTTGCAATTAATATTGGTCTTTAGTCGTAATTCTGAAATAGTGTGTTGCGATTATGGTCTGGATATTTTCGTCTATAATCTTGAGCAAGCTGTATGTAAAGTAAAGAATAAATTATATAGAACGGAATAAGATCGTATGCCAAAACTGAGAATTTTATGACTTTGAGAATTTTATAATTTAAACCTGGGCAACCCAATTTTCCTAAAAATATTTTGGCAAACCCGGAATTCTAAAATTTTGCGAAGAAAAGTAAATATATTTTTAAGAATTATTGAAGTCATTTCAGAAGAGATATCTAGGTTTTTTGAATTTTTTTGATTTTTTTCTGTGTTCGATATGTCAGAAATGGGTACTTTAAGGATTTTGGAAAAAAAAGCCAAGTTTCAACAGTTATAACTTCTTGATTTGATTTTTGTTTTTTTTCAATTTTTTGCTCAGAATAGCTCAAAACTATTCTTAGTTCATTTCTTGTTTGTTTTTTCAAAATTTTGTATTTTTGGGTTTTTAGGAATTTTTCTCGTAAAAATATTCAAACTCGAAATTTACAAAAAGGCATACTTTTAGCAAAAAATTTCGTAACGACCAAATTATTATACTTAATTGCACAATTTTTTGTTTCTATACTAGGTATAGTTTTGGAAAATATTTCCGTGACATTTCACTGAATTATTTTAAAATTAGGATTTTAGCGATTTTTTCTTAATACAACCAGAAAAAAGTTAGATTTTTTTCCAAAAGTAAAAAATCATAACTCTGGTAATTTAACTCCGATTTTCATGTTTGGTAACTCATTTAAAAAAAAAAAATTAAATGAAAAACGAAATGCGTACCAGTTTTTTTTTGAAAATTGGAGTTTATAAAACTGAAATTTGGATTTTTTTTGGAAAAACTGCACTATTATCCCATATAAATCATATATTCAATATAGAGGCGCTTGAGGCACGTTTAAATATCAATAGTTTTTCCTCAATATTTCACGGTTTACCTCTGTCATATTAAGAAACAAAACCCCGGTGTGTAATTCATTACTTTTGAAAAAAAATAAGGACCACTCTAATGGGCCTGTCTCAAAGTTTCTTGTCATGCCTATCACACGTTACACCCAGAAAAAGTTAATTTGGCAAAAAATAATATTTTTTAGAAACTTGCTTGGACAGTTTAAATTCATTTAAATATTAACTCAGCTTAACCGGTTGAAACAGTTGAACATTTTGAAACAGTTCTGCGCTTGAGGGGACATAGCACCTACAAATTTTCAAGAAATCAAATTTTTTTTGTTGATAGAATATGTACAAAAGAGGAGGAGTAAGAGTTAGAGAAAGGAATATTGTATGGCCCAGGTATCGCAGATTAGATTTTGGTAAGATTTTTTAAAAAAGAAAATATTGTATTTTAAATTTCAACGCGATTTTCTCAAAACAACGTGTTTCATGTTGGCGTACATGATGACGGAAATTTAAGCATGTTAATGCTCAGAATGACCTACGGCGTTACAACAGATTTTTTGGGAGCAAAAAAAAAAAAATTTTCGAAAAAGTCGTCATTTTCGTATATTTTCAACCAAATTTTTTTAGGTCATTCCATGGCCGCTTTAACGCCGATTGAAATCCCGTTTTTCTTTTTTTTTTTTAACTTTTCTGAGGATAGAAATCTAAATATACAAAAAAATATTTTTGTATACCATACGACCAATTAAACATATGTTCAAAGTTTCATTAAGATATGTCTGAATCTATTATTTTTAGTGATTATTATTTTTATTACTAGTATTTATTTGAAGGTGCTATGTCCCCTTAAAGCTAATTCAATTTGCTTTATTTTTACTTTTAACAACACAGTTCCACTACTTTGCATTTCCATTTCTTCCTTCCATTTTCGGTTCTATTTCAATATGATTGCTGCATAATTTAAGCTCGTAATATTAACTTCTTGCTTTTTATAGCCTTGAAAACTTTGGTGCATAAATTTTAAGAAATTTTGTAAAATATGCAATCAACTCCTGCTCAACTTTAACTTCTTCTTGTTGCAACTTTGCCAGCTAGAGTTGCAGCCGCATCCGTTTCCAGTCGTAGCAAGTGTTTATTTACATAAAGCAATTTACAAAACTTGCACTTCCCATGCAGCAGTGGGCCTAAGGGCGTGGGCGTGGAGTGAGTTAGTGCAATTACAATTATTTAAAAAGCTGGTTTCCTGCAAAAGCTTTCGCAGTTAAAGTTTATTTTATTTGTTTGTTGAGGTGGGGGGGAGTGTGGAGGATAAACAAATAAATACTGCTTGCACAAATGCAAACTAGAATAGGAACTCGTAATGCATGCCGCGTATTTTTTATTTTTTTTTTTTTTGTATTTTACAAGGTTGCACTTTTAATCGTACTCATTTGCGTGCACGTTGTTTGTCATCTTATGTGACATGTTTAAATAAACAACCGCCAAAAGTCATCTTAAACTGGCATTTGTGTATATAGTAAAAAGCTTTCATAATCAAAAAGATGACATGTGCAGTCAATTAAAATACTTTGAAAAATACTTCTCGTGCGTAGATATTTGTCGTAATATCTGCTCAGAAAATAATAAAAAAATATGATTTGACACTTCAAGCTGTGAGAATGAATTAATATTCAAAATATTTAATTTTTCGTTAAAATAAGATTATAATCTTTTATAGTTTGTCAGCATAAGCTTTGCTCTTCATAAATCCCTACAAAAAAAAAGTACATTTGAGTAACATTTGGAGATCTTGGTGGCTAGTAAATATTGCCTTTTTTCAATGCTACACGTCCTACTATTTCGGCGCTTTCCTTTGATGTATATTATTACATGGTTAGAATTGTACTGAATTGACATTTCTAAAACGTGCTTGATGACGTCAATCGGTTGAGAATGGTCAAAGTTATTCAATAGTTCCATTGACCATATCAAGATAGCGTACCATGTATGACTAAAAATAAACGTACAAACGAGTAAGTTCTAGTAATCTGGTATTCGAGGTGTGGCTTTTAAATAACGAGAATGACGCTGAAGTCCTTTTATTTTAAATTCATACATTTTTACTTATTACCACCTTCGGTATATACCCCTTCCAGTGGCGTAGTGCGGATTAAGACACCCTCTTATTAAGATCATTAAATTGAAGACTGAAATATACAGTAGTCCTAAAAACTTTTCGGCAGGTACAATCATCATTATTGCGTATTGTATAGATTACAAATTAAAATAGTCATGTACCATATAATAAGGCGCCTCACGCTCCATAGAAAAAAAAGTTGCTTGGGTCGGTTCTTCAAAATAGTTCTTGGCTTATGTTATAATGATTCCCCAAATATTTCGGCTCTAGCGATAGCCATCCGTAAGCTGAAATGGTTTGAAACCACCTCTAAAAAACGATTTTTTTTATAAAAATATTACTTAGTTTGGTAGTTTAAAAAAAAAAACAAACGGTCAGAAATAAAAGTAATGAAAAAGTTCTTCCAATCTGTATAAAAAAATTTTCCCGTCGGACCAAAGATAATGCGGATTTTCCTGCTTATTTTAACGCTTTTTATATTATTTTCACTAAAATTCAAATTTATTTTATTTCTTTGTTCATTTTCTCATTCATTCATTCATGTTAATTTTTTGTTATATAATTCAAATCAATTCTTCAACTTACACTATAGTTTATTATCAATAGACAATTTATTTGACTAAAGGAACATGACCAAAAAAAAAAAATTAAATATTCAATTTGAATTTTCATGCAAATAATATAAAAAGAAGTTAAAAACTAAAAGAAAATCAACAAAATCTTTAGTCCGACTGCAAACATTTAAAATTTTATGAAGTAGATTGGAAGAAGTTTAACATTACTTTTATTTCTGCCCGTTTTTTTTTTAACTACCACACCACACACTGCTCCTTAAGGTTCGAAAGGTTGCATGAAAATATCACCAAAAACTAAAAATGAGGCTTCATTTGCAATATTATAACGATGAATAATATGTTGGAATTGAAATCCTATCCGCTCCTTTTGAGGAGCTGATTTTGATTCACATTATTGTTTTTACTAGAAAACCAAACACATATACAACTTATTTTGGGGGTTTACTCAAAAGGTAATAAAATCACCTTTCTAACGGTATATCAACGCACACGAACAACTTACCCGTTCCCGAGCTGTGCTCATGTAAAGATGAAATCAATCGTTTTAAAATACAAAATTTCAACTTTGAGTGCCATTTTCTCAGAATTTTGCGTACTAAATCAAATTTTTTTTTATGATCAATTTATCATTCAATGCTCATAACTCATTCAATTTTCTTTTTAATGACACTGCAACCATAAAGAGATCTTAAAAAGTAAAAAAGTTGGTTGTACATACAAAATTATACTTGTAAGAAAACAATGTCAAATAATGGTGCAGATGTTTCCACAACATCTAATGAAATAAATATTATGGCAGGCTTTTTTTAAAGTGGTATTCCCTGTACGCCTATTCCACTATGTAGTAACAATGCACTTATATAGATGTTGTGAAGAAAATGTAACTACCGCATTTTCCAACCTACTTAAATTCGATTCATCTTCGATCAATTTCTGTTCAATCGTTCCCAAAATTGGTCAAATTCCCTATGATCTGATTCACCGGCCTGCTCTAACCACAAGCCTAAGCCATCGCCATACAAATATAGAAGGCCTTCCTTTAGATGACCTAATATTACATGGATTTTAATTGCTTGCGATCCCTTACTCTCTAAGGTTTGGCGAAGTGTCATAAAAATAAAATGAAATGAAATGAAATGAAATGAAATGAAAAGAAATGAAATGAAATGAAATGAAATGAAATGAAATGAAATGAAATGAAATGAAATGAAATGAAATGAAATGAAATGAAATGAAATGAAATAAAATGAAATGAAATGAAATGAAATGAAATGAAATGAAATGAAATAAAATAAAATAGTATGAAATAAAATAACATAAACAGTTCAAACATAGTTTTAATAAACAGAAGAAATATTATATTATATGGAACATTTATATCACTTGACATTTGTCAATTTTTTTAACATTTCCATCGATACTTAAAATTTAATGCGATCTGAATAATTTTTTCAGACAAATCTGAATATTTAAAAAACTAGTTTGCACTAGGAGGTAATTTTTAAAAAATGCGCGTTTGTCCTTTTTTTACAGTTTTGACTGTAAATATGGCAGCACTGCTTACATCAGCAGCTCGGATGATCTATTCCATTATAAAATTATCACGATAAGAAAAAAGCATATGGGTTCGATGTGAATTTATTTTCAGCAAAACTCTCGTTTAAAGATTTTCTATTAAAGAGCACCATGACGTTTGAGAGTGATTTAGTTAAATATAATGTAATTTAATTGGTTTACATTCATGTCGTTCACCGTGACGCACTTTTATATAAAATCAAATTTTTAAACGATAGTTTGCTGAAAATAAATTCATGGTTCTGTAGAGTTTTTTCTTAAAACTTAAAGCACAATACGAAACTCAATAATTAAAAAATTATCCCGCCCTAGAGTTTATATTTCATTAGAAAAAAAGGTTTCCTGTAAGGACCTGATGCTTAAATTTCTGATTTGAAAGGATTTTGCCAATATAGCACATGAATTTATCTTACGTTTTAAAAAGCGATATAACAAGAATAACTATCATGAGTTTAATCTTAATGTTTTCTTCTGAATTGAGCTGCCACTTATCAATTGAATACATATAAAATCTGAAATTTATTCTGAATATTTTTGCAGTCATTTCGAGTTCTTGAGAATAAAATAACTACAAATTTACTATTACCTCCTTTCAGATTCTATCCTGTTCGAAGTCAACATGTATGAGCAGCATAATGAATTTCGGCACAGCAGCTGTGGAAACGCGCAAGCCAGATTTAGTATTGGATCATGCCAAGGATTTTCTTGACCAATACTTCACATCCATAAAGAGGTAAGTTTTGAAAGGAGTCTGTTTTTCAATTTTACGAAAATATTTTTGCAAAAGTCACTTTCGAGGAAATTATAAACAATTCTTCCTTCAACTCTATTTTCGGTAGGTTGTCGAGTGCTGCACACGATACACGTTGGAAGCAAGTTCGACAAAGCATCGAGTCTAGTGGGCACTATCAGCTTACTGAAACGGAGTTAATATATGGAGCCAAATTGGCTTGGCGCAATTCTTCACGCTGCATTGGACGCATACAGTGGTCAAAACTGCAGGTGAGCAAGTAGATTTCATTGAATTTCAACCAAAACGAAGAATTCATTGTTGAAAACAAATCATGTATTCAATGGATGTTATCCGAACTTTCATATTGATGCTTTGGTGGTTTCATTTCACAGAATATTGTAGACGAACTGACTATTTGATTAAAACTCTGCGAAAACTTTTGTTTGTTCATTTGGTACTCAAATATTCCGAACTAAAGCAAACTAAACAAAAAAAATTTATATAAGAACTGAAGTATGATTGCGTTGTATCTGCGAGATACAATGAGCTGCATGCAATCAAAATCATGTACAAACTCATGGATTTTGGGAACAAGGCAAAAGTTTAAATTAACTTATTTACGTTTATGCAAAAACATTCTTATATTTATTGTTCTTTTGTTGTTGTTTTTTATTCGTTTTAATTTTCTGTGCTTAAAATTTTTTAAATTTTAACTGAAAGCAAATGAATGGAAACGAAGTTATATCGGCTTACAAAACCATATAAATGAACAAACGAAGGAATGAATGAATGAATGTGAGATGATGATGATGATGCATGCGAAAGTGAATTCCTGGAATGAATGCGTGGATTAAAGCCTGTATACTGCAAATACAACAAAGCACTCGCATTGACACCCTTTTCCATTTTTACACTTCAACTCATTGGAGTAGAAAGTGAAAAATACTTACTTCAGTCTTATAAGGAAAACCAGCAACTATGGTTACGAGTTATTCAGTCGTTAAGTGTTGGTTGTATTACTGCAAATAATCAAAGTTTTGTTCATTGCTATTAATTTGTTCACTAAACAAAACGATAAACAAAGTCATGCAATAGAAGAAGAAAAATGAAAAAGTTTTGTTGTGGCTCAGATGGAGCAGTGATTCTCAAGCACTGAAGAATGGTGTTCAAGTAGGTGATCGAAAGGGTTTTTAATTAATATATTTGACCAAACTGAAGTTAATTCAGTGGGAAGTATTTTTTGTCAAACACACAATATTTGTAGAGTTTTTTAATTTTAATTTTTAAAATTGTAATCTTATGATTAATGTGAAATGGAAATGATGCCATTTCTTATTTGAGTTTTTATTGAAATACAAAATAGTTTAGTCAACATATAAATAAAATAATATAATATTCCATGTATATATCTTCGATACGACTTGAGTACCCAATTTCAATGCTTTTTTTTATAATATAGAATGACCGAATGGGTTGCAACTGATTGAGGTGAACTTTTCGGAAAAATTTAATTTTTTTGTTCTCGAATATATGTAAAAATCATTTTATAAAATAATAAAAAATTCACTTTTTGGTTATTTTAGGACACATAAAGAGTGCTTGTAGAAAGTCACATTGCTGCTAAGCCTAGTTTATGTAAAGCTTGCCAGATCAGTTTTTGATCCAAGATCCAAAATATTGTGTTAGGTATTTTGTATTTATTTTAAGAAATATTATTCGGTAGTGAAAAGTAAAAATTGATATCTATAGCAGATTCGTGTTAGCACATAAAAATATGGTTTCTGTTTCATAATTAGCATTTCTATACAGGTGACCTTAAATTATCTAAGATTACCTGACCAAATCATTAAATCGTTCCCAATCAAATCGTTGTTTATATAACAAAGTAATATCTACCACGACCAAAATTTTGTAATGCTTACCATTATTTGTTCCAAGTTACATCAAAGTGGCGGCCGTGGCGTAGTGGGTAGGGTGTGTGGCTCTACGCCAGAGAACCCAGGTTCGAATCCCCATCTGACACAGAAAGTTTTATCAATTGAATTAATTTTTCTGTTCGGCCGTCACCTCTCTGCAGACAATGGCAAACCTCAGAGAGTAAAAACTGCTATGAAAAGCTTATTGCGAACATACGCCGTTCGGAGTAGGCATACAACATGTTGTAGGTCCAGTTCTCGATCATTTGTGTTAAAACATTTCACAACACACACAACACAATTTATCATAAGAAGCTCGGTCAAAGTCCTTTCATGGGCTGAAAAGGCCATTTCGTTTTATTTCTTTTTTACATCAAAATTATAAGCAGCATTTGGAAAATATATTAATGTAACTACAAGCCTTAGGTTCCTGCAACCCCAAAAATTCAGTTGAGCATTTTTTTGGTAGCAGCAACCATTTCGTTTTTTTTTTTTTTTTTTTTGTCTAAACCAACGCTCAGGGGATGCCCCCTTTAAATGCGAAAGCATTGCGTTAATTCGGAAGACGGGTGATAGTTAGTTGGAGGGTGGAAAGATGGAGTAGCGACGGTGAAGATTTGCTTTAAACTGACACAGATCAAAACTGCCGGGGAACACGCTCACAGGGAGATTATTCCACAATCTTACCGTGCGACCAAAAAACGAATTATCTCGGTAATGCGTGGTTCTATTGGGCACCGATGCAATGGTAAAGGGATGGGCTTGGAAAGCTGCCCGAGTAGACCTAGGAAATACACGAACTGGTGGCGTCAGGGCATGTACCTTTCTTGAACATTTCCCATGGTAGAACCTATACAAAAGGCTTAGGCAACCAACATTACGCCGATGCCCAAGAGAACTCAGGGGAGATAAAATGTTTTCGTATCCTATCATATATATCGCACGTCTTTGAATCCGGTCCAGAAGCTCCAAATAAGATCTCGAAGCTCCTGCCCAAATGTGCGAATTGTACTCCATTTTAGGCCTTATATAAGAGGTATAGATCATTCGAAGATCAGATGGGGTGAAGTATCGCTTGCACCGTTTTAAGAAACCTAGGCACTTAGCCGCTTCTTTCGACACATGGAAAATGTGATCATTCCAACGAAGGTCTGATTGTATCGACATGCCCAGAACGTCAAGAGCATCTGACTCCAAAAGATCCACACCATTCATATTCAAGGGAGCTAAGGGACAGTTCATCCGCTTGTGGGTTAACAGGCAACACTGGGTCTTGTTTGCATTAAACTCTACTCTATTAGTAAGATCCCACTCGGAGATTTTTTTCAAGTCATTAAGAAGTGTGTCATTCATATTTTGCCTCTTACTCTCAATCTCCAAAGAACTCGGGCGTTTTTTGAAAAAATATGAATGACAAATGCTGCTGTCGTCCGCAAACGAATGAATTGGGTTATGAGTCAACGACAGAAGGTCGTTGATAAAAACCAGAAACAAAGTTGGCGATAGAACTGAACCCTGCGGTACTCCTGCGTTGATGGCGTGCTCACTGGACGAAATGCCGTCGATTATGACACGTATAGTTATATCCTTAAGAAAGCACGTGATCCACCGAGCAAAGTTACCACCGACACCGTATGCAATTAGTTTGGAGACGAGTGCTTTATGCCACACTCGGTCAAACGCCTTTGAAATATCCAGAGCAACAACCCTGCTCTCACCGAACAGGTGAACGCATTGGTTCCATTTTTCTGTAAGGAACGCCATAAGGTCTTCAGTGTAGGTGGAAGAAACCTCAGGAATCTGAAATATATATGTAGATAAAACAAAATTTGCCACGCCCACTTTCCATACTTTTTATACGATATTTGCATAGCATAAGAAGAAGTAGTCGTATACCAATAAAATTTAGTATATAAGTTGGATTGGACTCTATAAGATCACTTACGAAAAACTTTACATATCAGCCTTCAACCACGCCTACCTCCCATATAACACAAAAATTTAAAACACAATAAGTTCTTTCGTATTGAAGTTTTATTTAAGAAACTCACTTAAGAATCTAAAATACATGTGTATACTTAAAAAAATGACACACCAACCGCCAACTATCTCCTTCAGTACATAAAATTGTAATCTAACTTTATCAGAATGAATGCAAACATTAAAATGCTACAAAACGTGTTATTTTATTTTGAGATTCAACTAAGAAAACGTTTATTTTAAAGTGACAACAATAAACAATAATAATAAATATGAAAAATTTATCTGTTCGAGTGGTTTTCAAGCCCAGGGCCATTGAATAATTACTACAATATTACATATTAGTTATTCAATGACGAAAACATTTACGAAACACTTACTAAACATTTACTAAAAAGGAAAACTACATTTGTGAAACACTGCGGGCGATTTTATCATCATGGTAAATGAATTAACGTATAAATTCCTTAAATAAATAGAATTTAATTGTTTCTCTAAGATAATATCCTAAAATTATTTGTTTTTAATAACATTTAATTTTTCACCTGTGGTTGACCATATTTGGAATTTGCTCATATGACTGAATTTTAAAAATTCCTGAAGTACTTGTATTTTTTAATAGAAAAATTAAAGCATTCATTAAGGTTGTTTTTTTAAGCCAGTATTTACCAATTTTAAACAAAACTCATGGAATTTCATTTAATAGGCATTTGCTTATGTTAAATACAACTTCAGGCATACGCTTACCACAGCTTAATCTGATAGATGTCATCCGAAGGATAAAGTTTTTGATCAGTTTTTCAAGTATTTGTGACCGTATGTCCTCAATAACATGAATAGTGTTGGCTTCCAATGCGTCGATTGGTGTTGGTCTGTCAGAGTAGACTAGCGAATTTCCGTATCCCCAAAGAAGAATATCAAGAGGTGTCAAATCACAAGATCGTGGAGGTTATTTACAGGTCCATTACGCAAAAGTATGCGTTCATCGAATTTTTCATTCAATAAGTTTATTGTTTTGTTTGCTGGATGGCACGTACCATCATCCTGTAGAAATCATATTTTCTCCGCATTCTTGCCATTCCATCTGGAAAAGAAAAAGTCATTAATCATAGCTTTATAGTGAATATAGTTGGCCGTAACACGCTAATAAGCCTAATTTTTTAAAAAAATTTTTGTCCGATGACTTCACCAGTCCACAGGTCACACCAAACTGTACATTTTCCGGAATGCCACGGAGTTTCTATAGTCTCATGTTTATTACTTTCGCTCCAAATGTGACAATTTATAGACATACCCATTCAGCCAAAAATTAACTTTATTGCTGAATAAAATAACGGTTCCAATCCCAGTTGGGAACCCTTTAAAACCATTAGAGATGAAATTTCAAAAATCTCTTCTAATGCTAACTCTATTTGAAAAGCTTATTATACAGATAGTATTATATTTTATATTCCCCAATTCTTTTACGTTTTTCCTTTTAAGAGTGTGCAAAAACCTGACTGCCAATTACACACAATCAATTCATCAAATATGTTTACTTGATTAACGAGATATTTTTCTCAATTTCTCACATAGCAAATAAATAATCAATCATTTAAAACTAGGCGTTTACCTAAAGTTAGGAAAGCACTGAGCTTTTGGCGTCATAAGTTGGTATATTTTTTTATTTTTGTTGTTGCTTTTGTTTTTGGTGGATCAAAAACAAAATCAGTACCAAGAAATAGAAAAAAAGGATAGAAATTTCCATGTCATTGCCTGGTATTGTGTTTGCTCTGGTGTGTGAGCAATTTGTAAGAGGAAGCATTTGAATTTCCGTCTGTAGATATAGGAATAATTTTTGCTGCTTAACTTTAGGTTGAGTAACTCACGCTTTGCCTCTTTGGTCATCCGGGGATAGGGAAAATAAATGGAGGGGCGCTTACCCCCTAGACTTAAGCAAAAAAAAAAAATGAATAAATTTATTGTAAAACAAGAAGAAAATAATTTCATTACTTAGCATTGGTAGAAAGGGAAATTATCTTCTGAAATTATTAATATTTTCCAAGATTTTCATTATTTATATTGGTACAAAGCGAATGCATTGTTCGAGAACTTAGAAACTAATAATCCGTTTTAGAATATAGCGACATGTTTAGGAGAACTTTTCAGTTCGAATTTTATCGTTTAAACAACTTTAAGCTTGTAAGCTTATTATAAAACTAAACTATATTCAACAGATAATTTTTTTTTTTTATTAGAAATACTCAACTAAACTCAAATAGGTTAACTTTCTATATAGACCTTTTGACCCCCCTATAAAAAATCCTGCGGCCGGCAATGTCTGCCTGCATATATTCTGTTTATGCTTACTTTTGTAACGGAATGCATGAATGACTAAATTTGAAGTAAGCCACGGAAGCATTGAAAGAGAAAGCTATATGTGTGCTTAGTGCTGCTGTCTTACTTGTGAATTATTTGAAATTCAAATTGTTTGCAATTCGTTTGTTTTACCTTCACATGCAATTGAATTAGGAAACATTTTAAATGTTGTGAATATATTTTATATTATTTTTATATCCTGGCGTCTTTTGCGCTTGGGAGGCTTTATTTCTGGTTTTATTTTTCTATTTTTGTTTTAAACACCATCTTTTATGCTATGATTTCTTTTTTTTTTTTCTTCGTAGGTCTTCGACTGCCGGTACGTAACCACAACTAGTGGCATGTTCGAGGCCATTTGCAACCACATTAAATATGCGACCAACAAAGGAAATCTGAGGTGAGTGTGGATTTTCTTGATTTCGGCCAGATTTAAGATGTATTTGTTATTCTATTTATTGTTGCTGTAATTGTTGGTGTTGTAATGTAAGCCATATAACGACTGTAATGTAGTTTCCTGTATTTTTTCTTTTGAAATAAAGTTATTTGGCTTGTGCTAGAGGCAGGGATATACAAGAATACCATTGTTTAGCTTTTTGGGCCTTAATCTGAATTAATTAACATTTGCGGCTATTTATAATTCTGTTAAATTTTAATGACTTTTTGACATTTAACAATTCAATGTTCTGTTTTCGACAATCGTACTTGCACAATTTTCATTTTTGAAGTAACCGCTCAAAAACCGTTGCTCAGTTTCTACTCATAACAATTGGCAACATTTAGGCTGTGTTGTCAATAATTAAGATTTTGACTATTTTGCAACATTTTATTTAACTTTCACAAACATCAAAGCTAAAACCACATTTCAACAAATATATACACACAGTCGCACCTACTTCAACGTTGTTCTACGCTGCCATATCTAGCAATATGGAATAAAAGGACATCAAAATTTTGTGACATCATCAACTTGTTTTTAGTTGGATTTGTATTGATTCTTAAGCACGTAATTTTTCGATTGCGTTGGGCATCAGGTTCCCTCTAATATGGTCACGATCGAATATTGTTTCATTAAGTCGTTCAATGTTATTAAATTACCGTGGTAATAGAGGTGGTCGGGACGAAATAAATTTCTGAAAGTTCGGTCGAAAATGTAGTTTGATGTTTTGTACAGAAATGTACCTTCAAGTTGAAATAATTTGTAGAATTAATGAAATAGAAGCAAAAACTAGTTGCGAGACAATCTTCTGAAACTGTGCCACGTCCTATAAAAGAAATTATTTGTAAAACCTCAATTTAAGTAGGTACAACACTATTATTGTCAACGAATAAATTACGTAATTAGATTGGTACCATTTCATAATAGTTTTGTTATCTGTAATAAATTAAAAATAATTGTACTAATTAATTAACAAATATATGTTTTAACTATAATGTAGACCAAAATCTTTCGGAAAAATTCACAGTAAATTTCATTAAACACATATTTTATGACAAATTAAACCGATATAGCCGGTTACCAAATTCGTTCTGAAATTTCTCGGTTACTGATATCATAGTTTTCTATGAAATAAACTATTTTCATATTATGAAAATTACTTCTAGTAATATCCTCTTGAAGCAGTGAAATCTATCTATATTATTATAACTCAAGCGCATTTTTTGTGATGACTATCAAATCTGTACCGGAGCCTCGATTTTAATAAATAGTTTTGGTCTGTAGATGTGCAATAAGGTGTTTCTTAAATATCGAGTATTTTTTTAAAAAAAGTAAAACCAATTTCCCATAGAGAAAGTTCGTTTCGTATGAAATGCCTAAAACTATATGATTTTCATGACAACATCTATTGCTGCCTGAAATTATGCAGTGGTTTAATCAATAACGACGTGATACAGTTAAAAAAAGGATTGCCAAGCTGTTTGTACATTTTTAACCGACTTCAAAAAGGAAGAGGTTCCCAAGTTCGTCGGTTTCTCTGGTTTTTTTTATTGTTTTTTTTTTTTTTTTTAAAATGTTTGTCATCGATAACTCCTAAACCATATGCCTGATTGCCATAATTTTTGGTGAACAGATAGATATCATAAGCACGGAAGTGCCCGTAAAAAAGTGGGCGGTATTAGAGAACTCGGCGTCGCAACACTAGATCTCGCAATACTAGATACTACTGTATCTCGAATAATATTGACACTAAGGTATTGCAATTTAGTGTACGGGTAGGCTAAAGTATTACAAATTACCGTCAAGAAAATGGGCGTTATTCGAAAAATGGGCATGGCTAATATAAGAAAAACAGTGTATCTTGAATAATTTTGAGACTAGAGTACTGCAATATAGTATAGGGGTAGGCATTATTATTACAAATTACGATCAAGAAAATGGGCGTTATTTGACAAATGGGCGTAGCAATATTTGAAAAAGAGTGTATCTCGAATAATATTGATACTATGGTACTGCAATTTAGTATAGGAGTAGGCATTATTAGTGCAAATTACGGTCAATAAAGTGGGCGGTATTCGACTACTGGGCGTGGAAATATAAGAAAAACAGTGTATCTCGAATAATATTGACACTAGGGCACTGAAATTTATTTTAGTACAGGCAGAATTATTAAAAATTACGGTCAATAAAGTGGGCGTTATTTGACAAATGGGCTTAGAAATATTACATAAACACCATCTAAGTTAATATTGACGCTGGGGTACTGAAATGAAGTAAAGGGGTAGGCACAATTATTACAAATAACGCTCAAGAAAGTGGGCGCTTATTTAACAAAAGGGCATATCAATATTAAGAAAACAGTATATCCCAAACAATATTGACACTAGGGTAATAAACCTCGTCACAAGAATGTTTATAATTATTTTAAAACACGTGGCACCTAATTTAAATTTAAGAGACAGATATTTGGAATAACCAACAAACTTTCACAATTTAATAGAACAAATTTTTTAAGAACAATTGTATTTATGTAGTTTATACACTTTTTTCGAAAATTTACCATATTCTCTAAAAAGGAAGATATAAAAAGTTTTTAAAAAAAACCGACTTCAAAATCACTACAAAGTAAATAAAAATTTTTAAATTTTCCTTTTCCTTGTATTCATAAAGAAATTAATATTGTAATGGTAATAAAACAAATTAGAAAAAAATTAAAATATTAAGTTTACCAATGTAATAATATGTTTAAATAAATTATCAAATATGACGAAAAATTAAAAGGAAAATTTTAAAATTATGTTCTACTTTGTAGTGATTTAGAATTCGGTTTTTTTTTTAAAAAAGTTTTATATTATCGCTTGAACATTAGAATTTTTTGATTATGTTCGCGTTTTAACGCAACATGGGCTTACTAGTTATATTCTAACTTCAGAATGCTATGTCTTATATCGCTTTTTCCCAAAAATTTTAAGAAAGCATTCTTTTAAATTACAACTGCTTTGCATAGAATTATAGCTCGCCAGTTGTAAGCACTGCAAAAAAATTATGATACAACTTTAAAGATTGGACTTTGACCTCATGACCAGAAAAAAAAAATTAATAACGTCATCAGGATTCGAAAGAAACTGCTTAAGCAACGAAATTGTAAAATTGTTGCATCTTAATAAACACCAAATCGTATTTGGACTCGTTTCGAATTCGAAACGAATACGAGATCTAGGATTCGCCATCATTGACTCGAAATGAATTAGCACAAATCAAAATTAGCGAATCCGAGAATTTTTCGGGTAGACTTTTTCATATGAAAATCTTGGAAAAATGATGAGTGGAAATTATGGATATAAAAAACAAACATGAAATAATATCGTCTCCTTCATGCCAAAACATCAATGTGAAAATCTTTAAATGGATGCACAAAAAGTAATTTTTTAATGTTTTTGTGAAGCCAATTTTTCTTTTTAAAGGTTGATTTTTCTGAGCCATTCGAATCTTTAAACTCGATTCCGATATAATAGAAGAAATACATGTTCACAAAAATTTGTTCATATCAAAAGTTATACAAAATTATAAATGTAAAAAATTTATAAAAAACAATTACACGCTGCAATAACGTATTAGTAACAGCAAATTATATATAATATAATATAAATGGCCATTTCAGCCCTTAAAAGGATTTTGACCGAGCTTCTTATGATCGTTTGTGTCGTGAAAGTGTTTGAACACAAATGATCGGGAACTGGATCTACAAATTTTATGCTGACTCCGAACGGCTTATGTTCTCAAGAAACTTTTCATGGCAGTCTTTTCTCTCTGAGGCTTGCCATTATCTGCTGAGAGGTGACGGCCGAAAAGAAAAATTAACTCAATTAAAAAGGCTTTCCGTGTCAGGTGGGAATTGAACCAGGGTTCTCTGGCGTATGGGCTACACACTCTACCCACTACGCCACGGCTGCCACTTGCAACAGCAAGAAATAATAGAAATATTTTTCTAAAAACCGCATTTTCATATTAAAAGGCTGGATTTGTTATGCATTCGAAACGAATTCAAAGAAATGCAAATTAGTGAATCCGAAAATCATTGGGTAGATTTTTCAGAAATTCTTAACGAAGCTATTTGTTTTTTAAAAAAGTATTTTATCTTAACTTGCTGTTGTTTATACGTTATTTGATGGAATTTTTTTTTTTAATTTTTTTTTTTTTATAAATTTATATGAAAAAAATTCCATTAATTTTTTTTTTAAAAAAATTAGAGAAAAGTTTTTTCTATTATATTGCTTCATGTTTGCGTATTATGGCATTAATTATCACACATAATTTTTTTTTAAAGATTTTTATATGAAAAAGCCTACCCGAAAAATTCTCGGATTCGCCAATTTGGATTCTTGCGAATTCGTTTCGAATTCGAAACGAGTCCATGATGTCGAATCCGAGATCTCGTATTTGTTTCGAATGAATAACGAAGCGACTTTTTAACATGAAGTTGTTTTTTTAAAAAAGTATGTTTTTACTTTAAAACTTGTTTTTTTAAGTTTGCCAATAACAATATGACAGAGTTAGGAAAACAATGAAAACAAATTAAAACAAAAATTAAAATTAAGTTGGCACTTCTGATTAAAAGACTGATTATATAAGCGCCGAACTTAAAAGCGTTTGTATTCATAAAGAAATTAATTTTATTAGAAATTATTTACAAATTACAGAAAATACAAATTAGAAAAAAATTAAAATAATAAATTTTCCAATGTAATAATATGTTTAAATAAATTATCAAATATGACTAAGAAATTAAAAGGAAAAGTTTTATAAAATTATTTTTTACTTTGCAGTGATTTTGTAGTGGGTTTTTTATTTAAAAGTTTTTATTTCTTCCTTTTTAGAGAACATGATAAATTTTCGAAAAAGGTGCCTAAACTACATAAATACAATTGTTCTCAAAAAATTTGTTCTATTAAATTCTGAAAGTTTGTTGGTTATTATTATGGTTTTATTTGTCTCTTAAATATAAATTAGATGTCGCGTGTTTTGAAATAATAATACCCATTCTTGTAACGAGTTTTATTACCCTAGTGTCAATATTATTCGGATATATTTTATATTATATTTTTCTAATATTGCCATGCCCCTTTGTTAAATAAGCGCCCACTTTCTTGAGCGTTATTTGTAATAATTGTGCCTACCCCTTTACTTCATTCCAGTACCCCAGCTTCAATATCAACTGAAATAGTGTTTATCTAGTATTTCTACGCCCATTTGTCAAATAACGCCCACTTTATTGACCGTAATTGTTAATAATTCTGCCTGTACTATAATAAATTTCAGTGCCCTAGTGTCAATATTATTCGAGATACACTGTTTTTCTTATATTGCCACGCCCAGTAGTCGAATACCGCCCACTTTATTGACCGTAATTTGTACTACTAATGCCTACCCCTATACCAAATTGCAGTACCATAGTATCAATATTATTCGAGATACACTCTTTTTCAAATATTGCTACGCCCATTTGTCAAATAACGCCCATTTTCTTGACTGTAATTTGTATTAACTGTGTCTACCCCTACACTTAATTGCAGCACACTGGTATCAATATTATTCGAGATACAGTAGTATCTATAATTGCGATATTTAGTATTGCCACGCCGAGTTATCGAATACCGCCCACTTTGTTACGGGCACCACCATGTTTATGATATCTATCTGTTTACCAAAAATTATGGCAATCAAGCATATGGCTTAGGAGTTATCGATGTACATACATTTAAAAAAAAAACAGAGAAACCAACGATCTTGAGAACCTCCTCCTTTTTGAAGTCGGTTAAAAAATAATAAATGTGGCACAAGTACCTTATATAAAGCTGTCGATTCACAGAATCCATATTAATTACACCACACTTTTTTTTAGTAGCTTAGAAAAGTAAAAACACGAGATTAACACAAAGAGAACTATCTGGAATATTCATTTCGAATGGATATATCATATCCATTTAAAAAAGAGTTAAAACAGTTACTCTGCTTAGTAGAGCTGATAAAGAGAAAAAAATCTTACACTACAATGAGAGCCAGAGAAAGAGATGAAACGGTCTCTGCTCAATCCAAAACATGTAAAACCCGTATGATACTTCATTTTCTTTTTCAGGACAGACATAATTTGTAAGAAAAGGATAATAGTAGTAACTTTTTCATTTCTGGTGTTTTTAAGTGCAGCTGCATTTATTAAATTAATTTTAGCTACGCACATCACTTCCAATTCAGCATCAAATTATCTTAAATAGTTTTGTTAAATAGTTTTGTTTAATAGTTTTGTTTATTAGTTTTAAATAGTTTTGTTTACTCTAAAAATGTCAAATTAATTACTAAGAGCAAAATATTTCACATCAAATATTTGATCGAAACTTAACGCCGAACGAATTGAAAAAAACGGCAAAAACAATGCATTGAAAATGAAGTCCGTCCTACATTTTTTTCTCCAATTCGTACTATATGCGTATTCACTCACACCAATTGAATCTATGCTTTCATACTATTTGAACTGCTCTAGCTTATTTTTCAATGACAAAACAATGAGCAATTTAGTGAAGTATCATACAGGCTTAAGCATAAGTTCCCTGTAGGAAAATCAACTAATTTAAAAGTAGTTGATAAAGTAGTTTTTTGTCAACCACAACTAGTTGAAATTCTGACTTTTTTCCATAGAACGAACTAACTTATTTTGTATGGTGATGTCCGCTAAATAAGTCAATTGACTTTCGTCTGCATATATTTTCAACTACTTGTTAAATTAGTTATATTTATATTATTTTTTAATGACTTTAAAACAACCAATTGAAAAGTATTACTGATGGCCTAAAGTTAATAATATTTGATGAAATAACATGGTTAAATATATATAAACTTGTAATCTAATAAAAATTTGCAATTAAAACATGTCAAAATCATAGTAGTTGCGCCTTAATATAATTCAAAGTAGTTCATATACTGGTTTATTTTAAACTAGTTTTTTAATTAGTTGTTTTTAAAAACAAGTTAGTTCGTTCCTATAGGGTTAAGCTCTACTCGTTTTTGTATTTGTACCAATAATATCAAGTTCTTACTTGTTTTATCTGTTTGTACAAGTAGAATGGATGGTTCTCTGCAGATCTTTAATTGAAACAATAATTTTTTTCAGATCAATTCTCTTCAATAATAGTCTAAAACAGCACCTAGTTGGACAGACCATAACATGACTCTGACAACAAATAATGTGCGAAAAAAAGCTTATTGCAGAGAAATAAAATGATTGCAATAACTATTTTGAAAAACTCAATTTTGTAGCTGTTTTTGTACTATTATTGAAGAAATAATTTTTGTAGTTAATTTCTTATAGCAAGGATCAAAAAATGATTGAAACAATAATACTCTAACACAGCACCTATCAGAGTGGAAAATAACGTTACTTTGACAATTATGTTGTACGAAGAAAATCTTTTTCCAGAGATAATAAAATGACTGCAACAGCTATTTTGAAAAAATTATCTTTTATTAGAGCCATAATATTACTGCTACAATTTTTTTATTGATGCAAATACAGTGGCTCACAGCTTATTTTGTGCAGTGCACACTTTCAACTTTAGGGCTCTATAACAACAAAACTAACAGGAATATAAAAAAAAATTGGCATCATTAAAAAGAACTACTACAACATATTCATTTATTGTGAAAATATTAATTTAAATAGCTTAAAGTTAAGAAAACCAAAAATACCGCTTAACTTCATCTCTTAAAATATGCTTAAAATCTTAGTAATAGTATGTTCTAAGCAATTATATTAATTTTGATAACATCAATAGTAAAATATGGGCTTATTGCAACAAAAGTTTATGTTTGCAATAAAAAAAAAATTTTTTTAGTAAAATAAATATTATTGCTGTGATCATGCCATATCTTTTCTCTGCGTGCAGTTAAACAAATATTTAAGATTTAACTAATTTCTCAACTCAAAAACGTAGCCTTTTATACAAAAAAATTGACAAAAATTGTATGTGAATCAAATATTGCGGAAATGTTCTTCTTTTGTTTCAATAGCCAAAAATATTTGTTTAACTGTTCCACAAAACTGATGTACTGCAAATATACTGCGTATTTTTTTCTAGATATGCTCATTTTGCTTAAATTTTATCTTTTGTTAATTTCAAATTTAAAAGACAATAACAACTTTTTCCAGCATTCACTATTAAAAAAATTTAGCTAAGCCAAAAATATTTGTTTTTCTGTTTCATAAAACTGAAGTGGCGACTGATATGCCTTTATTGTGAAAATAGAACGTTTGCTTAGTAGCCAAATATTGAAACAAGTTTTGAATATTTTTTTCAATTTAAACTTTCAAAGACAATAACAATTTTTCATAAACATTCACAAATGAGGAAATAGGTGCTAACCAAAAAGTATTTATTTAACTGTTTCTTAAAACTGACGTGGTGCAAATATACTGCGTATTTTGTTTTCTGTTACTTTTTTCATTTAAATTTATAAAAATATGAACTATAATGTCAACCATCGATGATAAAAATAAATGCTAGATAGCAATGGAAAAGCATTCAATAAGTGTGAAATTGAGAAAACGATGTCATTAAGAATTAAAAAAAAAGAATAAATATTAACTAAAAGTATAATATACATGTAACAACAAAAAGATCAGCTTTTTTAAAAATTTTTTTTAGAAACAAGGAAATATTATTTTTTTTTCAAATTTATGCAGCTTATTGCACATATAAGGAACTTTATAAAAATATTGTTTTTCTTTTGAAAATAATTTTCAGGCTGTTGTATAGAGGGCGCTGAAAACGACATTAAAAAAAGACATCCAAAACGGTACGATGGATATCGCCTTTCACATGTATCTGAAACAAAAAACTCAAATTTTAAAGTACAGACCCCCCTACGCATCCCGAGGGTCGGTTTTTTTTTAAATTATGGCGAAATTAAAGTCAAATTTTAAAAATAAGGTAATATTCGCGCGCTTTTTTGTCTATATAAAAAAAAAATAGTAGGTACTTGAATTTAAAAGCGATGCATAAAGGACAAAATTACGAACAAAATGCACGAAGATTCATTAAAATTGAACAAATATCAGATTGGCAACTAAGTAATTGCGGATTTTTTTTAGAAAATAAAAGACAATTTTTTCATGGAACGAAATAAATTTATTTTGTAATGTATTGCCCATTTTCAGCAATGACCTTTTGCCATCTTTCAGGCAGCATCATAATTCCACGTTCATAAAACTTCTGGTTTTAATCAGCAAAAAACTGAACCAGGTACGATTTGACATCATCATTATTAATGAAATTTTTACCATTCAAGGAGTTTTGCAAAGATCGAAATAAAAAGTAATCAGATGGTGCAAGGTCAGGACTATATGGTGGATGTGGCAAAACATCCCAACCAAGCTCCAATAATTTTTACCGAGTGACAAGAGATGTGTGTGGCCTTGCATTGTCATGTTGGAATACAACACCTTTTCGATTTATCAATTCGGGCCGCTTTTCTTCAACTGCATTGTTCAATTTTGTTAGTTGTTCAATATAGACATCTGAATTGATCGTTCAGTTGGGTGGTAAAAGTTCAAAGTAGACAATTCCTTTGTAATCCCACCAAACTGATAACATAACTTTCTTTTGATGAATATCAGCTTTTGATGTTGTTGGAGCTGGTTCACCTGGCTTGCCCCACTATCTTTTCCGATTGAAATTGTTGTAAACATCCCATTTTTCATCACCAGCTATCAATCGTTTTAAAAATGGATCATTTCCATTACGTTTCTTTAACAAGTTGCAGATGTTAATGCGTTGTGTTAAATGATTTTTTTTCAGTTCATCAGGAACCCATATATCGAGTTTTCGTACATAGCAAAGTTGTTTTAAGCAATTTTCAATGCATGTATGTGATACATTAAGCTTCTCTGCAATCTCACGTGTTGTACTGTGACGATCCGAATCGATTATTGCTTTGATTTGGTTGTCATCAACTTCAACTGGACGACCAGACGACAGACGACCATCTTTGAGTGAAAAATCACCAGAACGAAATTTGGCAAACCAATTTTGACACTGCCGTTCTTTTAAAGCTTCGTCACCATGAACAGCACATAACTTTTTGTGAGCTTGCGCTGCGTTTTTTCCTTTCCGGAAATAAAAAAGCAAATTATGACGAAAATGCTCGTTTTGATTTTCCATTTTTCAACAGACGCCAAACAAAAACTATACAACCGATCAAAAATATTTTTTTACTGATTGACAGTTGAAGTACCAACTATCAAATAACAAAACGTGTTTGACAATTCGATTACGTCAGCAAATCTAAAAATTCAACTAAAGCCATCTATGAGTGAAATCCGAAATTACTTAGTTGCCAACCCTTCGATAATTTCGAGTTATCTATCGAACCGTTTTAAAAAACAGGTTTCGAGGAAACCGCGTTTAAAGCTTTTGTTTTTACTTTGAAGATTTGCATATATTTTTAAAATTTTCAGTTGATAAACTTACTATTATTTAATCTGTAATGCCAGGTTTCGTTTGAAAAACATGTATGTATATTAGGGTGGTCCTTAATTTTCGACTTTTGAATTATCATCGCGGCATGCCATTATTCGATTATATATATCTAAATATGAAAAAGCTTTTTTGTTTTAATTTTTTTATATGATTTAGAATTCCCTACTAGTTGTCAAAAGTTTAGCCCTCTCACAAGAAAACGTCCATTGGTGTCATTCGCCGAATTGAATGAGCTTCGGATATATGATAGAGGACAAAAATCTTAGGTACACGTATTTTTTTCTAGTTGCGGAAACTCAGAGTTAAAGGTTGAAAATGGCGTTTGCAAATTCCTACAAATACCTACTCGTATTTACTGTGAATTTTCAGTATTAAGAAAAAAAAGGTAATAAAAAATATTTAAAAAACATTTCTGAAATCACCGCCTAAGGAATTACAATATCTAAATAATTAAGGTATGAACAAAATTAATCAAATAAAAAAAAAAATCGGCTTTTTAACCAATTGAAACCGGTACAAAGAAACAAATATCAATTTTCGATGAAGCGTACCATTATACTTTAGAAGTTTCATCAAACTCCAAAAACTCTTATTATTTTTTTCCAGCAAATGTATGAAGCTATATCACAGTGGGGCACCACAGAACTTAAAACGTGAAAAAATAAAAATTCTTACGTGTATCGTCGTTTTCCATTTACGTTATTTTAATTTCTGTGGTGCCCAAAGGTAAGATGGCTTTATGCATTTGTTGGAAAAAAAGAGGAGTTGTTTTAATGTAACATGCTGGTTCAAAATATCGATTTGTTGTACCGGTTACGGTTAGTTAAAAACCCAATTTTTGTGCTATTGAGTAATTTTGTTAATAAATAAATAATTTATGCTGTGATTTCAGAAATATTTTTTTTTTTACCGTTATGAACTCAATTTATTTTGATTTACTTTGATTTGTGGTTTCTAATTTTTCGTCGGCGGCAAAAGCGGAAAAATATAGAAAACATGTAAAGCATTGTTTTGCTATAAATTTTTTTGCATGACTTCTGTTAATAGTATTTACTGCGAATTTTGAATATTGAAAAAAAAAAATGGAAAAGATCGTAACAAAAAAAAAAAAAAAAAATAAGTCAACTTCGGAAATCACCGCCTGAAGAATTACAATATCTAAAGAATTTATGTATTAACAAAATTACATCAATAAAAAAAAGTGATTTTAACCAAACGAAACCGGTACAAAAAACTTATATCAATTTTGAACCAGCGTACCATTATACTTCTAGAAATGAAGTTTCATCAAATTCCAAGAACGCCTTCTATTTTTTCCCAACATATGTATGGAGCCATCCTTCTGTGGGACACCGCAAGACGGCGATATACGTACATTTTTATTTTTCATCCCCCTTCCGAAAGGGTATATTTGGTTCATAAGACAGAATGTGTGTAAAGCAGTGTTATTAACAAATAAGAAAAAAGACTCAAGCACGTGAGTGAAAATCAATATAATAAATTAATCTAAACAGCATTTCAGCACTTAATTATTTTCAACAATTTAATGAACTAATTTTTCTCTTGGGATTCCATTTTCTTTTTCTTCACTAATGCGCTAAAGAAGAATAAAAATGACCTTATAGTGAAACCTCAAGAAGAACTTTCCTAGTTTGATTTTATCTTTTAAACTTTTGAGCTTAGATAGGTTTTACACAGCCAGAAATTGTAAAAAGATAAATAATATATAAAATAGGGAACAACAACAATATGCTGACTTTTCCCTATAAAGCGAAATTTCTATAAGGCATAAATTTGGAAAAAAATATGATTAAAGTTTGTAGAACTATCCAACAAGCTACCCAAAAGTATGTAATTTAATTTTGCCGAAACTTTTTCCCTTAGATTGCCACACACAGAGAGAACAAAAACTCACACCAACACTCAAACACAAGCACACATTCTGTTGCATTTACGTGTAAAATTTCAATTCACATCTGTTGGCAACATAAGCTCTGTTTGTTTTTTTTTGTTATCAACTTGTTTCAATCTTTTCTGTGTTTTTCTCTCTCTCTTTTTTTATGGACGCCCACTCATATAGGTCAGCTATTACCATATTTCCGCAAAGGACAGACGGCCGCCATGATTACCGCATTTGGAATAGTCAATTGATATCTTATGCCGGATACAAGCAAATCGATGGCAAAATTATTGGAGATCCAATGAATGTGGAGTTCACTGAGGTAAGTTTGCTTGTGTTATGATTTTTTTGTTTGTAATTTCGAGTTGGTTACTAGGACAAAACAGATACTCGATTTTTAGATTTTTAGCCAGATGAGATTTTTGAATATTTATGCTATATGTACCAAAAAGAAAGCGAGCCTTTATATTAAGTAAAAAAGCTTAAAACAAGTTGTATTACTATTCCAATATTGGAATTATTTTAAAGTGTGTACTAAAAATGGAAATACCGTGTATACAGTAAAGAATTGAAACTTCTATGTGTATACTCTCTCCCTCTCTTCTAGAATAAGAAAGATTTTAATGTAAAGGGGCTTCTACAACACGCCACAACGGCTGTACCAATATTAGTTTGATTTGGTTGAATATTAGTCGTGATTCAAAATTTTCGACATAACATGAAAAAATTGCATCTATTGTAGTTTCTTTCTTACCATTCACCTAATAATATGTTTTTTACGAGTTTTAAACATTATCTAACAGTCAGAATTTTAAAAATAGTAAAATTAATAAAAAAAATTATGAATTCAGAGCTGGGCAAACGCTAGGTAAAAATGGGTCACTGAATACGAATCCGTTGTCAGAATTTCAGAATTACAAGAATTCGTAAAAAATTCCCTATCCATCATCTTGAATTTTTAAACTGTAATACCGGATTCGAAATTAAATGCGGTGCAAGAATTTCAAAATTACAAGAATTCGCAGAAACACAAAAAAATCTGGGTGGCAATCCTTTACGCTATCTTTGATTTTTACATTCTGACATCAGATTCGAAATAAGCGATCCCTTAAAACTGTTAGATGATGTTTAAAACACTTAAAAAACATATTATTAGGTAGCAAATTCTGGGAAAAATGTAGGTGGAAGCCCTAATTTTTGAGATTTCAAATTCTGACATCAGATTAGAAACCAGCGATTTCCTAAAGCTGCCAACCATGGAGACTCTCTTAGGCAGCGCTTATATACATTGTACGTGTTTATATACAATGTTTACAAAAGGTTTAACTTTTTTGTTACATGTTTATAAACATGTTCTTATCCGAGGCTGGTTTAGTTTTCGGCGGTGGTTAGTTGGACGACGAAGCTCCAGCGAAAAAGGTGCTCGAGGCGAGGGTCGCTGGTCAATGACGAGGGAGACCATGCCTCCGATGGATGGACCAGGCTGAGGAAGCCCTAACCGCACTTTGTGTATCCGATTGGAGAAGGCGCGCGCAAAGCAGAGGCGCCTGGCGAGAGCTGATGAGGTCGGTCGAAATCCGGACACGGGTTGCTACGACCACCTAAGTAAGTAAGTAAGTTTACAAACATGTATACGTGTTTTTTGAAATTTTAAGCATATTACTCTGTTCGTTTGCGTGAAATATCGCTGGCAACATCCATTTATATGTTGCGTGAAAATTTTAAGATACTTTGTTGCAAACGAACAGCTGATTTTAAGCGTAAAAATTTGGAAAAAAAAACAGCAAGAATTTATTTCAGAAAAAGCAGAAAATAATGTAAGTCCTTTAATTTGTAGAATTTATGATTATATTAATACAAAATAAATATTTAGAATGGATACGAATATGAATATGGATGATGTGCTTAGCTGTGGGGCTGGCCAGGTTGTAAGCTTATTGCTGCAAGCTGCCGATATTTGCGAGCGTCAACACCGCGGAAAGGCTCATCCGTATTGACAAGACCGGAAATTGAAAGGACAATCCAATTTGGTCCAGAAGTTTTCAAATTTTAAGCATCCGAACAAACCACGAATCATTTTTATATATGTATATAGATATGTGCTTAAATATTTCGGCAATAAAATATAAAATATATGTATATGTTTACAACAATAGTTGCAATAAGCTAACTAAATGAAAAAAAGGGCAAAAATATATATGAACATAAAAAAACTAAACTAAACAAAAATGAAGCTCATTTCAGCACGTTTACATTAAGTATATTCAATATTACTAGAGTACGCTAGTGGTCGAAAGTCAACCTTTTCGCAATACCATCCCCGAGCGACGACAGGTATTCCAGCTAGCATTTTTCTTTAAAAACTATTCGGTGCACTCCTCCCTACAATGATTCATTAAAAAAAAAAATTATCAAAATTGGTTGAGAAACACCCTGAATGCCATACCACCCAAGCAACGCCGGTATTCCAGCTAGCATTTTTCTTTAAAAATTCGTCGCTGCCCCTCCCTACTCTGATTCATTTAAAAAAATCATCAAAATCGGTTGAGAAACACTGGAGAAAATGGTACTGAACTGTTTTTCCGTAGCCTATTTATTTATAGATTAAATCCGTTGACATTGCTTAAGAATATAAATCAAAGTTCTGCGCTGTAGTCTTCCTCTTCGTTTCTTTTAAGCGCATATAATCGAATAAATACTTATGATTTGCGTCCGATACCGCTCATCAAATCCAATGCTCTTGGAATGCTGCCGTCAACGGACTCTAACAGTTGGGTCTACCAGGCTCCCTCGTTGCTGAATCCCATGGCCATCATGTCATGAACGGCGTTATTGATGCGCTGATCTGTAATAAATTAAAAATATATCGAAAGATAGTATATTTTGAAATAATAATCAGATTGATGGAGTACCTGTATGATACATTGGTATACCGCGTTTTTCTTCGGGAGTTGCAATTGATGGAGTAGCAGCTGTAGGTGGAGTAGCTGCTGTAGGTGGATTAGCAGCTTTCGGTGGAGGTGCAACTGGCGTGTTCTTAGCCTGTTGCTCTCTTTGTTTTTCCGAATCAATGTGTGCTTGCAAATCCTTACTCAACTGAACATAGTTGATAGTTTAAACATGGACTCTTATTGGAGTTTTTGGAGAATCTAAAGATGGAGCTATGTTAGCCAAAGATTCAATTGGTGTCTCAATAAGGGACTGCTGGTCAATTATTTGTCAATCTGCCTCCTTGCTTTGTGAACGACGATGTTCTGGTGTTTGTTCAGTAGAGTTAAGATTTGATTCTGCTGTGGAGACAGTCTGATTAGATCTTCCACCAACTGCGCCATCTGTTTCCAAAGTCTCAGTTGCGGTTGTGTTTGTGATTGTTGAGGGGCTTTGTCGCTAGAACTGTCTGAGCTCTTAAATTGGCTGCTGGTTGGAATGGACACTGCGCGCCACCACCATTAGCATTTTTCAATGTCAGCCAAATCTTGCATCATATTGTAGAGATGACTAAAGATGCCATTCTCCGTCTGTCGATGCCTTCTGCAAGCATTAATTAAGAAAATTGAAACAATAAAAAGAAATTATATTAATCTAATTAGAAATGCCAACTTGAATATAATTTTTTTTTTTTAACTTTGACAACAACTGTCACTTTTCACGGCAAAATAAATGGTCGGTTCAATTAAATTGTCGTGGAAAGAATGTTGCTAGAAACATGTTGCGGAATATGGTAATAGATTTTCCGCAGCAAAACATAGTACTACTTTGAAGAAAATGTTGTGAAATTTTCACGCTTGTTTCACGGCTGTCAAGTTTTATATGGAGATTTGAGTGGAATTTCGCGTGAAACCGAACAGAGTACTATGCTTTACCCTATGCCAACCTTAGAAGTTTCACTTCACAAGTTTAACTTTCGTAAGAAGATTCAATTTTGAAAGAGTACGTAAAATCGAAAGTGGTCAACCCGTATTACTGATACACGTTTTTTATTGAATGGCTGGCATAATAAATCAGCCCAATTTTTCAGACAACCAGTCAAATAGCTCCATGGCAGCTCATGTTGCGCAGTGGGTAGAGTTCTTGGCACATACGCCAGAGAACCCTAGTCCAATTCCCACCTGACACACAAAGTGTATTCAATTGAATTAATTGTTTAACTGTTCGGACGTCACCTCTCTGCAGACAATGGCAATCCTCAGAGAGTAAAAACTGCCATGAAAAGCTTCTTGAGAACATAAGCCGTTTGGAGTTGTCATAAAACTTGTAGGTCCAGTTCTCGTTCATTTGTGTTCAAACATTTCACAACACGCACAACACAATTGATCATAAGAGCTCGGTCAAAGTCCTTTCAAGGGCTGAAATAGCCATTTCGTTTTTTTCGTTAGTCAAAAAGCTCTGGTTAACTTTTTCTCTGGATAACTTTATTTGTTGCTTACATACCCAGAGAAATTAGGAATAAATGCACTATCCAGAAGTGTACAATACCAAACAACTGGGAAAATTAGAAATATCTGTTGGTTAAAAATATTCCGACATGAACATTTTCGCATTTAATATTTCATCGTTTCTTCATATTATCTTCGAAACGAAATTTAATACGATAGTTTATGACTACATAAAATTGTATTATTTTATCCAAATATACCATATAGGTTGGATAACTGGAAGAGAATATAGATATTCGAATATATTTGAGGCGCAAAGATTTTAATTTTAGAATTATTGAAAATATACGAAAAGTCGTTTTTTTACTGTTGGTGACTTTTGAATTTTCAGAAAGTATTATGTAAATAAATTAAATACAACAGTCCTTTTTTTAACAAATATTAGTATGTAAACTTCTTTACCTCTGTAGCCACTGTTTGAAACTTAAAAGGTTATGCTTTTATTTTGTCGTTATTCATAGAATTTTATTTATTCAATTACAATAAAGATATTTGTGTGTCATTAGGGTGATTCAAAAAAGTCGACTTATTTTCTTTTTTCCAAAATCCTCTCTGGGAAGGTGAGAAGAGATGCCTGTTAAACCGTTACTCATAATATAATTATTTAGAGTTTGCGCATCACGATACAAAATCATACAAATTAAATGGGGAAAATTATTTTTCAACTTCTTATTCTTATATCTTAAAAATTTGTTGGATAAATCTACTCGTTCTCCTTGTAATTACACTTTTTTAATCAGTTTCCGGGAAATCATTAAATATTATAAAATAAAGGCATGCAAAAAAAAAAAATCAAAATTTAAAACAAGTTTATCAAGTCTTTCAAAATAACTTCACTGGAAAATCCGCCATTTCTAGGAGGCCTGTAATAAACAAAGCAGGAAGAGAGATAGGTCAGCAATAGTACTTGTTAACAGAGTTTTTCAATGACTTTTTGTTGCAGGAAATTACAATTCTTAGAATTTCCAAGGAAAATTTTATAATATTTAATGATAACTTTAATGATTTTATTGGAAACTGGAGAAAAAAAAGTGTAATTATAACATACATACATATACATAGGTAGTCAAAAATATTTACACATTGCTCAATATTTTTACGTGTACAAAAGAAAGATCTCACTTTACTGTTGTTGCAAATAGTTTGCAAACAAAGTTTTTGTTGTTGCATTCCTTGCAGTATGCAAAAAACATAAAGTAAGTTTTAGCATACCTAATGGTGAATAAAGAAATATTAGCAATGTGTAAATATTTTTGACTACCTCTGTATCTTTAAATTTGAATAACTTTTGAACGAGTAGATTAATCAAAAAAATATTAGAGGCATTTTTGTAGAGCTTCAATTTCCTATAAGGTACGTTCCAGTCATTTACATCTGTCAATTGGCTTTTAAGATATAACATTAAGGGCCGGTTTCACGACCATTAGTTAACCAATTGGCTAACTAAACTAAAGACTGTTAGTTTACTATGACTTTTCATGATTTGGGTTTCACAATGCTTTAGTTAACTAATGGAAATTTTGTTAAAAAGATATGGCAACACTGTATAAATCATATGATTTCGACATTTGCTTTAAATACTTTTCTTTTGCGTAATTCAGAAAAATAGATGCAACACAAAGTGCGAGATACGAGATGCTCGAATTTTTTTCAAAACGATATAGATTTTCTTTTGGAAATTGTGACTAAATACAAGGACATCATAGAAAATAAGCAATCGGACAAATATCACGCTTATATATCTGATAAATATCAATAATAAATATCATATATAATTTGTTTCTTATTTTGGGATTTTTCTCCATTACAAAAATCAGCTATTAGTTAAGTAATGGTTAACTATTCGTTAGTTAACTCACCACCACCACCGGTGGCTTAACCTCTAGTTAACTTTGATTACGAAACTCAAATCGGTTAGTTAACCTCTAGTCAGTGGTTAACTAATGATCGTGAAACTGGCCCTAAGAAGTTGAAAAATAATTTTTCCCGTATAATTTATATGGAAAACAGAAAATCGCTATGCGTGACCTCTAAATATTAATATTAAGAATTGCGGCTTTTACAGGCATCTCTTTTCACCTCCCTGAATCTATTTCACAGGGGATTTTGAAAAAAAAGTTAAGTCGACTTTTTTGAATCACCCTAGTATCGTCCATTCTTCCAACTATTTAACTGATCTATTGATTTCACTATAATCAAACCTTTTAGTGCATGAAAAAATATAGTCCCAAAGATAGACAGGTAGAAACGATAAGATTTATAAAACTTTTTATGAATAGAAAGCTTATGCTTTCCAAATTTAATACTGGTAGCTGTTCTTCAAAACTTGAGCGTTTTATTGTTATTTATTTTACATTTTTTTTTTTTTTTTGATTTTTATATCTTTTCAAGTGTTTGCCTATTCAAACAACGATTTCAGTTTCGATGAAGTTTTTTATTCAGTGGGGCAAACATTTGACCTTTTTCATAGAACACTTCGCTTTTCGTGTAAGGGTCTCTTCATGTTTACTTACATTTATTTTATCGAGGGACAACACTTTTGTTAAACTTTTAAATATTCACATGTGAATGATGAATAACAACCTGGGCTTGAGAGCATATAAGAAGGGAAAACCTTGTACACAACACACATGTATACATCTAAGTTTCTTAAATATGTTTTTGTTGGCAAAAAACCACAAATTGAAATGTGTTTTCTTTTTTTTTACTCTTTCTTAGGTTTGCATCAAGTTGGGCTGGAAGAGCAAAGGTGGCGAATGGGACATTCTGCCGCTAGTAGTCTCGGCCAACGGGCATGATCCAGACTATTTCGATTATCCGCTAGAACTAATCTTGGAGATACCACTAAGTCATCCAAAGTAAGTTGTTGTTGTTACTTGTTGCTACTGCTCTACGAAACGCTGCACAAAATGTAGCTGTCAGCGGTTGAAATTCGTGTAAAACCACAAATAATCACAGAGATTATTGTCGTAAAATTGATGAGCAGCACTTAAAAAACCACTCACCGGGAAGGAGTTTCCGGTTGAAAAATGCGCCACTGTCAGCCAGTAAACAAGTTACACAAACACACACACATACACTCATATCCACACAGACGAGCGCTCACTTAAAATAAAATTGACACACAGTGTTTGACAAATTTTTCCTATTAACACCCATTTTGGCTGGGTTCGACCTTTACCTCGACTTTTATCTCCACTTTGAGTATTATTATGCGTTTATTTCCGGCACAGACAAAAGCTTCCAAACACATGCTACACATACACACATGTTTAGAAGCGCTTTTATATGTAGTTGTATATTTCTGATAAATTCATTCAATATTAACTCACTCAGGTTCGACTGGTTTGCCGAGTTGGGACTGCGTTGGTATGCATTGCCTGCCGTATCCAGCATGTTGTTCGATGTCGGTGGCATCCAATTCACAGCGACCACATTCAGCGGTTGGTATATGTCCACGGAAATTGGCTGCAGGAATTTGTGCGATACAAATCGACGGAATATGTTGGAGGTAAGTGTGTGTATGTGTGTGCCGCAGAGTGTGAGAGTGCAAAAATGTCTCCTTTTAAAAGGTTGGCTGGTTTAACAAACTGTAACATTGTTGAATTTAAAAATTGCGAAATAAATTTAATGGAAGGTGAAAAAAGAAAAGAGCACAATCAAAGGAATGCTAACAATGAAAGAAAAAAAAAGTAAAAATTCGGATGCACTTAAGAAATGTAAAAGAATAACAAAGTAAAAAAACCAAATAATTTTTTTTTTTTTTGAATTAAGCTAACCAAAAAATAACTAAATAAAAACACACATGAGCGATTTCCAAACTTTTACCTTCAGGCAACTTAAAATAAATAAAATTAAAATTAAACAAACATTAACAAAAATTACTTCCCTGGAAGTTGGATAAAACAGAAATATCCACAAAATAAAGAAGTAACATAAAAAAAAAAGAATATAATAGTATGTATGAAGCTTGTGCGGTTTTACCAATGTAATTTAATCAAAGAACTCTAAGTTATAAGGCATTCCTTAATTTTCAAATAAAATTTTTTATATATTGTATGAAATGACTTGACTTGACTGCACGAAAAAATTAAAAGACAGGAAAAGTAAAAAAAAAGAATAAAATAATTTTAACATTATACAGCCAAAAGTATCTATACTTCTGTATATATTCTGTTAACCATTTGTGAGAAAATTAGTTGCAATTAATTGATATTCTGCATGTATGCATAAGCAAAACAAAAAAAAAATTTTAAGGGCGACTTTTTTAAGCCCATTTCTTGTATTTTTGTATTGCATTCTAAATCCCCTTCGACTTACATCTATACAGCGAAATTATCTCTATTACGAATTTATTTTTAGAAAACAGCCTTAACAAATTTTGATATCCAGACTAACGAATCCATGTAACGAATTTCCATTAAGCGAATTTTTCTCCATAACGAACAATTTTTGCAGCTTAATTTGTTGAATTCTTATGCGTTTTTGATCTCCATATAACGATTTTTTTAAAGAAATGTTTGCACAAACGCACTGTGTTCTAGATCAAGATGCTAGCGCGACTTACAGATTAATTCTATTCGTTATCGGTAATAGTAATCCTGTTACCAAAATTCGTTACAGGTCTTAGTAATCGGTATTCTGTTCACTTGGTAACGCTGTCAGACGTTGTAAGCTCGTTTACAAAGAAATAAAGATATTTTCTTGCATCTGGCTGTTTTGCTTGTTACCACCTTAGGACATGGTAACAATATTCACTGGTAACGGTTACTTGCAGAATTCCAAAGATGTGTAAAAGTTACCAAAAGATGAATTCCTTCGGTAATAAGATAAAGGTTACCGCGACAGAATCGATCTGTTAATGATCAAAACCGACAAAAATATTTTTACCCAAAATAAGTTTTTGAAGTTCGTATCATATTCGTCATGAAATGAGGTATCTGATTATCTGATAGCAACTGCTATTTGAAATTTTAACATTTCAAACACAATAAAATATTGTTAATTTGAGATCTGTGCTTCTTCGTGTATCACAATAAAAAGTCAATACAGTGTATTTCTAAGTGGTTTTCGTAAATTTTTTTACTGATTTCCAATATCTTAGCCATAGAATTAAATTCTAAGGGTAAGTTTTATATTTGCTTTTTATTTTTAGGCTTCATTATAAAAAATTAAAAAATAAAATGTTAAAAATTACTGTTTCAATGTTGCTACAACACATTTTTTTCAAATTGTCATTATATATGTGTCAATCTAATGTGCAGATGTTGAAATATTTGACATCGAAAGTAAAAAAGATGCTTTAATTTAGTAATTCTTGTAGCCGCTGAGAAATAGCAAAAATTTGAGTCGTTCCGAACGACTCAAACATAACGTAGCCGGTAGCATTCGTCAGGCAAACGAATCTAAACCAAACAACAGAATGAAGGAAATGAAGAATTTGTAAAAAATGAATGCAGCAAAAATATATGAGTCGAATGTTATGTGCACTACAACATAAAATTCGGTGCATAAATTGAATTTAAGATTTTAAAAATTGGAAATTGGAATTGTACATGCGATGGCAGAATTAGACGGTCACAATTTAGACTATTAGAATTTTAAAATTCAAGATGGTTAATGGTGTTGCCACCTAACATTTTTTTATTTTCACGAATTCGGTGCTGGAACAATTACTAGGTAAAAAATGGTCGCTGAATTCGAATTCGTTGCCAGATTTTCAAAATTGTGTAATTTTTTATAGTAGTTTTGCAATCTACTAAAATGTATTTTTAAGAGTTTTTAACATGGTTTAACAGTGTTTTGGGGTCGCTGATTTCAAATCTGATGTAAAAAACCATCTTAAAAACTCTTAAAAGTACATTTTAGTAGTACAATTTTGGAAATCTAACAAAGCTGGAAACGAATTCGGATTCAGCGACCCATTTTTACCTAGTGTTTGCTCCAGCACCGAATTCGTGAAAATAAAAAAATTTAGGTGGCAACATCATTAACCATCTTGAATTTTAAAATTGTGACATCAGATTCGAAGTCAGCGACCCCTAAGCACTGTTAAACCATGTTGAAAACTCTTGAAAATACATTTTAGTAGATGACAGCACTGTTATAAAAAAATTACACAATTTTGGAAATCTGACAACGAATTTCGCAACGCACTGTTATAAAAAAATTACACAATTTTGGAAATCTGACAACGAATTCGGATTCAGTGAAAATAAAAAAATTTTAGGTGGCAATACCATTAACCATCTTGAATTTTAAAATTCTGACAGTCTATATTGCGACCGTCTAATTCTGCCATCGCATGTACAATTCCAATTTTTAAAATCCTAAATACAATTTATATACCGAATAATATGTTGTAGTGCACATACCATTCGACTTATATATTTATGCAGCATTAATCTTTTACAAATCCTTCATTCTGTTATGTTTGGTTTAGATTCGTTTGTCCGAAGAATGCTACCGGCTATGTTAGGCTTGAGTCGTTCGGAACGACTCTAACATAACAATCACTTGTTTCCAAACGAATGTGTTGAAAGCCGGTTTAAGACTATTTATGGCTACGGTGTTAATTTCAATCGCTGTTATAGTTATGTAAACTACTGAACTCGACACTGAATGCAGGTTTAGTTGCTACCTTTACATTGCTACATTTTATTTGCTACCGTGGCGTAGTGGGTAGAGTGTGTGGCTCTTACGCCAGAGAACCCAGATTTCGAGTCCCTCATCTGACACAGAAAGTTTTTTCAATTGAATTAATTTTTCTGTTCGGCCGTCACCTCTCTGCAGACAATGGCAAACCTCAGAGAGTAAAAAACTGCTGTGAAAAGCTTCTTGAGAACACAATCCGTTCGAAGTCGGCATAAAGCTGGTAGGTCCAGTTCTCTGGATCATTTGTGTTTAAACATTTCACAACACACCCAACATAATTGATCATAAGAAGCTTGGTCAAAGTCCTTTCAAGGGCGCTGAAATGGCCATTTCGTGTTTTTTTTAATTTGAACGCGATCACGAATTGTTCGCATCAAACAGTTGTGAATAAAAGTTTATCAAACGACGATAAAAAAAGCATAGTGAATATTAAAGCAAAATAATATGCTGAGCAAGCATCAGTTATGTACTAATAGCTTGCGTATACAAATTTGTTATATATAACATTATGGATTAGTTTTTAAAAATCGTGAAAGATACATATTTTTAATATATTTAAAATAAATATTTTAACGGTTATGTCTCAATATCTTATAGATGATGTAGAGTATTTTGGCTGGGCGTGGCACTTTATTTTCAATCTAGCTCCATCTACGCCGCTTGTCTGATTTCAACCAAATTTTGCACACATATCCTATGGAGTAAGGAGCTGTCCGTAGTTTATAAAAGTGGTCAGAAATAGACAGGGGGGCGTGGCACTTTAATGTTATTCCAACACCTACACCAATTTTTCGTCTTCAACCAAAGTTTGCTCATATATTCATTAGCGAAATTGCAGTCTTTAATCTAGAAAAGTTGGCTTTGTTGGGCAGGGGGGCGTGACAGATAGATTTTACTCGTACTACTTCTACACAGTCTTTTTGACTTCAATCAAATGTTGCACACATATCATTTCGTATAATGAGCAGCCCGTAGTTTATTAAAGTGGGCGGTATTTAATATGGAGGCGTGGTACTTCAATTTTTATCTATCTTTTTCTACACCGTTTGTCCGACTTCAGCCATATTTCGTCAATATATTCTTTAGTGTAATTCGCAGTCTTTAGTGTCGAAAAGTTCTTCTACACCGTTATCTCGTCTTCAACCAAATTTTACAAATAAATTGTTGTAGTGAGTATTTCATTGCCTAGAAAATTAGATGGAATTAGACAGGGGGCGTGGCATTTTAATTTAAAACGAACTTCTTCTACAGCGTTTGTACAACTTCAATCAACATATCTGGTATATTCCTCGGAATAATGAGTACTTATGAGTCTATAGTTATGAGTAGTTATGAGTTTTATTGGGCGAAATTAAACAGGGGACATTGCACTTCAATTTCAAACAACAAAAATATATGGGGTAACAAACTACTCCATGTGGCAGCTAATGATAAAATGAAATCAAGCGTATGACACAAATATTTTTGCAGATGATACATAAACATTTTATAGACGGCTAAGGACTTCGAATATACTTCAGCACGGTAGCGCGGGGGAGAAGAGGGGGTATTTTAGCTTCGGTCTCTCCCGAAGGTCCATTCCTTAGTAGTTTCATTTAATTTTGGTAAAAGATGTGCATTCAGGGATTCTATTTTCGAATGCATTTTTTCAGACAATCTGAAGCTGCGCTATGATATGGCCCGATTTTACCTATTAACATATATGTTAAGAAACAAAAAAATTTGTTTTCCTTATACAGCTGATATAAATTTAACCGTTTTTGCCTAAAACATCCCTTCAAAAGATATCGAGAAATTACCGTTTCCGATATCGTCAACGATAAATAACGATATTTAAAACGATACAATTAGCAATAAACTATCGTTAATGATATCGTATCGATAAAATTATCGATAATTATCGTTCTCGATAACCGAAACGATAAAAGCTCTCCTTTTCTTTGTTTCTCAAAAACAGCTACACAAGCGGTTATTTAAGGCCGGCAATACATTTAGCGAAGAGTAAAAATGCGTGATATTGAGGTGATGGTTTTTACTAGAATAAATTTGTTTAGAGTTTTAAAATTTTCAAATTTAGTAAATAGTAGGTACATTTATCTTTAAAAAAAATGTTATTTTTTTGTTCAAAAGCAAAGATGGCGCTGGCTACAACGATTGCTCTAAAAGACCTCATTGTCGCACTGCAGGCATTTTGCTGGCTTCTAGGTTGACCCGACAAAAAATAATTTTAATATTTTAAAACGTAAAAAAATATCTCCTATCTGAATGAGACAGAAATTTAAAAAAAGTCTTTTTTAAAAATTTATACGTACTTGGAATAAAAATAAATTAATTTTTTACTTATTTTTTTGTTTTAAATTGGTTAAAATGTTATTAAAAAGTATCCTTCCAAATATTGTAAGGATCGGTTTTAAATTGGTTAAAATGTTATTAAAAAATATCCTTCCAAATATTGTAAGGATCGGTCAAGTAGTTTTTGGGCTAGGTTGCCCGCAGTTTTGAAAAACGTAGTTTTGAGAAAAACGACTTTAAAGTTATACGAAACAAATAGTACGAAGTCGTAAGTGTTCAAAACTTAATTAAATTGCTATACAAACATACAACAGAATTATTGTTAACATTCTTTGGAATGATCCCCTTCTGAAATTTACCGGTTTGAGCAAATAAAATAAATAATATAATAAAATAGCAGCTATAGTAACTTGATTTTCATATTATATCAAACTCACGCACGGGTCCATTTTCAAGCTTAAAACTTTTTTAATATCCAAGATGTCTTTATAATTTTTTTTACATATTTTTGAGATTTTGTTGTCATTTAAAAATTAAAAAATAATTTGATTCTGGGATGCCTCTAAATGTATTGCCGGCCTTAAGCGTAGCTTACACTACCAAATTATAGTGTTTGGTTGGGCTCATTGTTATGCTGTTGTAGTGTATTGTTTGTGTTTGCGTACAAGTACACAAACGGTAACGCTACATATTAATGAGTGAAGTTATCTACGTTACAAAGCGTTAATGTACTGTTCTCTTTATAAACGCTACAGTACCTTACCATACAGAATTATGCTTGACTATTACTCGTACTGAAGCCAAGACACAATCCAAGGCCATCAGATGAGGAAGAATAGACCAACTAATAGTTAATCAGAAGTTTTTATTAATATAAGTACGTTACTCAGAGGATAGAATACCACTCTCGAGATCGAGTGTATCGATAAATAGAAATATTTTTACAAAACCATCTTAGTATTTTTTGTTTTCAAGTAAAATAACCAGCCCGTCGAGTGGCATTCCGGGAAATTCCCTCCGATTTTGCTACTTGTTACACTGCGCGTCGGAACTTGCGCATCGGAAGTCAGTCGTGTCTTTGTTCTCGCCGTTATTAGAGCAACGTTTTTTTTTAATAACTAGTACGTTTTTGTGCGTTCAAAATATGAAAAAACACCTATTAATTATGAAAGTGGAAGGTTAGAACTGTGCGATAAAATATAATTAAATCCTTTTGGGCTTTTCTAGTGTGTTTTGCAAAGGTGCTTATGGAGCGCTATTTGAGCATTAATTTTGATCAAAATCGTATTATATAATAGTGTTTATGTTTATGTTTATGAATTAAGCATGATTAAGCTATAATTTTATATGGATATTGATTTCAGTCTAACAAAAAAAAAATATGCAAATTTATGAAAAAAAAAATACTCACAAATAGCTACCGCAACTTTTGTTTTAAACTTTAAATCTAGTTTCCTTTGACTCCTACCTTGCCTTTGAACTTGTTTTTTTGAATATTTCTGTTTCTTTGAAGAATAATGTTATCTACAATGTGCCTGCACATGGGAGCACAAAGGGTTTTCTAAAATTCAAAGCAGTAAAGAGGGAAGGTGGACAAGGGTCTAAGTATTATTAGTATTTTTAAATTTTTTGACAATAATATAGAAATTTCTTCTTTTTCTGAAGCCCATTGGGAAGGGTTAAGTGCCCCTTTACACCCTGTGGACTGCCATGTGCGTGTACATTTATTTTCAGCTTATATGTTCAAAGAGTAATGTTTTGATATTCTTTTTGCAGTTTCGTCATTTTAAAAAATTTGTATACTCCAAGAAAATTTTACGACATGTAACAGGATTTTAATGCTAACAAAATCGAGGAAAAGTTTTCAATGTTGACGGAAACTCACTAAAAATAATATGTCCGATAGAAAAAAAAAGTCTCCTTAAGAGCGTTTTGAACAGGGCTTGGAAATAACTCTTGAGAAATAATTTTTTAAGATAAGTCTGTCTGTTAACTTTTTCATTTAACAGAAAAGGTTAAAATTTACTTTTTGTTTATAATATAAGAAAATATAAGTTAACTTTAATTCAAATTAATATTTTTAACTTTTATTTAAAAAAGTTAAAATATAAGAGACTTCTGAGACCTTTATTCTTTACTTTTTAAAGAATTTTATTAAGGTCTGTAAAGAAATTTTTTTTAAAAAGTCAGTAATTTGTATATTTAAAAGTCTCGATAAAAACCTTTATGGTAAAAATCTTTGAAAAGTTTTTCTTTCGAAAATTTCAGATAAATACGTTTCACATAAATATTATAAACGATTTTTTTTAATGAAGACTTTTATTAAAAATTTTATAAGAACGTCTTAAAAGACTCTTATAACTGACATTTTTAAATTAAAGTTTTCGAAGACTTTAATAAAATATTTGTAAGAATAAAAGTCTTTATAAACTCTTATGTCCAACTTTTAATCATAAAAGTTAAAAAATAACTCTTATTATTAGAGTTATTCAATAAGAGTTAAATTAAAAGCTTTAAAGAACACTTGTTTAATAACTTTTACTTGTGATCATAAATAATAACGTTTTCATAATAAAAGTTTTTAAAGACTCTTATTTTGAAGACTTTTTGGGAAAAAGTTATAAAAGTCCCAACTGGATTCTGGCTTTAAGTAGTCTTAAGTTTTAATGCAAGAAAAAATGGAAAATCGCGGCAAGGTCAAAGAAGCTTTTCTTAAAAAACAATGCAACATTGAAAAAAGACGTCACAAGAACTATAAAAATTTCTTTTTTTTTCAAAGGAACTTGGGTTTAACGTTGAATTTACAGAAAAAGCCATATTTTTAGATTTAAGATACTCATAAGCTTCTTGTTGTAACTCCACGCCTAGATTTTTACTAGTACGTTAAAGGCCTTGTAATTTTCTTTTCAAAATGTTAATAAATTTCAAAATCGGTTAAGCTATGTGTTAGTTATGGAGTAAAAAGAAAAAAACTTCCTCATTTCCCAGTTTTTCACCTCTAACTCTCAAGGGGGTGGCTTGCGACACGCCTCCCCATACAAATCGACTTATCATGGGGGTCACCTACCACATTTTTGTTATTTTGTCCTGGCTTTAAGTAGTTCAAAAGTTAATCCTCACAACTTTTTATTTATCCTCAATTCCAGGGGTTTTATCTATGATTTCCCCTGCATAACTTCGAAAATACTTAATTTAACTTGGGAAAAGTCAAAGATATTTCCTTACTAGTTTCAAAAGTATATTTAAACGAATAAAAAAGAATCCAAAAAAAGCAAAAATAACAACGGATTTTGTAGTGTTGTATCTTTGAATAAATTTTAAAAATAACATTATATTTTTTGCAGCTCTTAGTATTTAAGAAGCTTAACGCTTTTATTGTAACCGCTTTTGTTAATAATACGCCTTTTGTTGTTATTGCTTGCGTCATTTTGCTGACATGCAGCAAGGCACCAATTACGTAAGCTAAATTTGAGCTGTCACTCGGTAACGGTTTATTTTTGCATTGCCAAATATTTCCAACACACAGAGGCTTGTACACAGGGGTGTCATTTTGCATCAACATGCCTAATTGAAAAAACTGTCGTTCATGCTAAATTGTCGGTTAGGATGAAAAGTTCTTTGTGTGGGTTTTGTGCTGCTTTTAATCAAAAGTAACAACAGTATGACAAAATAAGGAGAAACCCAACTCAAGGATATTGGAGCTAAAAATATTCCAATTTGCAAATGATAGAAAATATTGGTGGGATATAAAATTAAGTTGTTTAGTTAAAAAAACAACAAAATTGATCTAATTTAAAAGAAATGAACAGTTATATGTATAAAATATGCTCTAAAATATGCATCTTTGTTTAACCAGTCAGCAAACAAAAAAAAAAAAAAAAAAACAGCAAACCATAAACGGATGAATTTCCGTTGAAATTATTGAAAAATTATTCTTAATCATTTTTCAATCAATTCTACACAAATTCAATTTTCATTCTCATCATTTCTGAATCAGCACATATTTGACTTGTTACGAATTGGTTTCTCATTATTTCTATTTCCGTTTAATTTATTTTTTTTCTTCTCTTGCTGCTCTGTGACTTACATTTCTCTAGACGGTGGCACTAAAAATGAATTTGGACACCCGCACTCCCACCTCACTGTGGAAGGACAAGGCGGTCGTTGAGGTCAACATCGCAGTCTTGCACTCGTATCAGAGCCGGAATGTAACAATTGTTGATCATCACACGGCCAGCGAAAGTTTCATGAAACATTTTGAAAATGAATCAAAATTGCGGTAAGTTTTTCCTATTTATTGCGTTGTTGTTGTTTCTTTGAATGTGTAGTTAAATGACTGTGAGGCGATAGCAAGTTTTTGGCATATTTTTGGTTTTGAACATAATGTGCACAAACGCTGCTATGCGTCGTATGCAAAATCATTTTGTATGACTTTTAGTTTTGTGCTGCTTTTTGGCCAATTCACGTTGCATAAAATTGGGACTTGATGTTGTTTTGTTGAACTATATTTGGCATCCTTCTATGCGGGTCTTTATGCAGTTTATGATGCAAGTTTGTATTTGTGTTTCTGAAATTTGTAAATGTCTGAAAATCCAATTTAATGCATTCGCTTTTTTTATTGTTATATTATGAAAAATATTTGCTTTCTATGTGTTATGTGCTTTTTAATGGTTTTCTTACATACATAGATTTGGTGTTTATCTTAGATATCTTTTAAATATGAAACAGAAATCTTAGCTTAAAGAAATGATATAGGCCGAATTTCATTACCGTTTTATTTTTTCCTCATTTCAATTTTATTGAATTTAATGCTTTAAAAGACAAAGAATGTTTAAAAGAGGCGAAATTAAGCAATAAACACACAAGTTTGCGGCAGGCAGGAATGGGCGATTCTCACAAAGTAGAAGGAACGAATCTGCACATGGCCTTCAGCCTTAACCTCATGTGGACCATTATTCATTTCAAATCGACCACACCTCTGCGTGGTGTGCTTTAATTACGGCAAACTCAAACTGATAACCGTTGGGCTTGAAACTACTCACGAAAAGGTAGATTTTCTTAAAACTGGAACTCAAGTTAAAAAATATATATATATATTATCTAAGGCAGTTAAGAAGCAAGAGCCTTACAAAATCTTGGGTAGTTGTGAATTTTTTTATTTAGGACGTACGATATCGGGTAATACACAAGCTCGTATGACATTTAACTACGAACACATACACAAGTAGAGTCCGCCAAAAACTAGCGTCTTTATTTTATCGTTCAGTGATAAAGTCAAGTTTTGTGCCTGAACATTTGCGATACGCATTGCTTATATTTTTTAATCAAAAGAAAAGGCTGTTGAAAATCATTGTTTGCTAGTTGAACACGCTCCATTAATTAGAACAAGTGACACATGATTTTGACAATTTAAAAGTGGTGATTTCTATGTGAAAGATAGTGATCGCTCTGGTAGACCACAAAAATGTGAAGACGAGCAATTGCAGGAGTTATTGGATGATGGCACCCAACTCAAACTCAACGCCAATTGACAGAAGCATTACATATGTCACAATAAACAATCTGCAGATGTTGACGAGCAATGGGGAAAACCAATAAGCTCGGTAAATGGGTCTGACGCCAAATGATTTGAATGAACGCCAAATAGAAAATCGCAAAGTCAATTGTGAAATGCTGCTTCGACGCTAAGGAAGGAAATTTGCATCGGATTGTGCCGAGTGACGAAAAATGGATTTATTTAAAAACCCGAAGTGGAAAAAATTGTGGCTTCCATTTGGCGAAGCCGGTCCTTCATTACCAATGCCAAATCGCTTCGATATTAATACTATGCTCTGTGTCTGGCGGCACCAAAGGAGTATTGGACCAAAGTATGTCGAAATAGTTAATACACAACGCTATCGCCAACAAATGATTCATTTAAATCACTCATTAATCGATTTTCTTTTTTCGTTTTTTCGCAAGTTATGCACTGTGAAAAATTAAAAAAAAAATTCAAAATTTGTTATTTAAATATGTAGTAAAAAAAAATATTTCCTCAAAACCGTAAGTCCTACAAATGATTGGCACATATTTTAAAGATCTTCAACTGATCTTCTTTGTGGTGTAATTTTTTACCAACACTTTTATGAAAAACTAAAAGTTTTTTGGCATAAATTTCATCCACATTTTTCAAGGTCAGCACTAATATTTTTTGGCGTTTCGAAATCGTATTAACTCCTTACTTTGTAGTGCATTTTTAAAAATTTCATGTTGGAGAATCAATGCTTACTATTGTAAACGAATTTTTTACAAACTGCCTTCATAATATTTACATACAAAATACTTTAATTTTAAATGAAAAATGGGATACTTTTTACGGTATCTTATGAATTTAACGGATTAAGTAATTTCACAAGGAAGAACAATCTACCAATAATCAGTCTTCCATAACTTGGAAACAAAAGACTAAGCTTCTCAGATCAAGCTAAATACCTGGGCCTTATTCTGATTAGAAAACTAAACTGAAAATCCAATCTGCTTGAGAGAGCCAAAAAAGTCAATATAGTTCTCTACTCATACAAAAAGGAAGTGGGTAACAAATGGGGACTTCAGCTAAGTATTACTCACTGGCTTAACACGGCAGTTGTAAGGCCAATATTAGTTTTAAGACCACTGAAAAAACAAACACACCTCGACATACTTCGCAGAGTTCAAAAATCAGCTAAGCTGTGCATTAGTGGAGCACTAAGAACCGCTCCTACAGGCGCATTAGACACTATGCTCATATAGTAGATAAAAAAAAAAAACGAATGGCCCTTGAAAAGACTTTGACCGAGCTTCTTATGATCAATTGTGTTGTGTGTGATGTGAAATGTTTGCACACAAATGATCGAGAACTGGACCTACATGTTTTACGCCGACTCCGAACGGCTTATGTTCTCAAGAAGCTTTTCATGGCAGCTTTTACTCTCTGAGGTTAGCCATTATCTGCAGAGAGGTGACGGCCGAACAGAAAAATTTTCTGTGTCAGATGGAGGGGATAGGATATAGTAGATATCCTAGTTCAATGGAGGGAAGCCACATTATGACACCCTAGCATTAGAAAGTTCCTATTCCTAAATCCGTAGACTACATGACACAAAATCTTTTCTTTGACAGGATATTTGAAGTATCCATACCTTCCCGCGAAGAGTGGGAGATTGGAAACCTTCTACTAAACAATGTCATCGGAATCTACACAAATAGATCAAAATTAGATGACAAAGTTGGAGAAGGAGTCTACTCTGACTACTAAACATTAATCTAGCCTTCAGGCTCCCTGACCATTGCAGAGTCTTCCAAGCGGAAGTTGCCACAATATATGAAACAGTAACTTGGCTTCAGATGAATGAAATATCCTCTAGGGTCTTGAACGCCTTAGAATCTGTTGAAACAACATCTAACACAGTCCTTCGCTGCCGCAGATCCCTAAATGAGATGGCAGAGCAGCTTAAAATATTCCAATGTTGGATTCCCGCACATAGAGACATATAACTCACTCGCAACGGAACAACCAAACAACTCTCAATGGAGAAAGAATGTATTGGTATATCCCTCACCACATGCAAACTACTCACAAATAAGCTATCCATAAAAAAAAGCACGTCAGGTTTGACATAAAATTACCCTAAAACTCTAAAGAACTGATCTCCCTGAGATGGGATCAAATTAGTACTATGATAGGAGATTGCTTAATAGGTAATCACGCACGAAGATTCAACATCGTATACAGTGACTTGTGCAGAAGCTGCAGTGATGAAGAGGAAGAGGAATCCATAACACATCTTCTCTGCACTTGCCCAGCGCTAGCTTAAAATCGTCACCTTCATTTTGGTAACTGGTACTACAATGATCTAGACGGTCTCTCAGAATCTTCGGTCTACCGAATCCTTAGCTTTGTATACAGCTTAAACTGTTTTAAATAGAGAGGGGAAATCAATCCATGATATCACAACAGGCATTATGGGCCTAAATGTGTCTTAAGGGAGACAGACGCTTCAACCCACCAACGGTATTTTATAATTTTTTATGCTATTACTAGCACCTCCGACAGCTTTTCCTTATGCTTAAAATTTATATAATTTTTTATTTTTTTTTTATATATTTTTTTATTTAATTTTTTGTTTTCTTTTATTCCTTCATAGAGGAAAAGCTGTTGGAGGTATATTACTAACTGAAAATTATAAAGTACCATAACAAGTACAAAAAATACTAAAAATCCCATTTTTAACTAAAAATAAAAACATTTTGTATGTTGAAATTGTGTAGGCAGTTTTTGAAAAATTTTATTGTAAAAAGTACACATTAATTCTCTAATATGAAATTTTGCGAATGCATTGAAAAAATGCTTTAAAAATTCCAAAAAAATAGTGGTACTGAAAATGGGAGTGAAATTTTCAGTGGCTAAAAAAATTAAAATTTTTCATGAAAATCTTGGTAAAAAATTACACCATAAAGAATATCAATTTGAGGTCTTTTTTCTCAACATATTTTTGTAGGACTAACGGTTTTAAAGATTTAGTTTTTTATTACATATCTAACAAGGAAAGATCCCCAGGTGTCACTCACCGATTTGAATAATTTTTGGATATGTGATAGAGGACAAAAATCTAAGGTCGACGTATTTTTTTATACGTGCTTAATCGATAATTTACGGTTTCAAAATGACGTTTTAAAATCAGCGAAAATTTCGTTTTCTTGCCACAATTTCACTATTTTCCATAGAAATATCTACAAATTTGGTATCAAACGAAAGGTATTTTAAGGCCACACATGATGGCATCCACTTTGGAGAAATAAATTTCATTGTTATTTTGTTGTGGAAATTTTTAACATTATTTAGTCGATATCATAAGGAGCGCATTTTCGAAATTGTTTCAGTTTCATTTATATTTTATTTAAGAGAATTCTAAAAGTTACCTTTTTCTTGTTTTTTTAAATTTTTAAGTTTGTATATTAAAATTTCCTTTATTAAAATATGCATTTATTTTAAAAAAAAAAAAATTTTTTATAGAGATGAAGACCACAATATGGGTATCAAAAAATTTTGTTTTTTCTCCAAATTTCCGTATGTGTAAATATTTGATCGGAAAAATTTTTATATTTAACAGGGCTTCTATACAACTTTGTGCTTTTAACTTGTTTGCTCGAAGGAATGAGAAAAAACCATCGGAAATTTAAAAATATGACTTTCTATGTAAATATCTCCGTTAGTTTTCAACATATTTCACAATATTTTTTTTTTTGTTATAAAGTTTAATAAAAGTACTTGCCAAAAAATATTTTAGCAATATCAATTATTGTACATTTGTATTTTTAATATTTTTTTTTCAAAAAAAGCCCAAAATATTCAATGTTTCCTCAAAAAATTATGTAAAATTTGTTTTTGTTGTAAAAATAATTTAAATTAAAAATTTAATTTTAAACTCCCTTTCACATGGCATGACATGTATTAGCAAAAATGGATTCAGTTTTAAACAAAAATTTATTAACTATTTCTATCATAAAAAAACAAGGGTACACCCTTTCGATTTTTTTATGAAATTAATTTTTTTAAAAATGTTCTTTTTATAATTTTTATAAAAGAGTAAAGCTTCAAAAATAATTTATTTGAAAAACATATCCCAATATTTTTTTCCAATCAAAAGTTATTACTAAAAACCTATTTTCATACCATGTGGATCTGTACTAACAAAACTTCTTTTCTGTTAATTATTAAGTTTCTATATCCTTCCCATGCTCATTTTAAGAATATCATGCTCATTTTGAAAATTTTAACAGAAACAAATATTTTTTATACTTTTCAGTTATTAACCCTTTGTTAGTTGGGGTAATGAGTTACCATAGGGTGGAAGCTATATTACTGGAGCGAGGTGTGGCAGCCAAGGGTTAATAACTGAAAAGTATAAAAAATATTTGTTCTGTTAAAATTTTCAAAATGAGCATGATTATTCTTAAAATGAGCATGGGAAGGATATAGAAACTTGTTTTTATATAGATAGATAGAAATAGTTAATAAATTTTTGTTTAAAACTGAATCCATTTTTGCTAATAAATGTCATGCCATGTGAAAGGGAGTTTAAAATGCAATTTTTACTTTAAATTATTTTTACAACAAAAACAAATTTTACATAATTCTTTGAGGAAAGATTGAATATTTTGGGCTTTTTTTGAAAAAAATATTAAAAATACAAATGTACAGTAATTGGTATTGCTAAAATATATTTTGTCAAGTACTTTTATTAAACTTTATAAAAAAAATATTTTTGTGAAATGTTGAAAAAAATGTTGAAAACTAACGGAGATATTTACATAGAAAGCCATATTTTTAAATTTCCGATGGTTTTTTTCTCATTCCTTCGGGCAAACAAGTTAAAAGCACAAAGTTGTATAAAAGCCCTGTTAAATATAAACTTTTCCGATCAAATATTTACACATACAGAAATTTAGAGAAAAAACAAAATTTTTGATACCGATATTGTGGTCTTCATCTCTAAAAAAAAAAAATTTTTTTAAGAAAATAAATGTATATTTTAATATAAAGTAAATAATAAAATTTAATATAAAATTTTATAAATTATTTATTTATTTAATTTTAATTTAAATAAAAATTTAAAAAAACAAAAAAAAAGGTAACTTTTAGAACTCTCTTAAATAAATTATAAATGATAATGAAACAATTTCGAAAATGCGCTCCTAATGATATCGACTAAATAATATTAAAAATTACAACAACAAAATTACAATGAAATTTATTTCTCCAAAATGGATGCCATCATGTGTGGCCGTAAAATACCTTTCGTTTGATACCAAATTTGTATATATTTCTATGGAAAATAGTGAAATTGTGGCAAAAAAAAGAAATTTTCGCTGATTTTAAAACGTCATTTTGAAACCGTAAACTATCGATTGAGCACGTATAAAAAATACGTCGACCTTAGATTTTTGTCCTCTATCACATATCCAAAAATTATTCAAATCGGTGAGTCACACCTGGGGACCTTTCCTTGTAAGTGACAATTATAATTTTTTTTAAAATTTTTCGCAGTGTATAACTTGCAAAAAAAAAAAAAAATAAGTATGCAAAAATTTTCTTTTTAAAATACTATCGACTTGCAAAGTACTGAATTTTTACAAATATGTGATTTTCGAAAAGTGTCCGGTTTGACATGGAATCACTAATATTTGTGTTGAGTACAGTGAGTGTTTTGGCGCTATCTATTATACTCGTTATAAAGTATAAAGTCTTTAATTTTTTTTCTTTAGTGAAAAATTGCTTAAGTTCACTACTCTCGAATGGCACGTGACATTTTTTTATGTATGAGCAAGTCCATCAATTATTGGCCAACTGTGGAGGTCACCATCTGTTTTTTTTTTGTGCAATCGTGCATCCTCACTTAGAGTATGCAATTCAAATTTGGTCCCCAAGTAACAATGTGCATGTTAATCGAATTAAAAGAATCCAGAATCGTTTTGTTCAGTTTGCTCTAAGGGGCTTAAGTGGAATGTAAATATTAGACCTTCCTCCATATGAGGATCGTTTGAAACTGTTAAAAATGCAGTCTTTAAGTGATCGATGGAAAGCTGCAGATATCGTACATTTACACCATCTCATGATAGGTGCATCCGATTCTCCAGAACTTCTTTCTCACATAAATTTTAACACTAACCGTAGAAGACTCTAACAACTTAATTTATTTGCCATTTCGTAGAACAAATTATATGGCTACTGCTCCTTTAAGCTGCATGAGTTCCATTGTTAACAATTATAGCGTTTTTAATGTTAATTTGTCAAAAGGTCAACTCAAAAGTAGATTAAAAATAGTTGTGTTATTAGATCTATGTATACGCATGGATAGTTGTTACGTCTTGTGTTGTCCCTGAGCCCAACCCATTTATTAGTGGATACATTTTTCCCACATTAACTTATTTGTGGTCACTGGTATCCATAACATTGATATTTTTCAATGATCGTGGCCTTAGATGGGTTAATGCTGAGCAAGTGCGAAAAAGCTGTAGTAGCTGAACTCTATATTGTTTTGCATGTTTTAAAAGAAGGCCCTTAAAAGCAAGGTTAAAAAATAAAATCTAGTTTTTGTGCCCTTGCCATTTTAATTTTTTTTAATAATGGTATTCACTTCAACGCTGAAATTTCAGAAATGCTGAAATTTACGAAAACTTCAGTGTAATTGTTGTTGTTTTTGTTTTCCGAAGTTTGCTTAAATTTAATTATCTATTGAGTTGATGAAATATAATTGTCGGAAATTTGCGAAGAAATGATGTGTTCAGTAATCATAAGCGAATTTGTTTAATGAGTGTGAGTCATTGTGAATATGATAATTTCTATAAGAAGAGCATTCTGTCAAATCTCGCCTACATGCTAATGAAATGTCTGCAATTTACAACGAAATTGCAATTCAATTAGTTTCTTTTAATTGATTTATAGTTTTGATGGCCGCTTATAAAAATTCTTAAAGTATATAGTACATATATAGTATATGTACATGCGACTAGGAGACTCTTTGTCTGCAGACATGCATCGCATGACTAACGAAATGAAGCAATGGCGATTTTAAGCTTGACAGATGCATGTGAAAAAAACGAAACATTAAAAACGGTCGAAGTGAATATCCTTAATATTTTTATTGAAAAGCTGAAAATTCTATATAGATTAAGTATATTTCCAAAATGGGTTCTCTGTAAACATGGCCACAATAAATTAAAGAATAAATAAAACACGGTAAATGTAGTGGTTTTTCTTGTCTAGAAGCGACAATAATAGCAATGACAACAACCAAAGCATAGCAAAACACTAGAAAAATAAAAACAGTGAAAAAAATTTTTTTTTTAAATATTTATCGTCATTGTCATCAAATTATGTAAGTTACAAAAAAATCCGAAAAGGTGACCTCTACAATTGGCCAATAACTGGTAGAATCGGTCATATATAGATTCACAAAAAAAATACATGTTCATTGAGAGGCGGATCAACAATGGCCGGGTACTAGTTGATAAATAAAGACGCTCGATCTACAACTGATCAGCTGGCTCAGATGACTTGAGTAACTCGTTTCCTTTTGGGTTAGATATTGTATTTTATTGTCATTGTTAGTCTTGTCTCGTTTATTACAAACGACTCCACAAAATAATACCTTCTTACTTACTTACTTAGGTGGCCGTGACAACCCGTGTCCGGATTTCGACCGACCTCATCAGCTCTCGCCAGGCGCCTCTGCTTTGCGCGCGCCTTCTCCAATCGGATACACCAAGTGCGGTTAGGGCTTCCTCAGCCTGGTCCATCCATCGGAGGCATGGTCTCCCTCGTCGTCGTTGACCAGCGACCCTCGCTTCGAGCACCTTTTTCGCTGGAGCTTCGTCGTCCATACGATGGACATGACCCAGCCAGCGTAGTCGCTGCACAGTTATACGCCGAACTACGTCAATGTCTCCGTAGAGCTCATACAGCTCGTGGTTCATTCGGATGCGATAGTCATCGCCGACTCGAACAGGACCGAAGATTTTGCGAAGAACTTTTCTCTCGAACACCCCCAGAGCGGCTGCGTCAGTTTGCGAAACTACCCATGCCTCAGCGCCATAAAGCAGCACAGGTAGAACGAGCGTCTTGTAGAGTGTTAGTTTTGTCGATCGAGAGAGGGCTCTGGAACTTAGTTGCTTACTGAGCCCGTAGTAGCACCTATTAGCAATTATTGTTCTTCGCTTTATCTCCAGGCTGATTTCGTTGTTAGTATTAATGGCGGTGCCAAGGTATACAAACTCCTTGACTACTTCAAAGTTATAGCTGCCGGATGAAACGTGGGAGTCTAAACGCCGAGCTCCCTTGTTTGTAGACAGCATATACTTTGTTTTACCCTCATTTATCGTCAAACCCACTTTGGCTGATTCCTTTTCGATAGCGGCGAAAGCAGCGGTAACATCTCTCTTGGTTCTGCCAACAATATCAATATCATCAGCGTAAGCAAGGAGCTGGACACCTTTATAGAAAATGGTGCCATTACGATGCACACCGGCCTTTCGTACGATCCCCTCCATGATGATGTTGAAGAGATCGCAAGACAGTGGATCGCCTTGCCTGAAACCTCTTTCGGTATTGAAGGTTTCGGAGAGGTCATTTCCTACCTTGACGGAGCTGCGTGTGTTGCTCAACGTCATTCTGCAAAGTCTAATCAACTTTGCAGGTATACCGAACTCAGACATTGTTGCGTATAGGCAATCCCTTCTCGGGCTATCGAACGCAGCTTTAAAGTCGACAAAGAGATGGTGTGTGTCAATTTGATTTTCGTGGGTTTTCTCCAGGATTTGTCGTAGCGTGAAAATCTGGTCTATGGTAGACTTACCAGGTCGAAAGCCACACTGATAAGGTCCAATCAGTGTTTTTGTAATTGGCTTTAATCTTTCACACAGTACGCTTGAGAGAACCTTATATGCGATGGAAATAAGACTGATACCTCTATAACTTGCGCAGATTGTAGGGTCTCCTTTCTTAAGTATAGGGCACAGTACACTGAGGTTCCAATCGTCGGGCATGCTTTCTGCTAGCCATATTTTGCTGATGAGCTGATGCATGCGCCTTATCAATTCATCGCCACCGGTTTTAAACAATTCAGCTGACAGGCCGTCAGCACCCGCTGCTTTATTGTTTTTGAGTCGTTGGATAGCAACTCGAACCTCTTCATGGCTAGGTGGTGATACTTCCACTCCGTCATCGTCGATTGGTGGCACTGCACTGTGCTCTCGATGGGCGGCATTGGTGGAATCGTCGCCATTAAGTAAATTGGAGAAGTGCTGTCTCCACAATCTAAGCACACACTGTGTATCCGTATTCAGATCTCCATTTTCGTTTCTACAAGTGGATGCTCCGGGCTTGAAACCTTGGGTTAGACGCTTAACCTGTTGATAGAATTTTCGTGCATCCTTCTTGCCCTGGTATACCTCTAGTTCCTCACGCTCACGCTTTTCCTGCTCTCTTTTCTTGCGTCTGAAAAGGCGCCTCTCTTCCTTCCTCTTTTCGCGGTAGTTTTCTCGCACGGCTCGCGTTGCAGCTGACTGCAGCGTTTTTCTATAAGCGGCGTTTTTTACTGCAGTCGCAATGCGACACTCCTGATCATACCATTGGTTCCGAGGTTGCGGGCGCCGGAAACCAATGACTTCTTCAGCGGCAGCGCGCATGGAGTGGGATATATGCGTCCAAAGTCCGCCGGCGTCGTCGAGTCCAGAGGTTGGTCGGTTGAGCTTAACCGAGAGTTGAGCGGAGTAGGCTTCGGCAGTCCGTTGTAATTGCAGCTTAGCGACATCTAGCTTTCGTTGCATTCCTGTGCGTATGTTCTTGGCATTGCATAATCGCATGCGGATCTTGGCTGCAACAAGATAATGGTCGGAGTCAATGTTGACCCCCCGAAATGTACGCACATCTAGAACACTAGAGGCATGCCTTCCGTCGATTACAACATGATCAATTTGGTTTCGCGTTTTTTGATCCGGGGACAGCCAGGTGGCCTTGTGGATGTCGAGGTGCTTAAATCTGGTGCTACTAACTACCATGTTTCGTGCCGCGGCGAAGTCGATCAGTCTTAGACCGTTGTTTGTGGAGGTCTCGTGAAGACTGAACTGACCGACAGTGGGGCCAAAGATGCCTTCCCTTCCGACTTTCGCATTAAAATCGCCGACGACTATTTTCACGTCATGGACCGGAAGGTGGTCATATACGTCCTCAAGACTAGCGTAGAAAGCGTCCTTGACGGCTTCGTCCTTTTCCTCCGTCGGGGCGTGCGCGCAAATAAGGCTTATGTAGAAAAATTTTGCCTTGATGCGGATCGTGGCCAATCTTTCGTTCACAGGTGTGAACCGGGAAACAAGGTGGCGTAGTTTCCGGCTAACGACGAATCCACATCCGAATTCGCGCTTCTCCGCATGGCAGCTGTAGTAGATATCGCAGTGTGCTTGTTTAGAGCAGCCTTGCCCTTTCCATCGCATTTCCTGGATGGCGGTGATGTCAGATTGTATTGTTTTGAGGGCTTCCGCCAGTTGGATAATGGCACCTTCCCTATAAAGGGTCCGGACATTCCAGGTGCATATCCGTAAATCATTGTCCGTTTTTCGTTTGCGGTGGTCGTCAACGTAATTGGGGTTCTTATCCGAGGCTGGTTTAGTTTTCATTGGGCAGTAGTAATGTGGCGGGACCCAAACCCTGCGCACATTCCATGTTTAAGGTCTATGGATCGACCCGCCGCTCAAATTAGCCGTCAAACTGACGGATGCCAGTTTGCCGTTGCCCAGGGAACACCACTTGGAGGTTTGAGTCGACTTGAGACGATTTCGACATGGATAATGCTGGCCTCGCCAAGTTGAGGCGGTCAGACACGTTGCCATGTGAAGGTTCGCCCCCTGTTCCCCATAATACCTTCAATAAATAAAAAAAAAAATTTTGAAAACAAGCTTTTATTTAAAACCAAAACGTGAACTAAAAGGAAAAAATAAATTTCATTGACATTTGTCATATATGTATATAGTAGGTATATTCTACATTCAGAAGAACCTCTCCCTTGGTTACCCATCATCATAATAAAAGCGTACGTAAATAGGTAAGTTTACTTTAAGAAAATATACAAGTTTACTACACAATATGAGTGGATTTGAATCTTTTAGTAGGCTTATCTGTATATAAGCCGCGATCCATTATACAGGCTTACTTCACAATATCAGTGACTGAAGCTTTTAAAATTTAAATGTATTTTACATTTTGAAAGTATCTAAATTTATATACATCCCTAGAACTTACCTATTTACGTACGCTTTATGATTATGATGATGGGTAACCAAGGAAGAGGTTCTTCTGAATCTAGAATATACCTACTATACTCATATATCACAAATGCCAATGAAATTAATTTTTTCTTTTTAGTTCACGTTTTAAATAATAAAAGCTTATTTTTTAAAAATTTTTTTTTTAAATTTTTTTTATTTTTTACTTTTTAGTCTTAAGGGTTTATCATGAACATCTTTTATGTTGAAAGCCTTACATATAGCATTTTAATTTTTTAGACCATTAACCTTAACAGTACATATTAACATTATTAATACCATTTACATTATTTATTGCATTATATACTTTATTATGATATAGCATTTTTATTGATTTGTGGACGGGAATAGAAGGTGTGGCCAAATTTCAACCCCTATCTCCTACGTGATGTAAATGTGCTGCCAAATTTTCAGCTGAATCGGCCTAGTAGTTTTGGATATATATAATTTTTATTGATTTGTGGGCGGTAAAAGAGGGCGTGGCAACATTTTTTTCTAACCCATACAATACTTGAAAGACATTTACTGCCAAAATTTTAGCTGAAACAACCTGGTAGTTTTGGAGATATATGAATAGTGGGCGGCAAAAGGGGGTGTGGTTCAATTTTTTTCTTAAACTCCATTTTCTACTTGAAGGAAATTTACTACCAAAATTTCATCTGAATCAACCTAGTAGTTTTCGAGATATAGTATTTTTATTGATTTGTGGGCGGTAAAAGGGGGTGTGGCAACATTTTTTTCTAACCCATGCAATACTTGAAGGACATTTACTGCTAAAATTTCAGCTGAAACAGCGTGGTAGTTTTGAAGATACATTAATTTGTGAGCGGTAAAGGAGGGTGTGGTCAAATTTTTTTAACCCCCATTTTCTACTTGATGGAAATTTACTACCAAAATTTCATCAGAAGCGGCCTAGTAGTTTTTGAGATATAGCATTTTTATTGATTTGTGGGCGGTAAAAGGGGGTGTGGCAAATTTTTTTTTTCATAATATTGCATTGTCACCGGGCTTACACATGTATGCTTAATTTTAGCTTAATCGGAGACCCACAAGCTGTCGAAAAATTGTTTGCAAGATTTTCGGACATACAGACTGTAGTGTCCTTTTCATATGCAAAATTGTAATTACTTTCATTTGTACCTTACTATTATTATACTTTATATTATTAAATACTTGTTTAATTTAATATTTCCATCTAGAAATATTTTAAAAGACTTTCTTTAAAAAACAAAAATTTTGATAGATAATTTTCATTCGAATGTTTATAATTTAAGAATTGTGTTTAATAATAAATATTGTGCAAAATATATATGGAATTTTGACTTCTATATTTGGCGATCCTGAAGAACCAAACCATCAAAAAGAACACCTAAAAATTTAAAACTAACCAAACTTTCTAAAGTTTTTGCCGATACTGCGTCGTTTATGAAACCTTGGCGCTTACAACAACAGAAGCATACTCAACTGCAACGCATAAAAATATAAGAGGACTTTTAAAAAAAAACTCAATGTTTGAAATATAACTAAATCCATTTGCAACAAAACGGAATGAAGCACCTATATAGATACCATTCTTCAATCAACTCATGTTCATCAACTCCATGAACCCCATTTTATGCACTATTCTTCAAAAGAATCAAGTCTTGATAATTAATTAAGTATACTAATTTAATTTTAAATAATCCTTTTATTTATCTTTTGATTTTATCAATAATTAATAATATCATTTATTCTCGTTATACTGCCATCGCGTTATCACTTAACACTCATAATTTTTTTAATTCACCATTCTCTATTTATATATTTTTCTTCTTTAATTTTATTTCACACCATTTTAACACACATTTGTAAACAACTCTCCAGTGAAAATAATTTAAATTATACTTAATTGAAATTAACTAAATTTTAATGCCGATAACACGATCATTTACTCGCAACAACCCTTTATTTGAATTTGAACATCCCAACAATAACATAAATATATCTGCAACATCTACACCTATACACAACACAACAAACCAAAACATTAACATGCAACAACAACAAGAACCCAATATTTACCCATTTACAATTCCTTTAAATCCAAACTCTTTCAACTTACCAACATTCATGACAAGTTGTCCTGATGCTTGGTTTTTGCTTATAGAAGGACAATTTATCATCCAAAATATATCTGATGATTTCCTGAAATTTCATTACGTTCTACGCGCACTACCACAAGATGTCATCAGTAAAATAATTGATATCTTGAATCCACCACCAACCGAAAACAAGTACCAGTGTATTAAAAAAACACTTATAGAACGGTTTTCTCTTAGTGAAGAGAAGAAGTTAGACCAACTATTATCAAATACGCAATTAGGGGACCGTAAACCATCTGAACTCTACAGAGATTTAAAATCTCTTGTAGATTCTGAATCAATCATCGGTCGCGAATTACTTTTTAAACTATGGTTTCGTAAATTACCTCAAAATTTACAAGTTTATTTGACGTGTAGTTCAGACAAAAGTGTTGAAGAACAGCTCATCCTTGCTGACAAACTAAACGATCTCACTTTTAGTAATCAAAACTCTTCAGTAGTTGGAAGCACGGACACAAAATCGGTGGAACAGTGCATACAGAATCTTACACAACTAACATCAAATCTGTGCCAACATTTAGACAAGATTAACTTAGATATTGCAGAGCTTAAAACAGAGCGTAGAATTGATCAACAACACAGAGGCAGAGATAGAAGCAATTCAAGAAATTCAAAGCAATACCAAGGTGTATGTTGGTACCATCAGAAGTTTGGAAATAAAGCTTATAAATGCATTAAACCTTGCAATTTCTTAAATAAAAATAATAATAATAATAACCAATATTCTTTAAATTAAAACGTTCCATCATGACGGTGGCGGATGATGGAAAACAAATTACACCTGCTCGCCGCCTTTTCATTTTTGATAAATTAAACAAACTGAATTTTTTAATAGACACTGGTGCAGTAGTTTCGGTCGTACCATCATCAAAATTCAAATCTTTAAAAATTAATTCAGATTTAATATTAACAGCTGCAAATGGCTCTCTTATTGATACTTTCGGTTCAAAATTGTTCAAAATTGATTTAGGTTTAAGACGTGAGTTTGAATTTCCTTTTCTTCTAGCAAATGTTTCAACACCAATAATTGGCGCAAATTTTTTAGAAAAATTTGGATTAATTGTTGACATTAAAAATAAAACAATCATTGATGTAACAACCAAATTAAAAGTCTCTGGAACTGCAGGCTTTTGTGACATTTACTCTTTAAAACTGCCCATTATTGAAAACAAATACACTCATCTTCTTAATCAATTCCCATCCCTAGCTTCTGAACCAGACTACACCAAACCAGTGAAACACACAACGGTTCATAGAATTGAAACAAAAGGCGTTTTACCATTCTCTCGACCACGCCGTTTAGACCCAATAAAACTCAAAATAGCTCGAACTGAATTCGAATACCTCGTTAAGATTGGAATATGCAGACCGTCGCGTTCACCAAGTGCATCTCCACTTCACTTAGTCCCCAAAAAGGACCCAAACGATTGGAGACCTTGCGGAGATTACAGGAGACTAAACTGCATCACAATACCAGATCGTTATCCACTTCCACACATACACGATCTAAGTATAGAACTGAAAGGCAAAACAATCTTCTCGAAAATCGATCTCGTACGCGCGTATCACCAGATTCCAATGGCTGAAGAAGACGTACACAAAACAGCAATCACAACTCCTTTCGGTATGTTTGAGTTTGAACGCATGCCATTTGGTTTGAGAAATAGCGCTCAAACCTTCCAACGTTTTATAAATGAAGTATTTTTTGGTCTGGATTTTGTATTCACATACGTGGACGATATATTAGTTGCAAGCAATAATGAATCAGAACATATTGAACATTTAAAAAATGTTTTTACGCGACTCGATCAATACGGACTTAATATAAAACCCACAAAATGTACTTTCGGCGTTCCCTCTCTTGATTTTCTAAGTTACGAAATTTCTTCAAAAGGTATTCAACCTTCCAAAGATAGGATTGAAGCAATAACAAATTTTGAAAAACCAACTTCTATCATTAAATTACAAAAGTTTCTTGGCATGATCAATTATTATCATCGTTACATTCCGATGTTAGCAGCAGAACTATACCCTCTGCACGATATGTTAACATCTGCAAACAGGAGTAAAACCAAACAATTGTTTTGGACCGATAAATCAACAAAAGCTTTTGAAAACGCTCGATCACTTTTCGCTCAAAATACTTTAGTAACTCATTTTAATAAACATGCTCATTTATCTTTAAGCGTCGACGCATCAAATGTAGCAATTGGAGCAGTTTTACAACAATCTTCCAGAAACACATTGGAACCACTCGCTTACTTCTCAAGAAAACTAAGTGCAGCAGAATCTAAATATTCTACTTTCGATCGAGAACTTTTAGGAATTTACCAAGCCGTCAAACACTTCAAACACTTTCTCGAAGGACGAAATTTTACAATTTACACTGATCATAAACCCTTAACATACGTTCTGAATTCCAAAACTGATAGATCTCCAAGACAAACACGACACTTAGAATACATTGCACAATTCACAAATGACATTCAATACATCACTGGAAAACATAACATAGTAGCAGATACACTTTCACGCATTCCTGAAGTTGATGCAATTTCAGCACAAGACATTAATTTTTCGACTCTATATAAAGAACAACAAACTGATGAAACACTTAAAACTCTAATTTCTTCTCCGGATTCAAAAAACAATTTGAAAGAAATACATATTCCTATTCTAAATTCAAAAATTTGGTGTGATATTTCTAGTCATTCTTCGCGACCATATGTTCCAAATTCAATGAGAAAAATTATTTTTGACAAAATTCATTCACTATCACATCCTGGAATTCGTGCAACTAGACGCTTAATTCAATCAAAATATTTTTGGCCTAATATGCGTAAAAATATAAATGATTGGACATCATGTTGTATTAGTTGCCAGAAATCTAAAGTAAATGTGTATACAAAAACTCCAATCCAAAAAATCAATATTCCTACAGGCAGATTTGAACATATCCATATGGATCTAGTGGGACCACTTCCAGTTTCTGACAGTTACAGGTACTTGTTGACCATTATCGACAGACATACACGTTGGCCTGAAGTTTATCCTCTTAAAGACATATCAACACATACAATAGCATGCACGTTCGTACAAAACTACGTTCCACGTTTTGGTGTCCCACTTCAAATTACCGTTGATCAAGGAACACAGTTCACCTCATGTCTTTTCACAGAGTTAACAAATTTACTTGGATCACACAAAATACACACTTCACCCTATCATCCACAAGCTAATGGCATGATAGAACGCTTTCATCGACAGTTAAAAACATCAATACTCACTTCGAATGATTCGACGCATTGGTCACAACTTTTACCATTCATTCTTCTTGGTCTACGAACTGCAATTAAAGAAGATCTGAAATGCTCTTCTGCTGAGATGGTTTACGGTCAAACCCTCCGTTTACCCGGAGAATTAATTGTACACAATAATAACAATAACGATAACACAGATCAAACTCTTCAAATGCTAAGAAAACATTTTTCTCATGTACGAACAAAAATTGTTCATCATAACCAAGATAACAGTTTTGTTCCAAAAGCACTAGATACTTGTGAGTACGTCTTCGTTAAAATCAATAGAACTTCAAGTCTTCAATCACCTTTTGAAGGTCCTTTTAGAGTTGTATCCAAACACAAAAATACTTTCAAAATTCAACAAGGCAATAAAATTAAAACCATATCTATCGATCTTTTAAAACCTGCACATGTATCACATTATTCCACAACTCAAAACCCTACATCCACAAATTATACACAAAGAAAAAAAGTAACTTTCAACATAAATTAACTAATTCATTTTCTAAATCAACTCAATTAAATTTTCTTTGTTCGTTTCACTGGAGGGGGAGTAATGTAGTGTCCTTTTCATATGCAAAATTGTAATTACTTTCATTTGTACCTTACTATTATTATACTTTATATTATTAAATACTTGTTTAATTTAATATTTCCATCTAGAAATATTTTAAAAGACTTTCTTTAAAAAACAAAAATTTTGATAGATAATTTTCATTCGAATGTTTATAATTTAAGAATTGTGTTTAATAATAAATATTGTGCAAAATATATATGGAATTTTGACTTCTATACAGACATACATACATACGAACGAGCAAGTTAAATAAAAGCTTATAAAAATAATTTTTTGCTCCACAAAAATAATAAAAAAATTATTTTTTGGACAACCATTTAACGATTTATTTATTTTCACATTTTCGTTTTTGGCATGAAGAGGACGATGTCAAAAACAGCTGTTGATGCAAAGTAATGTTACTTCAGCATAAAGATTTGTGCAATTTTTCCGTTATTGCCGCTCAATTAAAAAAATCCCGCATCAAATCGTCTCCGTCAAATCAAAATATATCAAAATATAACAAAATTTCTGCAAGAAACGGCTCTGATTTATTCTATCATATTTTTTGACAAGAATGTTCGCCAGAGAACTGTCACTACTACCCTTTAAAATTGTATCATAACTCTTATGATATTGTGTATGTTTTTCTCTACCCTTTATTTTAAATAAAATGTTTAATGCATTTCTTAACTTTAGTTTGTTTTCACTTCCGAACGTAAGCTGCCGTTCAGAAATCATTAAAACAAATACTTTTTCTAATCTAAATAAAGTGATTAAATACATTTTTACTACCCTTAGGTAGTGAAATGTCAAACCTACTTCATTCAATCATTTAAGCTTATTCTTGGCACTCGCAGTGTTCGGCTTCTGCTAGAATCTCGGATATAAAACTATCATAGCTGCTATTCTCTGTGATTCGATTAAATGCGCTTTAATTTATTCAGTTTTATTTTTTTTTGCTCGTTCTTGCCTTTATCACATAAACTGCTTTGATTTTATGATTGTATTCTTTCCCCTGCTATCTTTTTCTGTCAATATTCAGGCATCCTTTTGCTGGTTGCTGAATTAGCTTTGAATTTCTTCTTCGTCACTAGTCCTGGATTTACTTTATTTTTTATTTTTATCGCTATTGAATGTGATGCTCTACTTATTTGATGCTTTTTTCTTCTTACTTTTTTCTTTTTTCTTCTATTGTATTTCAATTTAACGCAATTGTTATTTTTTTTCAGAAATGGATGTCCTGCTGACTGGATTTGGATTGTTCCGCCGTTGTCGGGTTCAATTACGCCCGTTTTTCACCAAGAGATGGCGTTGTATTATCTTAAGCCCTCTTTTGAATATCAGGATCCAGCATGGCGCACACATATCTGGAAGAAAGGACGAGGCGATGGCAAAAGCAAGAAACCGAGACGTAAATTTAATTTTAAGCAAATCGCAAGGTAAGTCGGACCAAATCAAAGTGCTAACGTTGATGTATGTGCTCTGAAGGAGCGAGTGTATTTTCTGTGCATGTGTGTGTGCGAGTGTTTGAGCCTTAAAACATTGACATGAAAAGCAGTTTGTAAACATGCAGTGAGCTGTTGATGAGAAGGTTGTAATTTTATTTATTAAAATATGTATGAGCCAGCTTGGCAATGTGAGTTAAACTGTGAGTGTTTGTGTGAGTAGGTTTGCTGGCTGAATGATTGCATGAACCAGAAAGGATTATCCCTTAAGTGGATTACAAGGGTATAAATGTTAAGTAGAAAAATGAAGTCAAAGTTGTTTTTAAGTGACACAGAATGAGCGTTTACATAGACATAAAAGGACCCAACCCATTTGCCACTGAATGAGCCTGAATAAAATATTGGCAGAATAGCTAAGAATAAGATTAACTTTTACCTCAAAAAGTAATCCAATGACACTACACTCACTACACTCACCAACCACATACAAATTATTCTTAGCTGTATTGAAATATTCCTCAGACCTTTTAACTCTATGTTCTATGCCAGAATTAATTTCAGTTAAAATTGTATGTAGCTCAGTTGAGCGATGAACGTGACATAAACGTTTACTCATAATGAAAAAGTTAATTATTTTTAGAATAATTATGCGCAGAATACAGAATATATGTTTGAATATGTGTGTTCTATAGAATTTAACGGACTTAATCAATATAATTAAAATTTGTAATTTAAGGCTGAGCCGTATTTTCATTATGCACAGTAGCGTACAAATTAATGCCACTGGTTACTATTGTTGTTTAAGTTATTATAAAAATACAATTTAAACTCCAATCTGTATTAAATAGATTTTTGTTTAAATATTTCCATAAATGTTTTTTCTAGTTTAAAAATAGGTACATACTGTGGACTTTTTATTGTGGAAATATATTAAAACGAACTATATTTTTTACGCACAGCATTGCACTTCTCCTAAAATTTTTGGTGCTGTATTTTAAATTCGAGATGCTAGGATTCCTTTAGAATTTTTGTTTTTATTTTTAAATCAATGAAATCCTTGAAAAACTATTTGAATTACCAACATATTGTGCCATATTGGAATCCATTTACCAAAGTGTAATTAAAAAAAATGTCTTCAAAAACTTCTTTGTTTTCTAAAAAAAAAAAATACTCATCTTAACACTGAAAAGACCAGCATGCTGCTCCGCACCTAATATCGCTAACACTGTAATTATTTTTTGCCATAATTACAGTGCTTCTTCAACATATACGGTCCTGAAAAATGTATAGTCTGAAAGTGTGAACAGATAATTCATGCGTTACTTATGAGTAACAGAGTGGCATGCTTGCCTTTTATGTGTGTGCATACTTTCAGGCTGAACATTTTTCGGGACAGTTTATTTTGTAAAAGCACTGCAATGACGGCAAAAAATAATTACAGTTTGGGCGTAAATGCTTCCAACTCGTGGGATGGGCTTTTATACTATTTTTGCGCGAACAGATTGCGCGCGTTTCATGTAAGACTGTCATGGTATTTTTTTCAGTATTGTGGCGGCCGTGGCATACTGGTTGAGATGCGTGACTTGTATGCAATAGAACCCAGGTTCAAATTCCATCTCACACAGAATGTTTTTTTCAATTGAATCCATTTTTCTGTTGGGCCGTCACCTCACTGCAGAAAATGGCAAATCTCAGAGAGTTAAAACTGCCCCGAAAAGCTTCTTGTCCAATTCTCTATTATTTGTGTTGAAACATCTCAAAACACGCACAACACAGTTGATCATAAGAAGCTCGGTCAAAGTCCTTTCAAGGGCTGAAATGGCCATTTTGTTTTTTTATTGTTTCACATTTATTCCCGGAAAAACTTAGACCGTCACAGCGTCTACGCATTTTTAAGTTATATTACGAAAAACGGTGTTCTACGAGGAGTGTTTTATGCACTTATAGCAAGTAAAGGTTCACCTGTTCGGTTCATATTATTTCCGATTGCGTCCACTGAAAAACAAATTCCTGAGTCGAGTTCTGAAAAACTGAGTCCACACTATTTTTTTAACAGTGTCCGGCGTTCAGAAATTCTTAATTCTTAATTCTACGCTTAATCTATTTTTTTTTCGTTTCCATATCGATTAAAAATCACAGTATTAACAGTGAAGTGAAGCAACTCGTTAATACTCGAACAAAAATATTACTATAATTTTTTCAGATTTTCAGACGGTCCAACAAGATGACTCAGAGATCCTTTTGTTTCATCTGTCTGTTAAAATTATGGTTATCACTATTACGGCCAAACGAATAAAGCTTGACGCATGAAATTTGGTGCAAATAATACTTATGATCATAGTCTGACTGAAATTGGAAGCAGGCGTGAGCATTGATCAATCCCAGACAACCTAGTAATATTAATATTATCTGTACAAAATTTCTTTTATTTTCTTTTTCCGTTTCGCCGCAATTGTGATAATCATAATTATAACAGACACACGGAACAACAGGATGACACAAAACTAGGCTTAAAAATCATTTTACATTGCCATTTAGAGCACGTGCAACGTTGCATATAACGACCACCCTAAAAGATATACATATACCAGGTGTGTGCATAAATTCTTTCATGTTTGACTAAGAGATGGCGAAGTTTTTTTGGTAGTCTGACATTTAACTACAAACACACACAAGTTGAGTCCGCCAAAAACTAGCGTCTTGATTTTATCATTCAGTGATCATGTCGAGTTTTGTGCCTGAAAAAGAACATTTGAGGGATGCATTGCTTTTCTTATTTAATCAAAAGAAAAAGGCTGTTGAAAGTCTTCGTTTACTGGTAGAAACATATGGTGAGCACGCTCTATAAATTGGTTTCGACAATTTAAAAGTGGTGATTTCAATGTAAAAGACAGTGAGCGCTTTGGTAGACCACAAAAATGCGAAAACGAGCAATTGCAGTAGTTATTGGATGATGACCCAACTTAAACTCAACGGCAACTGACAGAAGCATTATATGTCACTAGAAACAATCTACAGACGTGTACGAGCAATGGGAACATCAATAAACTCGGTAAATGGATCAAATCGGAAAATCGCAAAGTCACTTGTGAAATGCTGCTTCGACGCCCGAAGCACGAAGGCGAAAAATGGATTTATTTTGAAAACCCGACGAGGAAAATATCGTGGCTTCCACCTGGCACAGCCGGTCCTTTAACACCAAGGCCAAGCCGCTTCGACCATGTTCTGTGTCTGGTGGGACCAGGAAGGTATTGTGTATTATGAACTCGGGAAGCCCATCGAAACCGTTAGTACTCAACGCTATCGTCAACAAATGATTAATTTAAATCGCGCATTAATCGAAAGGCGACCGGAATGGGTCAGAAGGCATGGAAAAGTGATTTTGTTACATGACAATGCTCTGTCTCACACAGTAAAACTAGTGGAAGAAACCTTAAAATCGTAAAACCTAAAAAAAAAAAAAAAAGAAACAAGTAAAAAAACATTTTGCTGGGATGATCTTGGGGAATCGCCATATTCCCCAGACTTGGCGTCATTTGACTATCACCTCTTCACATCAATGGGGCACGCGTTCACAGGGCAACACTTTAGCGATTTTAAGGAAGTTGGAAAATGGCTCAACGAATTATTTGCCGCAAAAGACAGATTTTTGGCATAACGAAAAAAAAATGAAATGGTCATTTCAGCCTTACAAAGGACTTTGACCGAGCTTCTTATGATCAATTGTGTTGTGCGTGTTGTGAAATATTTGAACACAAATGATCGAGAACTGGACCTACATGTTGTATGCCGACTCCGAACGGCTTATGTTCTCAAGAAGTTTTTAATGGCAGATTTTACTCTCTGAGATTTGCCATTGTCTGCGGAGATTCACTGCGGAATTCACTGAAAAATGTGCGAAATTTGTAGAAGCAGACGGCCAATATTTTGAATATAAAAAAAAATCCATAGAAAATTACGTATTTTTTTTTAAACGAAAAAACCGAAATAAAATGATGCCCTCACCTGGTACATCATTGATTGCTAAAATAAAAAGAAATACCATAGAGCAAGGTCTACATTGAGGAACACCCGATTTAGCAATAAGTTCAGAAGACAATACGCCTCGGAAACGTGATAAGATCGCTTCACTAAATACGATTTAGTTCATAAAATATTGTGGAAATCGCATTGACTTGAGTTTAAATATATTTAAATTGTGTGGTATTTGTCAAATTATTATCAAATGCTTTACTAAAGTCAGTGTAAGCATATCCAACCTGGTTACCATAATCAATCGAATATAGCAGAATGTTGTTAAATTGAGAATGTAAGACACAGTAGATCTGCCATTAAAACACCATGCTGACTAGTTGTTTTGACTTAACCACAGGGAATATTCGCCCGATCATACACAACCCGCTCAAAAAGTTTTGGAATTGATGAGAGCTAAGCGATGGGCCTATAGTTATTGACATAATTCCTGCAACCTTTTTTATAAATATAAGTTATAGGACGAATCTATGCTATTGTTAATAGTATAAATGAGTAGATTTCTTTTTGTATTGTTTGAGCAATTAAAAAAATGTATATTATACACGGGATCAACATCTCTTGTACTATGCTTAATGAAAAAGTTTCTAAGCTAAAAAAAAATTATAGTATGAGCTACACAACGAATAACTATTAAAACTCAATTTTAAATCAAACAAGTCAAAAAACATATTGTTTGCATGATACTTATAATTAAACTTACAAAAACTAAAATAATTACACCCTCATTTATCCACGCTGCTGCACATGCAAACACAAAAAAATACAAAGTCCTGAATATTGGATTTCAATATAAGTATTTTATTGTTTTGTATGTTTTTTATATTAACTACTTAATGTGTAGTGTTGTAATAACGTAGTTTATGTGTTTGATTCACATGGTGTGTGTGTGTGTGTACGTTTGAATACGTGAGAAGTTTTAAAATGTTTGGTCAGTACATAACCATGTTATGTGCAGCTCCAGCCACCACCATGCAAACATCATTATTTACAGCTTCGCTTGTTTAACATGGGATGAAAATCGTCCTTAACATTCATTCATATGTTTGGAATTCAACTTTAGTATAGTGCACAGTGTAACAAATATTGAGTGCTTAATTATAAAATAATGTAAGTGCTATTTTTGTTAAATAACTGAAATCAAAGAATGTTTTAAATATTGACCTATAATCGACTTATAATAACCCTAGACTAAGAAAAACAATATGAATTTGTGCACAAGTGATAAGGAGATTTTTAGATTAAATTTTAAATGCAAGCAGATTTTAATGTAAATTCAACTTAATCAGTTGCCAGTTGAAAACATGATATAATGATTGCATTTCGTATTAAAATAATGAAATTTGGAATTAATTTTTATCATATTTCCATTTGATTACGTCAAATCTGCATTGATATCTTATTGATTTTCTATACAAGTTCATCAAAAACTCACTAAGTTTAATGCTTCATCCCTGAAAGATTGTTAAATTATGTGTTGAAAATCAATTAGTTAATAGTTTTGACTCAAATAAAAACAATCAACTGAACAAATTTGTTAGTGTTAATATATTTACACATTAGTTCACATAGGCCTGTTCAGCACTTAGATCGAAATTGCATCGATATCGAAATAACAAAACGTGTCGAATTGTAAAAGGTGTTCTGCAAACCTTTCGTTTTGATCGATATTAATCGATTTCGAATTATGTTCGAATCAGCTTTTGTGTTTATTGCGTTGAACAAGAATTTTTTGTCAGACAAAATTAAAATAAAACTCGATCCTTTTGATTTTCCAGGTAGCAACGACACTCCGATTTTTGGCAGAGAGCGTTTATCGAGATCTGTTGCAATTAATGCAAACATAGCTTTGGGGATGACAAAAATAACAAAAATAATTGAAAAATAATTAAAGCTGCATTCTTATGTTTAACCCTAAATTGGATTTATTTTGCGTTGAGCTTAAATTTTATTGAAATTATTCTAATGAATTGCAGAACGTTTGTTAATTCGATAATATTGAATTTAAAATTGCAAAATAACTACCAACTATTTACTTGCATTCAGCACTATCATGAATTATTTTTCACGCGGAATCGGTAAAGGGAGTTTCCGTTTTTCAGATAAAGCTCCAGAGTTTTGGGAAATTTTTAATGCAAATTTGTTCGTTACCCGTCAATAGTCTTGAGTGTAAAAACAAAAAATGTGATGTGTTTATCTGCTAACTTTAAAACTGAAACTTCATTTTCGATTCCGCGTGAAAAATTATTCATAATAGGGCTGATTGAATATATTCAGCTTCACTTTACTGTCTTAATTTTATTTACTATTTTTAAATCACAAGTGTCTGCGCTCAATATTAATTCGATTTAATTTCACTAGCGCAAAACTGATATTATCGATGCCGAATTGCAGAATACTTCTATTTCGTCAGAGTTCGTAAAATGTTCGATGTTCGAAAAATGAAATTGTGCAACTTATATCGTTTTTAATTTCAATATCTTTTAAAAGTGAATTACGATTTAACATGCCTGATACTGACATATTGTGAAAGTGCATTCCGAAGTTTTTTTTTTGAGTTGTCGCAATCAAGCAGCTGTCTAATGAAATCTAAATGCCAGTTGGAAACACTTTTAAATCACTTGCGTAAAATCGCAAGATTTTGTGCAGATGGAAACATGGTATTATACTATAACTTGTTTTGTGCACTTCAGTCTACTGTACTTAGCTACTTGAAAAATTTTAACGGTTGGCATGCCACGTAATAATGCTTCGTGAGCTTTAAATTTACTTTACAGCACGTTTGGATGAGGTGGCGTACATTGTAGTGTAGCAAATAAAAAAAAAAAAAATATAGAGTGCGTTTATATGTTTGCAGATTCACTGGTTTTTGTGGATCAGCATAAATAAAATTTTTCAGTCGTTTATACGCATTTTGCCATGTAAAACATGAATAAATACCTATTGAACTACAAACGAAGGTATAGCGAAAGTGAAAGCTTTGCGAACATTTTCGGATTGATATATTTTCTTTGATACAATTTTTTTCCAACTTGATACAAAACACAAAAAGTAGAGATCAGAAATACAAAATTTTAATTAATTCAGGGATGAACCATACATTATACATATGTGATTGAAAAAATTAAGTACTCACGGAACCACAATTAAAATTTCATTGAAAACTGAGAATTTTACGATATTTCATTGAAATATCAACCCGTTTTCGGGTTATAACTGAATAACAATAATGATAGATGCATTGTAACTGTCTGAAATTAGTACTGTATTAAAAAGCACCCTTTACTATATAGTATGCCCTTCTTTAAATAAAAAGGGAAAAAGCCGAGAAGTCTTCAATGTAAGCTGGTACATAAAATAGCTATGCTGTAAGAAATATTTTCTTTTTTTATTGTAAATGCATTAAGAAAAAGTATGATTTGTTTGATCAGTATTTTGATGAATAATTGTCCTTGTTTTTAATAACATTATTTTTTTATCTTAAGGGCATAATATACATAAATTTAAGAGAACCATGAAGTGCTTAAGGTTTTGGTTTTTTTCGATGCATACTCGTAGTTACGGTCATTATCTTGCTAGAAAATCCGTTAAAGACATTTTTGTTTCTCATAAAAACATCAATATTGTTTAATATGTTAACTCAAGAAAATCGAGTCATCGAGTCATGGAGTACGTAAAAAAAATAATAATCATAAAAAAATTTTTCGTTTGAGTGGTTTTGCCACTTGCCTGAGTGGTTTTGTGAAACCAAACGTCATGTTTCATAGACTAACTTTGTTTAAACAGTTAAGTATGCTAAGTTAAGTGTCTATACAACTCCTGTGTTCGGTTTTGTTCATATTTTGTTCACTTCAAACAAGAGAGGCAATGGTGAGATGGTAGCATGTTGAACTTGCAGCCATATGGTGCGCGGTTCAATGTGAGCACAGACCTGGACAAGGCAATTGATACTTGACAGAATTTTTGACAGTTTTTTTCTTTTAAATTTTTAAAAACGAAAAGTATAAATAACAAAAAAAAAAGTCTGTCGTCTTTGCTGTGAGGATCGAACCTGGGTTCTACTCAAATCATCAAATAAAAATAATAAAACCTCTTAATAACCAAGTGAAAACGAAATTAAAAAAAATTTTCTAGTTCTGTATCGCCATGTAAAAAATACCAGTTGGCTTCACGAAAAAAAAGGCAGATCTTGAACTAGTACTGGTATGTAGTCAGGCTGTTCTTAAACTATTTTGTTGCACTGCAGAAGGGAATGCTAATAAAATAAATTAGCAAGTAATATATTCCTTGATTCGGAATAGTGACCTGCAACGAATAGCTATTTTTCGAAATAAGTACGAAACCTACTCAGCCCTAACCGCACGCAACTCGACTCATGCTCGCTTCTACAAAGCTACAATGCTGCGGTTCAAATAAATATGAGTATCCTGAACCATGGGTCGGATCGGGTAAAGATCGGGTTTCTTCGGTTCATAAACACTTATGGTTTCTTTCATTTTGCTGATACTCATCTAGTAGGGTTGCCACAGCCAAAAATGGTTTTTTACCAAAATTCCAAAACAAATTTCACATTCAATAAACAAATTGCTCTATGCTCCGCCTAGGAGCTCGAGGAAACGATGATGATGAATAAACAAATTTGAAATTCAAAAGAAAAGTTTATAAAATATGACCAATCAAAAAATTAAGTATTTAAAACATATTATAAAGTATCCAACGAACATATAATTTATTGTAATCTATATACTAATACGCAAACAAAAAAGTTTGTGATCCCTTTCTACCTGTGTTAACTTCAACATATTCACATACAACCTATATCGATGGAAAGGTATTTTCGAGTAGATGTGCACAATATAATTTTTATTCAAATATTATATATTGTTATTAAGAACTAAAAACTTAGCAAATGCAAAAATCCTTTATTTCCAATGGGGCAATGATAAAGCAACAACAACATACATAACGACACAGCCTTCCCTATAGGAACAAACTAACTTGTTTTTAAAAACAACTAATTAAAAATAAACCAGTATATGAACTACTTTTAATTATATTAAGGCGGCAACTACTCTGATGTTGACATGTTTAAATTGCAAATTATTAGATTACAAGTTTATATATATTTAACCATGTTATTTCATCAAATATTATTAACTTTAGGCCATCAGTAATAGTTTTCAATTGGTTATTTAAAAGCAATTAAAAAAATAATTTAAATGTAACTAATTTAACAAGTAGTTGAAAATATATGCAGACGAAAGTCAATTGACTTATTTAGCGGACATCACCATACAAAATAAGTTAGTTCGTTCTATGGAAAAAAGTCAGAATTTCAACTAGTTGTGGTTGACAAAAAACTACTTTATCAACTTCTTTTAAATTAGTTGATTTTCCTACAGGGTTATTAAACATCGTTGCTGCAACACACACGAGCAAAAGTATAATGCGAGAGAGTCGCAGACACTCCAAAAAACTGTGCATCATTATTGTTGTTGGTGCTTTCTCTTAATTTCTCTCTCAACGAAATAAATTTGCTACCGCGTCAGTGTCAAAAAACTGTTAAGGGGGGACATGACATTCGCGGCAGAGAAAACAGACCTTTTTTTAAAAATTCATAACTCAGTCAAAAACAAACATTTTTCCAAAATTGTAGAGAATTTTGTAGAGAATTATTGTAGAGAATTGAACAAATTACAAGAAAAAAAATTCAAAAAAATATATTTTTCATTCCAACATGGTTTTATAGCGCTCCAAACTGGCGGCAGAGAAAAAAACGGGGCCTCGTGGTTGCAGCGCTGGGAGTTGCAAAAATTGTCCGATCTGGAAAAAAATTTACTTTTTTAAATCTTAACAAAATTGGTTATCGTATGACACGAGCTTTTTTTTTTAAATTTTTTTTCAATTTTTGGTGATGTTCCAAATTTGAAAGTGTGTTTTTTTGAAAAAAATATTGACTTTAAAAATTCATAAAAAATCGATAAAAAATTTAAAAAAAAGCTCGTGTCATACGATAGCGAATCAAGTTTAAAAAATAAAAAAAAAAAATAAAAAATTTCGTCAAAAAATTAACCCGCTAGTGCCGCAACCAGTACGAAAATCATGGTTCGAGATAAACGCGTTCAAAGTTTGTGAACAAAGAAAAAAAATGGTTACCTTCAATCTGCCATGCCTGCTTCGTACTGTATGCCTTCGTTATCTTGTGTTGTGCGGTTTCTTATAGTTTTTTGCAATAGTTTAGCAATTCGGGCTTCTTTAGAAGCTTCATATGCCTTCACTCTGGCGCATTTCAAACGATTTGCATCATTTCCTTTGGAAAAATTCAATGCTGTAGCTCCTATGGTGATACCAAGTAGTTGAAACATTTGCAAATAACTATAAGCGCCGTCATTGTAAGTAGACACTGCCATGCAGCTTGCAATATTAACAATTCTGTTGCTGCCTGGCAATGCAATGAGCCAAATTTTTGCATTCAAACTTTCATTGCAGTTTTGCGTGAATCCACCCAAACACTTGTTTATCAATTCATCGTTACTCAACCACGCATAGATTTCTTTTCAAATTTTACATTTCCACCACATTTTCGACAAACAAGGCAATCATCAATGCCCAAAAATATTTCATTATATTGTAATATGCAGTAGGAAAATGTTTCATTACAACCAACATCCACTGATGCTCCATGAAGTTTTTTAGCAGATGTACTAGTGAACTCCACCTCAGATTCCATTTCTTCTGTTGAAATAGGTTTTCTTGGTGTAATGATTTTGTGTAAAAAACCTCTTTTGCCTTTTCGATCTAAAGAACGACGCTTCATTTTTCAATTTTTCAATATTTTTCACAAAAAAACCAAGACTTCACGCTGCAAAAGATGCCAACTAACTGCGCATATAAAATAAAAATTCCACTATATGAGTTATAAATACAAAGAAATTCAAAAACACAAAAAAAAAAAAACCCACCCTTCAAGTAGGTACGAAATAACGACCACCAAAAGTCAGGTAGCAAGTAAAACAAGTACCTATATACCAGCTGCCGTACATAGGTAGCGCAAAAATTAAAAATGTAGAAATTTTTCCATGAAATTTTTTTTCTTAGAATCTTAAGAATATTTACTAAAATACAAAATTATTAAAAAAAAGATTTCAAAAAACTGCCATGTCATGACATGTCCCCCCTTAAACTGATGTTTTCTTCGTATGGTAGCATGATGGTAGTATCGCGGCTGAAAGACATGCTGGAAATGGTCGAATCATCATTACTGGTGATGAGACATGGGTATACGAGTATGACACGCAAACCAGGCATCAGGCGAGTGAATCAGGCTCAATTTTTTCTTCCATCGTAAAAATCGAAGACACGAAAAAAGTTGTTGTAAACAAAACACTGTCACTTTACCAAATGTCAACGAGAGACGCTGATATTTGGCAGCCTTATCATAGACACATGTGGCAACCTACTAATTTGAAAAAATTTTTTGAATCGGACAGTTAAGTCCGGTTCACAGTGTGAATGAACCTTTCTTTTTGAACAAGGTGGTACTTTGGGCACAGAGATCATCAAACGAAAAAAGAGCGCAAAAAGTGACGTGACCAGGGATCATTTGACCGTCAGCATAACATCACCCTAATTGATCATAAGAAGCTCGGTCAAAGTCCTTTCAAGGGCTGAAATGGCCATTTGGTTTTTTTTTTAAGAAGCAGCAGCAGCACTAAAACGAATTTGCTTCGCTGTGCAGTCTACGAAAAAAAAAAACTTGGCTGGCTGCGTTCAGCAGGCACAACTGTTGCGTAACCGTTGAGAGTGTGTCTGCTAGACTTGCCAGATTTCTTTTCCAATAAAAAGGGGCAAAAGCAAAATTTTAATGGATAAAACGGATTTTTAAAAATTTAACGGGACAATTGAAAAAGGGTTATGTTGTTCAAAACAAATTTTTTATTAAATATGAAATATTTGGCAAGGATGAAAGAGTTTTAAATTCAAGTCCATTAAGTTCATCACCTTATACGCGTATATTAAAAACAAAAACATTTTGTATGAAGTAAAAAGGTGTCGTTTTTTATCACGATTTTATGCATAGTAAATAAGGCCTTAAAAGTATCAAATTCAATTTAAGATAAAATGAAATTAAGTATTAGAAATAATTCTGTTATATGCATAGAACCAAACTATTTCTGCTATCAGTAAATTGCAGTCCAAGTCAGTGGAAATAATACAGTACTGTATAGCTTGAATTAAATAATTCTTCAAAGACGCTTCTTATGAATTTATTGATTACTCGAGCATTTGGAAAATAGTTCTTTTTAAGTAAAAGAACGTTGACAACTATTTCTCTGACAACTATGAATACAAAAATTTACAAAATCAACTTCAAAACTATTGTAGATGTGTCTTCGAAATCTTGGTTCATGCTGTTGGAAGATTATACTTTGATTTGTATTGATAACGCATTCTAATAGCTGTTAGCCCAACAATTTTTTTAGGTTACAAATAAATCTTGTTTTGAAATTTATGTTGTTTGTTTCGACTGAACTTTAAAAAAATTTGGAAAATTTAAGAAAACTTTCTTTTGAACTCCATTTTATTTTATTTATCAGTTAGTGATAATCAGTTAAATCAATATCAGTTAAATGTTCAAATTTAAATTTAAATGTTTAGTGTCTAAAATAGTATTTTGAAATTAAATTCAAATAATCTGGTGAATTCAAAGAAAAAGGTCCTCTTATCATACTTTTAAGCCGAAGAAATCGAATTGATTAAAGATAAATTGTCATCAAAAGTACTGTACTCCCGATTTTGTTGAATTTAGTAACTAATAAAAAAAAAAAAACTCAAGAATTGCTATTATTTCAAAGAAAAAATGAAAAAATGCAATGCCTACAAAAATACAATTTCGATTGTATTTTAAATTCTGAAAAGTTGTTTTTCCACAAACTAACATTTTACTCAAGCAGAATAAATTTGTGGAGAAAAGCAACATTTTTTTATAATTTATTTCTTTCAACAACTTTAAATTATACATATCGCACTCTATCTACAAAACAGGCACAACTCAAAATTTACAAATTTTTACTTTTTAATGTTAAACTATGCGTAGTGATTACCTCCATCAACTATCAAAACTGTTCACTCATCTTCTAACTTTTTAATTAAAAAAAAATAATTTTTTTCTCATTGATTTGTATGGAGATCTTTGAAAAAAAAAATAGTTTTTTGCATCTCCTGAAAATTTAAAAATTTTGAGTTGTGTCTCTTTTGTAGATAGTGTGCGATATGTTATCACTATTTTGCTAAAAGCATCATATCAAGATATATATATATATATATATATATATATATATATATAGTTTTTCCAAAATCAAAGGGAAATCAAATTTTTTATAATACGGGACGTCCCGATAAAAGCGGGACATCTGGCAATAGTAGTGCCTGCTGAATGCAAAATTAGCAGTTTCTGATCAGCTCAACTTGGGGTAAAAATTGTCTGTCTTTCGCCGCACTTTATTTTTTACTGTTGCAAATTTGGCATTTTTGAATTAGAGTGCTTTTATAACAAACTAAATAAATAACGCAATAATGTTCACAGAAAATATATCATACCGCGCGAAAGGCACATCGTAAACTGATAAATGATCAGAGACACAACATATTATATCTGCTGAACGCATCCATTATTGCTTTCCATTTCAGTTTTATTTTCTTTTGTATTGTAGCACAGCAAAAGCGACAATATGCGACTGCCTCCGTTAATTTTCCGTATGCTTTTTATTTTCATTCGCTTGGCTCTTGGTAATTTATTTTTCTTTGCTTCTCCCTTTTTTGGAATTCTCTTTGTGATTCGTTTGAGACTTTTCCCAGCGAATCGCTTAAGATCTCTTTTGGCGATTCGTTCGCGACTCTTCTATTTACGATTCGCTGAGAACTCTTCTTGGCGACTCGTTTGCGAATCTTCCCAGCGAATCGCTTACAAGCCCTTCAGCTTACGACTCTGCCCGGCGAATCGCTTTTATGGCCTCAGTTGCTCACAGTAGGCTATACCCGGAAGGCTCTCAAATGAGCTCGCAGGTGATTGTCTCATCTTCCGAGCGATTCTCTCGCGATTCTAAGGCGATCGAAAATGTTTGCAGGGTAGAATCAGTTGGCAATAACTTGAGATATTTGGTAACGTTTTCATGGCTCTGGGGTTGGTCCGAAAACTGACTACGCCACTGACTTCAACCATTCATAAAACATATTTGTTTAAAAAAAGTTTTCTGTATCTGCTCAATTAAAATTCTCGCTTTATGCATGAAAAGTTGCCGTACTTGTGGAAATAGCGTTGATCAAATTTTTATCAATGCATTTTCATTTGAAATCGAGAAACTTCTCATTAAACTCAAAGATGGTTTTGAGATCATTTTCTGGAGAATTAGCCTCAAAAAGTAGGCTAATACTAAAAATTTCAAATCCAAAGCATCCTTAATTGTTGATGAGGATGAAGTTAAATGATGTTGATTGAATAAAGAATAAAAAAATCTCAAAAGGCTTATCCTACTTTATAAAAAGGTTTTTAAGCAAACATTAAAATACGATTATTTTTGAAGATGACAATAACTATGATGATGAGAACAATAATAAAGCCTATAAGAACAATAATACACTTCAAATACATTGGATTGATCTAAAAAAAATTATGGTATGCTACATTTGAAGGTTCACTTAAAAGTAAATGAATTAATTACATAACGGAGACACCACAATAAAAAATATTGGTTCAAAGATTTAGAGTGGCCCCTGGCTAACCTATGGTTCTTGCTAGTTTTATGCTTACAACAATGCTTTCTGCCAACGACTTTACTTCTTGGAAGATTTTGTCAAAACTTTCTTTATTTGGGCGAATTTTATCAGGGGCCGAATCGCCGCTTCCGTGAACGTACAACTCGTCGCTGAATCGTTCTTAGCTCGTCATTGAATTGCATTCAAAAAACACAATTTTACGTGACGAGTTGTACGTACATGGAAGCGGCGATTCGGCCCCAGTATTTTGCTAAGCATCGTGTCCCAACCATATCAACATTTGGTTTTTGGAAATTTTTGTAAATTAAAAAACAAAATGAATTAAAAATCGATTTTTAAATCGTATTTTTCAATATTTTGCCATTTCACCTTGCATCCATTTAAGGTATGATATACATCACGGCAGTTTGCAATTCATCTTGTTAAATCTAATTGTAATTCTTAAAAATAATGTTATTTTGAAATCTAACAGTGGCAAATGGAGGGAAACATCCCTTTAATTATCCCGCCGTTCATAGCTCACTGCCCCACACCATTACTTTTCCTTCATGGTTTTATTTCACGAATGTTTTTTAAGAACTGCGTAATTGGCTGTTCATAAATTACGTAACATGATTTTGGCCAATTCTAGACTCCCTTACAAAGCCTTCAGCTCCGTTTGCTGCTCTTGCTTGCTCTTGATCGTTGTTTTTTAATCGTTTATAGAATTTAAAATTTTTTAAAATTGAATTGAAAAGTTTTGTTGTGACGTAATGCACTACTATCGTCGTCCCCAACCTATCCCCTAAGCTGAATTTACAAATTCTGCAAACATTTTTTGTTCCTAAATAAAATAACACCAAACAAAAAACTAAATACTTCCTATGTTTAGAAAGAAAGTTCAAACTTTTTCATAATCTTTTTCGGTTTGAGCTTATAAAGAATCGCAAAATGCGGGATATTATTTTTAGTGATTTTCCGTTAAAATAACGCGTTTTTTTTTGAGAGTTGGTGCCTGTTAGATCGAAATTGTTGGTAGCACTGCTTCTTAACTGCTACTTATATTCATAATATTTTGACAGCATTAAAGCCACTCACCCAGAAGTAAGAACGCAATAAAATTACATAACTTTTCAATCAAACAAAATATTATCTACAGCCTGAACAAATAAAAAACACAAAAAAAAATTAGGTACCTCCCGGAAGACCATGCTCATGTGTCAATAAATATTTCAAAAAAATCTGATTTTTTAAGAATTAAATAAAAAATTTATTTGACACTAGCTCTCGACAGCAATTCGGCATTCCTTTCCGCACGCACCACACTCATATAATTCGATGTCGTTGTATCGTCCTTTAGCATCTGTGATACTTTGTAGTAGCTTCGTTATATACCCTGATACAATACATTACAAACACATACTTATGTACAGGTGTTTTATTGGAAGTCGTTACTATTTATACTCACGTGGAGCATCTAAAAATATGTTGTTATTAAATTTTTGTCTTTTTTTGATGAATTTTTCAGAGCTGTGAAGTTTACATCGAAATTATTTGGACGTGCTCTGTCGAAACGCATAAAGGCAACCGTACTGTATGCGACCGAAACTGGCAAGTCGGAGCAGTATGCGAAGCAACTGTGTGAACTGTTGGGACATGCTTTCAATGCACAGGTAAGAGTGATGAAATTTTCTTTGTTTTTGCTTATAATGTTCGTATTGTGAAGGGCATCATTTGCTAGAGCTCGCACTGAGCAGATACTAATCTGAGTAGGCTTACCAGATTATATTCATACAGTTGTGGAAAAAAAATTTTGTCTAATTTTAATTATAGACTTAAAAGTACAAATACAAGTCAGTTTTCAGAATTTAATATAAAAATGTCAAAACAAGTGAATTTTAAATATAGCTACAATTGTTTAGTGTATGTTTTAAGTATCATTGGGATTTAAAAAATTACAACATTTTTAAATATGGTAAAGAGTTCAATATTTTCAGGAACTGCCAACTTTTTTAAGGATATTGAATGAGATGAAAATTTTGTAATTAACAGTAGCTCAATCTTAAAAAAGACTAGCTTATAACCGGCGTGCTTCGCTTTGCTCTGCGCTCATCTCCTGAAAAGTGGGCGTAACTATAGTGAGGCACGTTCATTTTTTGTAAAATTACCGACAGTAACCAGTAACCATCGACATTAACAAAACCATCTTATAAAGCATTTTTATTATTCTGTGGGCGGTAAAAGAGTGTGTGGCAACATGTTTTTTCATAAACATACTTAGAGAATACGAAATCGTGGCTTTTCTACACAGTTAGACCGTGATTTTTCAACCATCACGTTTGTGCATCTTCTCTGGACTTAGGTTTAAAAAGTGTAACATAGTTCTGGACTTGGCATTAGGGTTTCTTATATGTGGATGTAAAATTAAGGTTTTCTACCATCTACCACCTTGTTCAAAAAGAAAGGTTCATTCACACTGTGAACCGGACTTAACTGTCCGATTCGAAAATTGCCTATGACAAGGCTGCCAAACATCAGCGTCTCTCGTTGACATTTGGTAAAGTGACAGTGTTTTGTTTACAACAACTTTTTTCGTGTCTTCGATTTTTACGATGGAAGAACAAATTGAGCAACGAGTTTGTACCAAATTTTGTGTGAAAAATGGTTTCAACTGCGCTGATACGCGTAAAATCTTGGTGAAATGTTACGGTGACTCTGCTCTATCGTATCAGAAGGCAAACAAGTGGTTTAACCGATTTGTGAGTGGTCAAGACGAAGTAGAAGACGACCCTCGTACCGGGCGACCATCGTGTTCGTCTACCGAATAAAACGTTGAAAAAATTAAAGAAATGTTGGTCAAAAATCGCGAATTGACGATTTGAGAGATAGCAGAGGACGTCGGCATTCAATTGTATCCGTTCAGAACATTTCGTAGAATTAATTTGGGCTTGAGACGTGTCGCTGTGAAGTTGGTACCGAAAGAACTCAAATTCATGCAAAAAGAGACCGAGTTGCTACCGTGAAAGCCATGCTGGAATTGGTCGAAAACGACGAATCATTCATCGAATCCATCATTACTGGTGATGAGACATGGGTATACGAGTATGACACGCAAACCAGGTATCAGGCGAGTAAATCAGCTCAATTTTTTTTCAATCGTAAAAATCGAAGACACGAAAAAAGTTTGACTTTACCAAATCAACATAGACACATGTGGTAGCCTACTAAAAAAAATGTTCGAATCGGAAAGTTAAGTCCGGTTCAGAGTGTGAATGAACCTTTCTTTTTGAGCAAGGGGTATACCGGACAAAAAATATACAAAAACTCAATGAAAATTAATTGTCCTGTACCATAATCATTAAAATTACAAATAGTTCCATGAACCTTGAATAACCATTAGCGCCTAATACAGAAAATGTTTGGTCTTGAATCGAAAGGAAAAGATAGAAGAGAATATTAAGAATTATACTTTTGAATTGAAATATTAGGTCTGTTCGCGTACCCAAAAGATTTTAATAATTTGAACAAATTTTACACATTGTTACAAGAAATCCTTTTGTTTACCCAAAAAAACTTGCAAGTGAGAAAGAAAATAAGAGACTACGATTTTTCTCTTCAGTCCAGTTTTGAGAAGTTTTTGCTGGCTGATTTTATACTTGCAAGAATTTTCATGAAATAAAAAAAAAACACATTTTTAAAATAGATGTTTTAAATGTACAAAATAGATAAAAAATGGTTAAGCAATAAAATTATTATTTTTTAAAATATTTTTAACATATCTAGTACATATGATGTGTTTCGATGTCCCCCCTAAAAATGTGCAAAAAGGGGTATTCAGAAATGCTTCGTCCCTTAGAAACGCCCAAAAAATGGTTAATTTTTACCTATTTTGCTTCCCCTTCGAGATATGGCACTTTTTCTATTCTTCGAAGATTTTTCGAGAATTTTTCGAAAACTTTTCGATTTCTTTCGATTTTATGTTGTTCCATATCTTGAATGCGAAGCAAAATAGGTAAAATCTAACCAATGTTTGGGAGTTCCTATTTGAAGAAGCATTTTTGAGATACACAAATAGGGGGTCTTTTAACCCCCCTATTCGACATATTTTTAGGGAGGCACCGAAACACGTGTATGACTTACAATTTGACTTTCAGTAGATAGTTAAACACGTGTTTCAACGTCCCCTCTAAAAATGTGGAAAATGGGGGCGTGATAGATCTTCTATTTGTGTGACTCAAAAATGCTTCCTCCTATAGAAACCCCCAAAAAATGGTTAGATTTTACCTATTTTGCTTCCCCTTCGAGATATGGAACTTTATAATCTCAGAACATCATCTTTATAACATCAGAATCCAAATAATTGATCCGACTTAGATTGCAAAAAAGGCCAAAATCTGTCAAAATCACAAAAAAGTATTTTTACGGTCCACCCTAGTCTCCAAACAACTTTTATATTCTGACATCAGAATCGCAATAAGCGACCCCCAAGACAACAAGCTTTCCCAATTTGAACTATTTGGATACTTGCAAGCTTATAAGCTTTTGCCGAACATATCAATCTTTTCAAGTATTTTCCCGAAAATTTCAAGCGCTTCAAGTTTTTGTGCGCAGCAGAGCAGTAAAGCTTGCGATTGATTAGTTTGATGCTTAGTTTTTCAAGTTCAAACCAAGTGAATTTTCAAGTACTTGAAAAAGCTTGATTGATTAAACAACTAACTTTTAGAACTATTTTTGTGGTAATAACTTTTTTCAAACTTCATCGTTAATTTTTAAAATATTTTAAAGATTACTTTCAAAAGATTTAAATATTCCAAACTTTAGGGGTTTAGAAACACAAAAGGTTTATTAATGTATGAATTGTGAGAATAAAACCAGAAAAGTCTATTATATACTTAGATTTTCTTTGTTAAAATCTTTTAAATCTTAAGGGTTGAAAAAGTAAATTGAAGAAGTTAAGAGATGTATATATTGTGACAATAAAACACGAAGAATTTATAATTTAAGCTTAAAGTTTACTTTAAAAATTTTGGAAAAATATAAGTTTGAAAAAGTCGAAATAACAATGAAAAGAGGATTTACAATTGCGTTTTAAAATTATGTACATAATGCCAAAATAAAAAAAATATTCTCCATATAAGTTTCACAATCAACAAAAAAAAAACTTTTTAAAATAAAGTGCCATTAACGAAAAAAAATTATATGACCATGTTCAAAACTGCAAACTGTGTAGTTGGATAGTGTAGGATGGAAAAGTGTATAGTTTTTCTTAGTCTTAAATTGGTAAATTATGTCGTTCCTCCGATGTGCAAACTATTTGCAATTCCAGGATTTAAGCATCCATAATTTGATTTTTGGCAAAACTTGTGGTTCAAAACATATAAAAGTATGGAAAAACATAGAAACTCTTGATGTTTAAAATTTAAATTTCAAATCGACCTTGCTATTTACGTGAATACACTGACTGTTGCAAATATCCTTAATTCGTACAAACTGAGATAAATAAATGCTGATAGCCGTTTTGTGCATATAAATATGCGTCAAAAAACATTATAAGAAATCAAAAAATGTTGATGGAATTACAGTAAATATTGAAGGAAGATAACCTCAGGTAGTGTATACCTTATGTTACAACCTCAGTTTCACTACTGATAATCTTAGGTTTTCATTACTTTTTCTTGGAGGCGTTTTCTTGGTCTTATCAACTAAATAAATTTGTGTTTGCAGTGGCGCAGTGGGTAGAGTGTGTGGCCCATACGCCAGAGAACCCTGGTTCAAATCCCACCTGACACAGAAAGTTTTTTCAATTGAATTAATTTTTCTGCTCGGCCGTCACCTCTCTGCAGACAATGGCAAGACTCAGAGAGTAAACACTGCCATGAAAAGCTTCTTGCCGTTCGGAGTCGGCATAAATCATGTAGGTCCAGTTCTCGATCATTTGTGTTCAGACATTTCACAACTCACGCAACACACATAGGAAGCTCGGTCAAAGTTCTTTCAAGGGCTGAAATGGCAATTTTTGTTTTTTGTTTTCGTTTTATTCGCATATCCTCTAACCATACGTCAAATGAAGATATTGCAATACACTATTAGTTCACTCATTGCATCGACTAGATTTATGAATCTCCAATAATGTTAAGTTTCACGATTTAATATTCGTAAGGCGGCCCAAAACATTATAACTTTCTGAAACTTGTTGACGTTTTTGTAGTAACCGAGTACATAAAAAGTACAAAAAAAAGGCAAGTATAAAGCACGGGATGATAAGATGTAGGGAATTAAAGTTTAGGTTCAAAATATATATTTGTAACTTACACAGTACAACATTTTTCAGCTGATTGATTTGGGACTCAATTCTGAGAACTGCACGTGAAAGTAGCCCCAAAAAAAAGAAGTTCTGCATCAATCGTTTTGTCAAGTTACATGTCATAATAATTTAATATCGATTTCAAGTTAGTAAGTATCGTATAGGGGAATTTGTCACGTTTTAACCACTAGTCTGATTTAGCTGAAACAAATTTAAAAAAATTAAGAATTGCAATTCCTTTAATCTGTTCATAAAACGTTTCCCTACATAAGCAACAGTTTCGCAGTTATAAATAAATGTATGAAGAAAAAAAATATTTTTTGCCTGAAAACTAAAATTTTTTTTTTTTAAATTCATAAAAAATCCAAAACGGAAAAAAGTGTGTTTACTTTCACGTAAAGTCACATAACTATGAACAAAATGAGACATAGATCATGAAAATTGATGTTCGCGTTTCGATTTTATTCACAATTAAGTGGAGGTATGAAATACAAAAATTTTCTCAAAATTCTTGGAAAAAACATTGATGACTTTTTTTGTGATTCTCAGAATTAAAAAAGAAATAAGTAAAAAACAAAAGGTTATTTTATTTTTATGATTGCGTTAGCAAACTAATAAATGATTATAAATGTGCGTGGACGCTGAACTCCTGTTCTTGTTTTTTATGGTAGGTACTCCGTTAAGTCAATTAAAGGGAAAAAAGCACTTTTTTAATGATGTGTGTTTTTCCGTTGGATACCTGGATGCGTCCATTCATAAGTACCTGTCAGTAAAATATAGAAAAGTACGTAGTATTTATAGGTGTTCACTGATCGATTTTTGTCATTCAACAAGTGTCGACGAACGCGAAAAGTACAAGTGAATTTTTCTCCGGTTTTTAAAAGTGAATAAGAACAAAACATATAATTTATTTCAATATGGAAAATAACAAGTGCCCAAAATTGGATTGTTTTTGTTACGTTTGCGGTCATATCGCCCCAAAAATAGACAAACAGGATCGAAAAAAATTGTTTACTGAGGAATTCAAAACAGCGTATTGTCATTATTTTGATGAAGCAAATTTAAGTGGTGCAAATTTAACGCCCAGCACAGTGTGCAAAAGTTGTTATAATACCCTTATAATGTGGATACATAGAAAAGGTGCAAAGTTGTCTTTTATGAAGCCAGTAATTTAGGTGGAAGACCTAACTGGACATGATGAATCCAGGTGCTACGCATGCATAAATTATCGTCATGGATTAAACAGAAAACAATTGAAAACAAGAGTATACATTGCTGCTTTTACTGCCACACTTCCAGTTAAACTCGCTGTTGATACCGATACCTAAACCTCCGAGTCTGTATACTGTGTCCCTGCAAGCTGAAACCGTTTTCACCAATCCGACCAATTTGAATGATGCTGATTGGACACCCGATATTAAAAATAATGCACCACAACCGCTAACACAAATGGAAATGGATTACATTGTGGCTAAGATGGGACTATCACAAAAAAATTCAGAATTGTTGACATAATTTTTGAAGCGTAAGAAACTCACAGAGCAAAATGTCAGCGCAGCATCATACCGAAAACGCCAAGCTGAATTTCAGAAATTTTATTCCGTTGACGAAGCAAGTACGTTCACTTCAGCACTTTTTTGAGCAAATTTTTGAAATTCATACCTTTGCTTAATTGTGAATAAAATCGAAACGCACACATTGATTTTCATGATCTATGTCTCATTTTGTTCATAGGTTTGTTACTTTACGTGAAAGTAATAGGACTTGACACTTTTTTTAGTTTTGGATTTTTTACGAATTTAAAAAAAAAACATTTTAATTTTCAGGCAAAAAATATTTTTTTCTTCATGCATTTATTTATAACTGCGAAACTGTTGCTTATGTAGGGAAACGTTATATGAACAGATAAAAGGAATTGTAATTCTTAATTTTTTTAAATTTGTTTCAGCTAAATCAGACTAGTGGTTAAAACGTGACAAATTCCCCTATACGATACTTACTAACTTGAAATCGATATTAAATTATTATGGCATGTAACTTGACAAAACGAATGATGCAGAACATCTTCTTTTCGGGGCTACTTTCACGTGCAGTGTTGTGTTGTGCTGTGTTATAGGTAAAATAATTGCGTTATAAAAAAAAATTAGAGTGACTGGCTTTTTGGGCGATTATTCGCACAGCATGTGTTTTGCTCCACATGCATTAATTGTGTTCATTAGTGTAGAATGCTGGATATTTCCTTAATGTTCCCTAGTAACCTTACATCACACGTAAAAATCGTCCATCTTAACATTCAATTGGTAATGCAAATAAATTTGTGTTTCTAAAAATTATACTTCTCACAAAGTATCTGCACTTAAAATATACGCCTCATCTTTGCTGAATGTCTTTTTGAGTATTCAGGGATTTTACTACAAGCATTGCTCTTAAGAACAAGTTTAACTATTATGGAGAACTCAAGATGATTCGTTCACCTAAGTTCCAAAATACAATGTTGTGATCTTTTTTGTATGGCGCCATCCATTCATCTATTACACCAGTCTAAGAGTTAAGCCCTCTTAGAGATTGGCCAGGCTTATAGATAGAAATAAACCGAAACCGAACCGAACCGACCGACAGACATATTATATAAAATCAAGTACCTACATTTAACTTAAATTCATTACAGGGGATCAAAGGCTTTGACCCTAATTAAATATTTTTTAATATATTTTGAATAGCAAATTAAGATTTGCAAAATAGTTTCGAATGACTACTTGTATAAGTTTTATACTAAATTAATTGTTAATCTTTTCGAATGTGTTTGGAAATTAAATTACAGTTTGAAAACAGAGGACAAAATATCGACCATAAAATTAAAATCATCATACTTAAATGCTTAAGCCCGAATCAAGACTCGTTGCGAACTTTGTTTTCTCTAACCTTTGACTTAAGAATAAGTTTATCGGAAAGTCGAATAACATTTTGAAATTTTAATCCAACAGCTTAAATACTTATGTGAGTTTATGCATATGCCTACACATAAGAACAGGCCAGCAAAAAATACACACACATGCAGCACTTTCAGATGCCATTCATTAATGCCTGCTGCCAGCCCAAACCAACAAAATTTTCGAACACCTATTATATATCATCCATACTCCCATCAATTGCTACTCAAGACAAAAATATTTAGCTTTATCCTTAATGTGTTTACAACGAATATACGCCATACAGATAACAGAAGGACATATAAACAGAACAGAGAAAGTGTAGGAAAATTAAAACGAGCAAACCAGCTAAAGGACATGCTTAACAACAGCTACTAATTATCATTAGAATGTAGTTAGTTAAGTATTTAACATTCCTGTTGCTAGGCATGTCGATCAATTTGTCTGTTTGACTCTCTTCCATCCAATCTATTTTCCTGACGATTGGTTTATTAAATTTCCCCGAATTGCCACTGTGCAGCAGTTTATGCTTTGGCCTACCATTAGCCGTAGATGCCAGTCCTAATTAGTTTTCCTTAATATAATTCGTTCATGTCATTTTCTTGTATCATTTCAGGTTTACTGCATGTCGGACTACGATATTTCATCCATCGAGCATGAGGCTTTGTTGATAGTTGTTGCATCAACGTTTGGTAATGGAGACCCACCGGAGAATGGAGAGGTTTGTATTTTATATGTGATGGGAAGGAAGGAAGCACATTTCATGTGCTGATAATTTTGTCGATAACCATCTGTTAAGTTATTAGTTAAGAATTTGAGCTCGAACAGTGTGTGTGAGTATTTTGAGCTACTTAAGCGTGCATAATCTTAAGGCGAATTTAAGTTCCTATTAATATGCGGATGTATTTGCTTTAAAGGAGATATTTGAAATTGAAATTATTGATGCTTAGAGTTAGTTGTATATGCAAACAAAATTATTATAATAGTATGAATTTTATGAGGTTTTAATTTTGTTAATGGGAAGAAGCTCCAACCTTAATTTTTTCTTCAGAAGATTACAAATTGTATTGTGATGTGCTCAAGTTGAGCTGCATTCTACGGTAAAGAGGTTATGTGACTAAATAAAGATAAAGAGGAGATAAAAATTAATAAAGAGATAGAGATAGAGATAGAGGCAGACAAAATGGTGCACTTTCAAAACAGTGTCTGATGTTGACGTACTTGTGTTAGTCAACTCGATTCCCATCGGACTCAATCTTAACCAGCAACGAAAGTGAATCTTCTCAGAAGATTGGCTCAAGAGATTAAAATGATTTAGTGTCAGGTACGCTGGAACAGTACAGATAAAGGACGCTAACCTAGCTCATAGGTGTGGTAGGCGCTACAGATGGTAGACCATTTATCTCTCGCAAAATACTGAGCGGACTCAGTTATTTTTTTATAACATTTCTGTTTAAATTTAATCTTGCAACTGATCTCTATTGTATACACTCAGCTCTCTAGAATGCACAGCCCAATTATTTTTCGAGTGCTCCAAGCTGCACGGTGCGAGAATTTAAGCTTTTGTCGGTCTCGATGAAATGGTACAACTCCAAAACTTGGTAAATCTTATGTTGAGAAGCAAGACAAATTAGTAGCTAGACATTCGGAAAAAACATAATTGACGAATTTCCAAGAGTGGGCGTTCATAGAACACGATAATATGATGTAACCACCATTTTCCGCCATGACCATTGTCCCGACAGACTAATACTAGGCGACCAGATTTCAGTGCTGTTCCCCTGGAAGTCATGCATGCAGAGGAAAAGTATCAGCGTTTCATGATATTGCCAAACAGTCTATGATCCTCTTAAGGCATGATTGAGATAAATATATTTTTTCTCAGCATGCACGTTACGGTGGTTTTAGGGGCTTAGTATAGGGACGGAGATTGATTGCGGAGGTCAGGCTTAGCGCGTTAAAAAAAAATTGTAGTCCCACCAAAGATGGAGATGCAGAAAGCGATAGAGAAAGAATCGTTATAAAAAAAGAGAAACAGAAAGAGACCCAAGCTCAGTAACGCCATAAAATTGTAATATTACATCGTACAATTTTTTCTTACTCCTGAATAGCAAACCTTTCGCCCACTTTTTGAGCCAAAAAAATTTACGAAAAATGTTGAAATATTTATATATATATTTACGAAAAATGCTGAAATATTTTTTTAAATATTTACGAAGAACTCCTAAATATTTACGAATAGTCTTTTATTAAAAACTAAGGACTGTAAAGTGCACCTTTAAATTTGAAATTATAACGAAATAGAAGTATCCCAGCAAAAGAGGTTACTGGTAGTTACCCGGTTAATTACCAGTTAACATTCCGGATTTTACCAGTTATTTCTGTACGAGCATCGGAAAAAATGAACCGAATGTTTCCCGTCTGTGTGAATGTACATGAGACTTTGTATCTTCCTTCAACAAGAGCTTCAAGCATGCAGTCGTCTTTTTCGCACACGTTATTGAGGTGGTGAATACCGTAATGTCGATTATTGCCAATGTAAAGAAATCTTTTTTAAATGTTTTTATTTTCTTATCATTAGCACTGAAACTTTTTTCGGTTAGCGATTTCTTGCAGCGATTATAATTAAGAGAGATTTTATCTAATTTTTTTTTTTGAGAATCGAATTTTTCTTTTTTATATAAATCACTTCATAAATGTCTCAAGAATATTTAAAAATTTTTTTTTCTAAATTCCTCCTCTAACTATACTTTTAGCCTGTTTTGCTCGCGCCGTCAAACGTGTTTTTTTTTCTAAAATTGAACAGATTATTCTTTAATTATTTATTTATTATTCTTTATTATTCTCGTGCTGCTCTCCTAGCTCTTTCAAATAGCTTATATTGTAAATATTTATTATGTATTATATAATACTAATATAAAAGCCCGTCCTGCGACGGGTTGGAAGCATTAACGTTAAACTGCAATTATTTTTTGCCATTATTGCTAGTGCTTTTACAACTGTTCTGAAAAATGTTCAGCTTGAAAGTATGCTCATACATTAAAGTCAATCATGCCACAAATAAATATCAAAAAGTTTGCTGTGCATACTTTCAGGCTGCTCGCAAAAAATAACTACAGTTTGAGCGACATTGGGCGCAGAGCAATGTGCTTGCCTTTTATATATAAGGATTATAGATGAATAATATTATTGAATTTGCATACGAATGTACATCGCCGAACGCCGTAGTACTGTATTGGCCAAAAAACGAAAATCGGACCAGCAAAAAGAAAAATGTCAGGTGTAAGTAGAATATAAACAAGCAGAAGGCTTACGGTATGCACCTGGGATCGCAGACGACTGGTTAGTTAAAAAAAAAATAATTTATCATTTTTATAAAAAAGAAAAAATGTCGTTTTTTTCAAAACCACGTTACGTATATAACTCTTCCTACTTAGCATTTCTGCAAATATACTTGACAGATTTTTATGTTTATGGTCTAAATTTTTTATTATGACTTTCTCTAAACGAAAAAAAAAAAATTAAAGATTAATACCGAAAAGTATTTAGTACCGATTAGTACCGAAAAACTTCTTTTGAAACTTTAAACGCGTTTTTTTCGAAACAGTTTTTGTAAAATCGGTGTGCAAGATTGTGCAATAACTATTAAATCAATTTACTTCAATATTGCTAAGTATTAAAAAAATATATACATTTGAGGGTCGGACTTCGACTTTTTTTTAAAAAAAGTACTCAAAAAAATTTTACAGCTACTTTTGTCGTAAAATTTTAAGCCTTTTTTTATATTTTGATTTTGTGTATCCGGCATTTTTTTCTAATTAATTTTTTTGAAAAAACTCTTAGTCAGCCCCTCAAAGAAGGTTTAAACTCTCACCAAATCTTTTTCTTTTTTGTTTCAGTAAAGCTAAGCTCGAGATACACCTGCACACCGTTTTTTCTATTTTTTATTTACTGCTTGTCACGACGTCAGTGACGTTACGAAAAAAAAACAAAACAAATTTTTTGTTAAGTTTAAAACTTATGTGAAACAAAAAAAAATATATATACTCAAATTTCTCTAACCGTTTTTTCACAATCCTTACTTAAATAACTAACTCTAACTCTAACTAACTCTACTAAATAAATAACTCCTAAAATTTCGACAAAATTAGATAAAATGTCCCTTAACTTTTTTCTTTTGTATGCTTTTCTTGATTTAATGTTTGTTTTTATTTTTATTTAATACGAGCTTATACCCGGCGCGGTTCGCTGCGCTCAGCGCTTATCCCCTAAAAGAGGGTGTAGCTTTAGTGATGCCATACTTTTATAGTAAGTTCGTACCGAGTTTTATTGATGTGTGACTTATTTCGAAAATTATACCGAATATTTGGGGTGCTGAAAAAGTATCACGCCCCTCGTCCAACGCCCATAAAATGTTACCAGTGGAACGGCATGTGTAAATTGAGGTCGAATACTGAATTCCGATTCTGTGCGACCAACAAAAAAAACCAGAACTGTTCGATATCGAAAATTTTAGGTGTATTTAAGGTGCCTTTTACGATCGGCACCAGACTTCATAGGAACCCTCTCAAGGCTTTCGTATAAAAATTGGCTTAGCGGTTTCGGAGTCTTTACGTGATATACACATATACCCACATACGTTTATACATTAAGTCGCCTCACGCTCCTTAAAAAAAAAAGTTGCTTAGTCCAGTTCTTCAAAATAATCCATGGATTAAGTTACGATGATCCCAAAAAAATTTCGACTAAAAATATTGCCTGGTATGGTAGTTAAAAAAAACAAACGGTCTAAAATAAGAGTAATGAAAGAGTTCTTTTGCATCAAAAAATCTTTAATTTTTTCCGTTGGACCAAAGATAATGCGGGTTTTTATGGATTATTTTAACTTTTTTCATATTATTTTATCTAAAGTTCAAATGAATTTTTTCCCATACTACTTTTAGTCAAATAAATTGTAAAATGTAGAAAATGTGTAAATTTTTTTGTAATTTCATTCAATTTAATTCTTCACTTTACAATATATTTTATCATCAATAGATAATTTATTTGACCAAAAGTAACATGGCAAGACAAAAAAAAAATTTAATTTGAATTTTTGTAAAAATAATATAAAAAAATAAGTTAAAAAATCCGGATTACATCTGATCCGACTGAAAAAATTAAAAACTGATTGGTGCAGATAGCTATTAAGTCTGACCGTTTGTTATAAAGAACATAAGAAGATCGGTCAATGTCCTTTCAAGGGCTGAAATGGCCATTTCCTTTTTGTTTTTTTTTATTTCAAACTATTCCAGCTCACGGATGGCTATCGCTACTATCGAAATATTTGGGGAATCATCATAACATAAAGCGTTATTTTGAGCAACCGACCCAAACACCTTTTTTTTGTGAGAAGCCTTAATATACAAACATACATTTTTTACTGATAGAGAGATGAGCAGAAAAAGTGCGCATGGCAACATTTATACATATAGTGACCGCCGCTTGGTCCCATTGAACCTACATATCAAGTTTCACTAACAAAACATGTACAGCTCAGAAATTACAATGATTTCTGATAAGCCGGAGTAGATAAAGTGCGACACGCCCATTTTTTTAAGGGTTCTGGCAGTAACCATTTGCACTAATCTACCAAACTTTATTCTTTTACTGTAAATTTTGGTTTATATACTTTTTACGGATTTGTGGGCGTGACAAAATTTATATAAAAAGTGACCGCGACTTGGACCCATAGCACCTACATACCAAGTTTGACTATCAAAACGTTCACATCTCAGGAATTCAAATTCTTTCTAACCGATAGTCTTGGCAGCTAGTGCTTACTTAGTTATAATTGTTAAATTGTAATTAACTATAATACATAAATAAATAAATAAATTAAATAAAATTATTGCTGAAGAGTGGGCACAGATATGTGCTACCATGCAAATTTTTTGCAAAGCTATCGAGAGTAAGCGTATGAACTTAAATTCCAAATTTTAGTATTTAACGATGAGAATCGTCTGATTTATAGAAGTTCTATTGATTTGTGGGTAAACAAAGTGGCGGCCGTGGCGTAGTGGGTAGAGTGTGTGGTCCATATGGGAGAGAACCCTGATTCGAATTCCACCTGACAGAAAAAGTTTTTTCAATTGAATTAATTTTTCTGTTCGGCCGTCACCTCTCTGCTGACAATGGCAAAAAAGTTGTCCAGTTCTCGATCATTTGTGTTCAAACATTCCACAACACAATTTGTCATAAGAAGCTTGGTCAAAGTCCTTTCAAGGGCTGAAATTGACCATTTCGCGTTGTTTTTTTATTTGCGGGTGGTACAAGTTGGCGTGGCAAATTTTATATATATATATATATTGACCGCCACTTAGAGCACCTGTATATGAAGTGTTACTATCAAAACGCGTACAACGCAGACATAAGCATGATTTCGAAAAAGTGGGCGCAGATTTGGTGCGACCACGCCCATTTTTTAAGAGTTGCCGACAGTCACCTTATGTACAAAATTACCAATTCTTAGTCTTCTACGGTAAAAACCGTCTAATATAAAGCATTTTTACTGATTTGTGGGCGTTAAAAGTGGACGTGACAACATTTGTATATTCATAGTGACTGTCACTTGGATCCATAGCACCTGCATACTAAGATTCCCTATCAAAACGTGTACAACTCAGGAATAAGCATGATTTCGATAAAGTGGGCATAGTTCGGCCATGCCCATTTTTTGTACATTGGCCGAGGGTAATCATATAAACTAAATTATCAAATCTTAGTCTTCTACAGCAAAAGCCGTCTGATATAAAGCATTTTTACTGATTTGTGGGCGTTGAAAGTGGGTGTGACAACATTTAAATATACATAGTGACTGCCACTTGGATCCAGAGTACCTGCACACTAAGATTCACTATAAAAAAGTGTACAGCTCAGGAATAAGCATGATTTCGATAAAGTCGGCGTATATATATTGCGGCCATACCCATTTCTTGTACACTTGGCTGACAGTAATCATTTAAACTAAATTACTAAAACTTTGTCTTCTACGACAAAAGCCGTCTGATATAAAGCATTTTTACTGATTTGTGGTTGGTAAAAGTGGGCGTGACAACGTTTATATATACATAGTGACTGCCACTTGGATCCATAGTACCTGCACACTAAGATTCACTATCAAAACGTGTACAACTCAGGAATAAGCAAGATTTCGATAAAGTGGTCGTAGATATAGTGCGGCCATGCCCATTTTTTGTACATTGGCTGACAGTAACCATACAAGCTAAATTACCAAATCGTAGTTTTCTACGGCAAAAGCCGTCTGATATAAAGCATTTTTACTGATTTGTGGGTGGTAAAAGTGGGCGTGACAACGTTTATATTTACATAGTGACTGCACTTGGACCCATAACACCTGCATACCAAGATTGACTATCAAAACGTGTACAACTCAGGAATAAGCAAGTTTTCGATAAAGTGGGCGTAGATATAGTGCGGCCATGCTCATTTTTTGTACATTGGCCGACAGTAACCATACGAACTAAATTACCAAATCGTAGATTTCTACGGCAAAAGCCGTCTGATATAAAGCATTTATACTAATTTGTGGGCGGTAAAAATTGGCGTGACAACATTTATATTTACATAGTGACTGCCTCTTGGACCTATAGCACCTGCATACCAAGGTTCACTATGAAAACGTGTACAACTCAGGAATAAGTATGATTTCGATAAAGTGGGACAATGTGACCACGCCCATTTTTTGTACAGTCACCGAAAGTAACTATCGAAACAAAATTGCCAAATCTTAGTTTTATATGATTAAAACCGTCTGATATATACCATTTTTTCTGGTTTGTGGACGATAAAGCCAATTTGGGCTGTATAGGAGGTACCACGCCCCCTAAAGTTTGGTTCGGTAGTTTTGGAGTCTATACGTGATATACACACATATCCACATATCCACATACCCACATACCCACATACATACATTCATTTTTATATGTATAAAAATAAATAAATTATGATAACAACAAATCCTTAACTGTTTCCTTTATTTCTTTTGTACTCCTTTCACTGTACGATTTTACCAGACATTTTTGTTGTTTTAAACTTTTTTGTATTGTGCACAACTTTATTTCTCACTTCTGCTTGAAGTAGAAAATATTTTCAATTCAAATGACAAAGTAAGTGTGCTTATTCTTTTTGATACAGTCCCTGTGATATTTCAGTACACATATTATTTTTTGTTTTTGTGTATTTTATAAAAAAAAAGATAGAGTAAAACGGCCGGGCTGGCTGGGCTATAGAACTTAGCTTTATAATCGACAAAGAGATGATGGTGTCAAATTGGATTTCGTGGGTTTTCTCCAGGACTTGTAGTAGTGTAAAAATCTGGTCTATGGTGGGTTTTCCGGGTCAAAAGACACACTAACAAGGTGCAATCAGTGTTTTTGTAATCGACTTTAATCTTTCAAATAATATGTTTGTGGCAACTTTATATGCTATGGATTAAGACTGTTACCTCGATAGTTGGCGCAGGTTGTTTGGACTCCTATCTTAATTGTAGGACAAAGAACGCTGATTTTTCAATCGTCGGGTATATTTTCCGCTTGTCATATTTTGCTGAGTTACCTTATCAATTCATTGTCGCCGGCTTTAAACTAATCAGCTGGCAGGTAGTTAGCACCCTCTGTTTTATTGGTTTTTAGTCGTTGGATAGCAACTCGAACCTCTTCATGGCTACGTGGTGGTAATTCCACTCCGTCATCGTTGATTGGTGTTGCTGTACTGCTTTCTCCATGGGCGGCATTGGTTGAATCGTTGCCAGCAAGTAGATTGGGAAAGTGCTGTCTTCACAATCTCAGCGCATAGTGTATATCTGTAACCAGATCTTCATTTTCAACTCTGCAAGTGGATGCTCCGGGCTTGAAACCTTGGGTTAGACGCTTAACCTGTTGATAAAACTTTCATGCATCCTTTTAGCCCTTGTACACCTCGAGTTCTTTACGAGCGCGGTTTTCCTTCTTTATCTTTTTGCGTCTGGAAAGGTGCCTTTCTTCCATCCTCTTTTCGCGGTGGTACTGGCAGTCTAGCACTGCTAGCGTTGCAACAAGATAGTAGTAGGAATCAATGTTGACCCCCCGACACGCTCCGCCAAGAGGTCGATCAGTCTTAGATCATTCGTGGATGTCTCATGAAGACTGAACTGACCTACATTGGGTCCAAAGATGCTTTCTCTTCTGGCTTTCGCATTAAGATCACAGAGGATTATTTGCACGTCATGGACCGGAAGATACGTCCTCAATACTAGCGTAGAAAGCGTCCTTTTTCTTTGTCGGGGCGTGCGCGCAAATTACACTAACATAGGAAAAGTTCGCCACAGGTGTGAATTGGGAAAGTGGAGTAGTTTCCAGCTTACAACGAATCCACATCCAAATTCACGTTATCTTAGTAGAATATAGTGATTTAGGCTGAATCAAGTATCCAATGTTAGTATTGGATATACCGCTTTGATTTGGGTATCATTATAATCGAATTAAAAGTATTAGATACTCAGGGTTGTTTTTCTTTTTAAGCTTACTGTAATGTAAATAGATGAATGTAGTAAATTGCAAACACGTACGTGGCCTGTCGTTGGTGTTGTTTTGTTGCTGCATAACCTATCAATCGCGCTGGCTAAGCTAAAATATTTGCAATTTTGGTTGATTAAAAATTTTAAAAATATAAAAGAATTAGATATGAATAGAAACAATAGTAATATATGGCTTTTGTTTAATTGTACATACGTACATACACACATAAATACAAATTATTAAAGATCAATTGCCTGCAAAAACGCAGATTAATAGTTATTCAATTATTTGTTATTTAAAGTTCAGTTACCTGCAAAATTGCAAGTTGGATTGTTTTGCTTTAAACGCAAAGAATGATTAATCTGCATTTTTTATTTTAAGTTCAATCACCATGTATCTATTCTTAAAGTTTACTTTATGCTTGCCGACGTTGTTATTAAATTTGTTAATATGTTTTAAAAATTTCTGTCGTTATTAAATTCAGTATTTAAATCAACAAAACTTAATTAATAAGCCACTAGTATTTTTGACAGTGAAAGTGGTTAGTCTTTTAATATTTTATTGTAGCAACCTTTAAGTTCAAGTGCTTAAAGGTTCAGATAAAATCAACAAACCTTTAAATTAAAGTGCTTAAAGGTCCATATAAAATCAACAAACCTTTGAGTTAAAGTGCTCAAAGGAATTATCGCTGTGCTTGGCATAAGGGTTGTACAGCTTTATTATTCAATACTTGGAAGTGAGAAAGCAGAATGTAATGTGCCGAAGTGGATCTTAAATTGCAAGCAATAAATGCTATTACCTACAGCATAATGTTGATGTTCAATCGTAATAAAAATTATTGAGGTGAATGTTTCTAAAATATGCAAATATTTATTGAGTTATATTTGTATGCATGCATCTCTTGCACAAAACTCCTGTCAAAAACATCGAGTATCCAATTAAAATATCAAATACTGTCTAATACTGCATTGGGTACCCAAACGAAAAGTATCCAATACCAACACCACTAGTAGTAGATATCGCAGTCCGTTCATTTAGAGCAGTCTTGCTCTTTCCATTGCATTTCCTGGATAGCAGTGATGCCAGCCTCTATTGTTTCGAGGGTTTTCACCAGTTGGATAGTGGCACCTTCACTATATAGGGCCCGAACATTACAGGTGCATATTCGTAAATCGTTGTCTGTTTTTCGTTTGCGGTGGTCGTAAACGTAATTGGGACTTTTAACCCATTAAAGCCTGCCCATAAAACAGCTCGTAAGATTTTGATGCAGTTCTGAAATATGTTTTGAAGTTGAAGTTGATAAAAAAATAAAAAAAAAATTTACCTGAGCACAAGTAATGCCAGTTTTTTTTCCAGCAATACGAGACAAATGCAAAATATGTAAAAAAAACCGGGATTTTGGAAAATGGTACGGGACAATAAGTAAACAGAAAGTTATTTTTAAAAAATGTATTCCAATTGCGACCGCGGCCCATTCGCCAGATAACCCGAGTCGGAGTCGGCATAAAACTAGTAGGTACAGTTCTCGATCATTTGTGTTCAAACATTTCACAACACGCACAACACAATTAATCTTAAGAAGCTCGGTCAAAGTCCTTTCAAGGGCTGAAATGGCCATTTTGTTTTTTTGTTTCAGAAAAAAAGAATTTACTGAGGTACACAGTTATTGAGATCCAAGTTTGCTAGGTACATACCAATAAATTAGCAAACCAAATCAAAAACTAAATAACAATAACTACAAAAAACTATAATAAAACAAACAAAGGATAAAAATAAAAAATTCAAGGAAACTTTCATAATAAATTAAAAAAGAAAAAATTAATATGTTAAAATATAGGTTAATGAAAATATTTAATTCTTTTTATATTGTAGAAACTTTTTGCTAGGTGTAAAATTTCAATCGTTGTCTTAATGAAATTATAAGTTCCAATACAATACAAATCGAAGTTAAAAAGATATCTCTTCTGAATATATTCAATAAAATTTTTATAATATTTTAAGAAATCATTTTGAAAAGATTTCTTTCATAAAAAGATGCCAAAAAACTGGTTTTGAACTCTTTGTTTGATTTTTTCTAAAACTATACACATTTCATCGTGCATTCGTATAACAGAGAATTAGATTCTAACTTTTTCATAGATTTTTCTAAAAAAAAAAACATCACATTGTGTACAAAATATAAATGAACTAATTCTATATTTTCAGCGTCCTCAGTCAATCATCATCTTTATTTTCTTTAAAATGTAATTTTAAGACTGGCCATATCTTTAGGATTCATTCAAAAACAGAACATAAGGATAAATATCTAGTTGGAACATGCTGTACAAGCTCATGCCACTGCATCTCTTCTTGTTCAAAATTGAGCTGCAACACAGCTCTTTTTTTGTTTGCAGACCGATTGAAGTAAAAATTGTAGTAAGTTTTCGAAATTAGACTTTAAACTTCATAGTTAAATCTATCTGTGCAATAATTAGCCGCATTGTGAAGGATATGCACCTTACAATTTGCTTTTACAAAACTGAATGGTTTTCCCAAAATTAACATTATTGTTGTCAGCAGAAAATGCAGATTTGTTAAGATTTCTCCATAGATAGTCTACTATGTTAATATTTGTATTTATTAACATATTCGAAACTTCATCAGCTCATTCGTCATTATTTTTAGTGAAATCTTGCAATTGGTTTTTCACGCCAATTTTGGAGTCATAAAATCGAATGCAAATTGGAATTATATTTCGATTTCCTTTATTGCTAGCATCTGTCGCAATCGAATAATATAGATTATTTTTATGATTTTCTCTAAAATGCATTTTACAGACTCTGTACTAAGCACTTGACAAACAATAGCTTCTGCTTTTGTTCGACAGCAGCGAAGGTTCTGAGCAATTTTTGCATCAATTCAAATGGTCGGAAGCATCTTATGAGAACAATCCATACTGTTGTAACTAAGGGCATGCTTTACAGTATGGTACACTAAGATGACTTCTGCTGCAGAAATTTGTTCTTCCAATAAAGATGGAGCTGTGCTCGATTTACTGAAAAACTTTGATATACTGCTAGATGCATTCGCACTCAGAGTTTCTTGAAATGTATGAACTATGTAATAGTACTATGGATATTATGGTCAGCTTACACTTCTTTTCTGAATGTGTCAGTTCATGTGAATGCGTATTTGAAATCGTGTAAAAAATACGGGACAAATTTGGCGACAAAAAATCATGCAAAATACGGGACGTCCCATGAAATGCGGGACATATGGCATAACTACTGAGCACTCACCGAATATATGACATGGGTGAGGGTCCAGGTAAGATTGCCCGGAATGTCGAAGAATTGCTGTCGGTTTTTTTAGTTCCATAGAAGGCACTTTAGGCTATCCGAAAAAGGTGCGCGTTTTCTTTTTTTTCCACTTCCTATTTTTGGCAGCAACACAAAAAACTTCTGATTTTTACTTATGATGTTTCACTTGTCAAACTAAAGGTAAGCCGCGAAAAATAAAACAGTTCAATTTTTTTTTTCATTAGACCCATTCTTTCTCCTTTCTACTATTAATAATATAATATTTCTGTTGATCATACAATTTAATATAATGAAGATTGTTTTATCTATCGTCAATGTTAAACATTGTTAACAACAATGTTAAATAATGTTGAAAAGACGGGCCTTAGTATTAAAAACATTTTCTGTATTTGCAAATATATTTAGTTAAAGGCAATATTGTGGCCGAAAAGTTAAAAAAAAAGATAAATTAACCTTCACTGGATATGTTTTTGCAACAATTGCATTTTTGGGTATTGTCTTTATTGTTATAAATCATTGTTGCTCAAAGGCGCACAAATGTGCACACAAGCTTTTGTACTTTCACACGCATATAAAGCTCACACATATAAAAAATCACCTCAGTTAGCTTTGGCACTTCAAGCGGCGAAGACTGCGTTGCTTAGTTTTATTTATGCACTCAAAAATTATGTATATTTTTCGTGTATTTAATATTGTTCAAAATGATTTCTGGTAGTGATCAGATAAAATATTTATTTATAAAGAATGATTTTAATGAAGCGCAATGTTTACTTTGCTACACTTCACTAGTAAAAACAAAAAGAAGCTTAAAGTTCTCTAACACAGACGCAAAAATGTCTATGTGTAGAATGAGCACCACCCCAATAAACATTGTGGCGCGGGGTGATTCGTTAACGAATCGCTTACGAATCGTTTTTTTTTTTTAAGTTTTCGAATAGTTTCATTCCAACTTCATCAGAGGTTTGCTTGATGCTTAAAGAAAGCACCGATTGAAGTCATGACTTTGCTAAACTCCATTTAAGATGTTTTAAAACAAAAAAATACATTTTTTCCGACTTTTCAATATAAAAATTTTTTTAAGAACGGTATGTTTTACTATTTTTCTGTTAATGCGTCATATAAGCGAATATTTTTTTTAATTTTATGTTTTTTTTTAATTTTAAGTGAATAAAAGACTTGGATATAAATTTTCATAAATTTGTATATGAAAAAATTTTGTGAAATATTTTTTCTTCTGTTATGTTATTTCGGGCCTACTCTTTATATAAATAATTTCCACTTATAATTTGTTCAAGATTTTCATATGAATAAGTTCTCGTTAACAACTTGCTTTTTGTTGTTTTGGCGACTTGTTAACAATTGCTTTTTATAGTTTTGGTGACCCTTTTTAACGATTGCTTTTTATAGTTTTTGGTGACTCGTTAATGAATTGCTTTTTTTAGTTTTAGAAACTCGTTAAAGAATTACTTTTTATAGTTTTGGCGACTCGTTGACGAATTGTTTTTTTTGGTTTTGACGAATGTATAAAGAAGCAGAAAAAAAGTTGGTCAAAAAATGATAAAAAAAAATAATTTCGAACTTTTGTAAAAGCCAAATCCTCAAAAAAACCTAAATAAAAAAAACAACAAAAAAATTTTTTTTGGACCAAGTTGGGGTTCGAACCCATGTCCGTGAATGCTTGCTTTTATTATCAAGCAAATTAAGCAAGATATATTTAGCATCTGAAATAGCCGAGTGGGTAAGGTGCCGGACTAGCATTCAGATGACGTGGTTTCGATTCTTGACGTGGTAAGTTTGAAATTAATTTAAAGTTTATAATTATAACACTTAGAGTTTTTCCGTACATTTAATAATTTATATGATTCGTTATCAAATTGCTTTTTTTAGTTTTAGAAACTCGTTAAAGAATTGCTTTTTATAGTTTTGGCGACTCGTTAACGAATTGCATTTTTGGTTTTGACTATTCATTAACGAAGGAGGAATTTCTCCCGCTGACGATATTATAAATTACCAGCTACTAATAATGGCTAATGAATGAAATGTACGAGCACGCGAATCGCAAACGATAACATTAGTGAATCATTATGTTTGTTGGGACTGTTATAATTTGAAGTTATAACTTATTGCAATAACTTTAAGCTATTAACTTTCAAGTAACAAGGAAATGTCTTTGGTTTTTTCAATTAAATGTATGCATATACCTACATCATGACTTTCTGTTATACAAAATTTTTACGTGAATTTGTTTAGTGAGTAGGTGTTTTTCAGTGTCTTATTTAAAAGAAAAATAAAAACGATATATATCGATAGTATCGATGTTTTTGCAAAAAATATCAAAAATATCGAGTATTGCGAGTATTGACATTTTTGCAGCTCTACTAGGAAGTTTTGAAAGGATAGATAGGATAACAGTGAGCGGCACGCTATTGATAAAAGAATGATACAAAGTTGCGAATATTAATTTGGATGACAAAAATGCTGAAAATATTGAAAGATAACAAGAATCCCAAAATGTGGTGAAATATTTATGATTTATCAAAAACAGTGAAAACTGTGCGAAATATTAAAAAATTGTATTTTATAATTTCGTAAATATTTTTATTTGTCTTAGGTAGGTTTGCTTCAGTGTAAACTTTTTAATTTCTTCAGCAAATGCCGCAAAACTCATTTATATTACAGTACAATGCAGTAATGTAAGCAAAAATCGCACTTTATCCCTCCAGAAGTAACTTAACATCCCACCACCAAAAAAGTATAAGTAAAAGCATGGTGAAATTAAACAAGGTGAACGTGACGTTTACAAATTCTGCTACACTTGTCATAAAATTTTGATAGAGAGAGGAGCACTGTACGAGTAGAAAAAGTGAAAAAATCGCCCACACCTTATTTAATTTCACCATGTGTAAAAGTACATACAATTTTTTTTTTTCAACAAAAAAGCTCATACACTATTAACACTCGTTTATAAAAAAAAAATAATATATTAATAATCTTACGTTAGAGTTCATTTTGATAAAAAAAATGATAATACTATGGAATTTATTATCACAAAAAACAAAAATGTAATTTAATAGTTTTAAATGTTTTTCGCTGCATTTAAATGAAACCGCGTCTATTTGTTGGTTCCTAACTGAAGATTTAATAATACAAACAGATCTTAAAGTATCTTCTCCAAGTCTGTTTCGTTTTTGTTTTTTTTTTTTATATCCGTTACTATTGAGAATACACCCTTCGGTGTCGGCGTTGGCGTGCGGTAATGACATGGCAAAAGTTGACAGTATTGTTAAATTTGGAAACGACGGAGTTTAAGGCCTTTCTCAAACACTTAAAACACTATAGGCATTGACGGTCATTGAATGAAAATGGTAAATCATTTCATTCATCTTCTAGTGAAAATTTGTTTACTTCCAAGTAATCTGAGATTAAAGGATCTTTAGAGTAAACTCTCTTATCAGTATCCAACCAATTTTTGGGTCCGATTTTGGGGCAATGCTGTCAAATAAGATTTTTTTTTTCATTTTATTTCGACAGGTATGAAAATCCCACTTTGAAGCACAAAATCCTGTCCACCCTCCAAGGGGTCAAAAATCCTGAAAAGTGGGCAAAATTCCGCCAATTCACATCACTGGTACAATGTCCAAATTTCTGACGCAAATTAATTGCAAAGGTTATTTCGGCTTAAGAATATTTGCCACTGTGGCACATATTAGCACACATTAATCACACAATGGCACTAATTTTTATTAATAGCTAGCTTTATGTACATTTATTTTCCTTTTTCATATAAATTTCTCTAAATTTAATGTTTATATAATATTTAGTTCGAAATTTGTTACATTTAACTCTGAAATGTTTAGCTTTTCTGTTAAGGTAAGAAAAATAAATTGAATGCATTTTTATTTTCAAGTCCGCATTTAAATTCTAGTTTTTTGTTTTAATACCAGTATATTTTCTTCTTACTAAGACAGTTTGTATAATCGAGCCAATTTAAAGCGTTGGCTAAATCGCTAAAAGTTTATAAAAAACTTTCATTCTACTTATTTTCATGACCCATCTGCACAACAAAATTGGCTAACTTAACTTATTTTTGTTTTTATTCTTGCCGCTTTTAGCTATTTTCACAGGACTTATACGCTTTGCGTGTGCAGGAATCCGGTGAAAATGATAAAGATTCCAGGTAAGTGTAGCAAAATAATTTGAATATATTATATATTTTATACTTTCAGTGCATGATAAGCCAAAAATTGTTTGGAATAAATTTTTCCAAGGTCAGTTGTATACATAACAGTTTAGAAAGTCGATTAAAGAGTTTTCACCACTTAAGGGTGCATAATTTCACAACACAATAAGAACAAACGAAAGAATTTTTATTTTTTGCAATAAATGATAATATTTTTCAAAAATACAAATTCAAATGTTAATTCTCAGAGACTGGGAACAATAGAAATAGCAAAAATTAACATGAATTTACATAAATTCAAGTAAAACAAAACTGTTTTAATGGTAAGAAGCCAATCACACCGAACCTAATTGTATGTTGGCCTTAAGATTTAAGATAAAGAAAAAGAAGTGCAGATTTTTACATTTTTATTTTATATATTAAAAATGTTATCTGACAGATGAAAAAATGCATACCATTTTAAATAATTTTTTGCTCAAAATTGTTTAGAAATTACTTTGAAATAGTCACGCTTTGCATTTATTATTAAAGCATTCTTTATTTGACTGTGGTTCTATACTTTTGTTGAAAATTCTTAAATATGAAGTGAATGTTTGTGAAGAAATTTGCTTTAAATATATATTTGAAGCAAAACAAGCAATAATAAATAAAAGAAAAAAAAAACAAGCAGTACTGCGCTCAAATGCCTTAAGAACAAAAATATATTAATTTTTATATCTACATATCATCGACAAAGTTCATTCATTTCTTTTTTATGCCAGATATGAAACAAACATAACATAATGTAAATCCAATTTGTACAAATAAACAGATAGTAAGACGAAAGATGCAAGAATTATATTTGTGACTTTTAGTTGGCTCTGTTCTATCATATCATAAAAACAATGTCTTTTTTATAATACGAATTAAGCATTGTTAATAAGAATTATATACAGTTTTTGTTTTCTTTTTTGGTATTAGTTTTGTCATGGAAAAATTTGTTTAGAGTGGTATAAATTTGGATTATTTTAATTTAATCGCTTTGAACCAAGGAAATCAGTCCAAAAGCATCAAATAAAGTTTATACTGGATTAAAAAAAATAAATGAAAGATTGGTGGAAATAAAAAAATAAAACATTTTATAGAATGTATAAAATTTTCCTTTTAATAGTGCTTTAAGGGGTTACATGACATTGGCAGTTTGTTGAAATCGACTCTTTTTTAATCATTTTGTATTTTAGTAAAGATTCTTAAGATTCTAAGAAAAAAAAAATCTTACGTGTTCAAAAGTTACAGCCGGATTAGTGAGAGCGCATTTTTAATTATTGCGCTACCTACGTACGGCAGCTGGTATTTACTGGTATTTACTTGCTAACTGACTTTTGGTGGTTGTTATTTCGTACCTACTTGAAGGGTGAAGCCCGGATTGCTAAACGATTGCAAAAAACTATAAGAAACAGCACAACACAAGATAACGAAGTTTTTCTTTGTTCACAAACTTTGAACGCGTTTATCTCGAAATCATGTTTTTCGTACTGGTTGCGGCACTAACGGGTTAATTTTTTGACGAAATTTTTTTTTTTTTTTTTGTATTTTTTTAAACTTATATATATATTTTTTAATATATATAATATTTTTTTCGAAAACACACACTTTCAAATTTGGAACATCACCAAAAATTTAAAAAAAATTTAAAAAAAAAAGCTCGTGTCATACGATAACCAATTTTGTTAAGATTTAGAAGAGTCATTTTTTTCCAGATCGAACAATTTTTGCAACTCCCAGCGCTGCAACCACGAGGCCCCGTTTTTTTCTCTGCCGCCAGTTTGGAGCTCTATAAAACCATGTTGGAGTGAAAAATATAACTTTTTTGAATTTTTTTCTTGTAATTTGTTCAATTCTCTACAATAATAAAAAAACTTTGGCTGAGCTATAAATTTTTAAAAAAAAGGTCTGTTTTCTCTGCCGCGAATGTCATGTTCCTCCTTAATCGTGGTTTATAAATTCATATTAACGTTTTCATTTCATTGCTCGGAGTGTTCGAAATAGGCTTAAAACATATTAATATAGACTAGTATCGGCTGTGGACGAAGTTCGACCATATAAAAATTAATATTAAAGTTAGTTTAATTAGTCACATAGTCACATAGAAAAATGTTTGGTAAATTTTTTCGCATGTTTTAGAACCTTCTTTTGAATAAATCATCAAATTTTCGAATATAAAAAAAACTTTCTTCAGAACTGACCCATAGAGGTGGTCCTTCAACATTTCTTCTAAGCACACCTAACCTCTATATACCATCCTTTCTGGGATCAAGAAAAACAAAAATCGGCGATTATAGGTCATATCTGTCCGAATTGACACCTAGGGATGTCAATTATATGATCTAGTCCTGTTATTCCCCTCCCCCTCGCCCCCCCTTCCACATTACTCTGGGGGTCCCCTTAGCAAACAAGTAAACTTGTTAATGAAATCAAAAAATGCATTTTCATTGCAGCACTCTTCATTTTATTTTGTCTCAGCAACGCGAATTAAGTGTGTTAACAACCACAAAGCTCTTATAAAACATATGCCTTTTTTTACTCTCGCGATCTATTCTCCCGCAGCAACGCTGTTCAAAAGAGCTGTGTGGCTTTGTTGTTGCTTCTTTTATATGGAGAAAGAGTGTTTTTAATTTTTACCTATCTTAATGACACAATATGTGAATAAAAACTATATTGTGCACTTGGTATGAACGAAAGCTTTCAAATGATATAAGTTTTATCCGAACCTGTTGTCATGAAAGTGGGTAAAAAGAGAGTTAAAGATTTATGTTTGCGTATTAATATATAAGATGATTAAATCTATTTCATATTTCAAGGAATTATTATGAATTACTTTAAATGTACTTCATTTGGCAATAAAAAAAACGAAATTTTATGTTTAATTGAATTTTTTGCATTATTTACTAAATAATAATGTGTTAACTATCAATAGATATGTATAATAGTTAGTTTAGATTGAAAACGTGTGAATTTCATTATTACCTATTTTACAGGAAAATAATTTTATAAAGTTTTGAAACTAACAATCAATCATCATTGATGTTTTAAATAGTAATATTTGGAAGCAGTTTTCAGATCGGAATAAATTTTCTGGAAGAAATTAAACTTTCAAAAAATGTTAAATAAATTGAGCTCCCTATCCACAATTCAAATCCAGCATCGGCCCTTTATTTAAAACGTCAGTTTTTTAAAATGTCACCTCAAAACAGTATTTCTAATACGTGGTGTACTGTTTATTATCCTGTCTACCTGGATTTTGTCATAAATACGATTCTTGGTAAGTCATACTTTGACTTAGAATAGGAAGAATCCGTCCCATGGAAGCTTATATTTTTTTACCAGGCTTAGAACAGTCAAATTCATGTAGAACGTCCAGGTTATTAAGAGTTGTAGAATCCAAACGAAGGAAAAATATCCTTTTCGTAATTGGCAATCATAAATTTTGAAAATAATCAATTTGGATTGTAGAACCCAATAACCAAAGATATTTCAATCCAACAAGATATTTCAAGATAACAATCCAAAGATTTTTCGTTATTTTTGAAATTTGTTTGTATCAGGTGTAGTAAAAAGAAATTTCGTTATGCCTCTCTCATAGAATCTTTTTTCCATATTGGGTTTTATTGAGGTAATGTTTTACCAGCATATTTGCCACAGACAGAAAGAGGTGGTAGTTACTTGGTGCCAGTTCCGGACAATAAGGTGGATGCGTAAGTTCTACAGCCCTGCATAAATATATTCATCAAGTGAATATACCCTGATTCTCTGCTGTAGTAGTCACTGCAAGCAAAGCTGCAAGCAGCGTTACCATATGGGCAGTTAATCCTGTTTTGGGCAGTATTTTGAGCAGGTAGACAGGATCATATTTCTCCCAGGATTTGGGCTTTTAGTTTTTTTTTAATCCAGTTTTTTAATTTTCGTTGAAGAAAAAAAAATATAAATTTTATGTTTTAAAATTATATGTAAGTACTTATATAAAAGTAGCAAATAAAGTTGCTACTACTTTTTACATCCTTTCAAAAATTTGATCATGTGGCAGCGCTTTTCCTGTCATTGTGTCTGTCATCGTTTTTGTTAATTTCTTTTCGCTAGTCTTTAGCAAATTACAAATGGACAAATACTTAACAAAACCTGGTAAGATAAGGAATATTAAAAATGTTATAATAAAAAAATTTTAAAATATTTGTTTTTAGTCCTTTTCTAAGAGCAGTATTTTCTCTAAAAATACTGGAATTTTTTTTTAAAATTACAGATTTACAAAAAAATATATGGCAATGCTCGCTGCAAGCGAATAAATGCAAACAACAGGTCGTGTAGCGCAAAAGAATAACTTTTTATTTGTTCTCTGTGCTCTTTTCATACACTCTTGCACTGAGGTGAGCTTGCGATCTACGCGTTGTTTCAGTTTTTTCTCTGAGCACTTAATAAACTCAAAAATTAACGCTGCGCCTCCACGGCCAATGTTTCGGGCAATATTGCGAGCAAGAAAATATTGTCTAATCTGGCATTATTTCGATGGTAGGCAAAATATTTCCGCAATGTGTCATATTTGAAATGGCGTTGAACGAAAGATTGATACGTGCTATTAAGAGCATTAAAGGCTTTAAAGAACTTTAAAATTCTGAAAAGTATGAAATTGTACAACTTGCTATTAACTTTTTATTTGTTCTCTGTGCTCTTTTCATACACTCTTGCACTGAGGTGAGCTTGCGATCTACGCGTTGTTTCAGTTTTTTCTCTGAGCACTTAATAAACTCAAAAATTAACGCTGCGCCTCCACGGCCAATGTTTCGGGCAATATTGCGAGCAAGAAAATATTGTCTAATCTGGCATTATTTCGATGGTAGGCAAAATATTTCCGCAATGTGTCATATTTGAAATGGCGTTGAACGAAAGATTGATACGTGCTATTAAGAGCATTAAAGGCTTTAAAGTACTTTACAATTCTGAAAAGTATGAAATTGTACAACTTGCTATTAATTTTCCACAAATATTCATGATTTCTGTACAAGTTAATTAATTCCATGATTTTGTCTCCTCCATTCTTCATTTGCCGCCATTTCATATTGCCCGCAGAAGCAATATTCTATACAAAGCAATATTGCCCTTCAATCGTTTGGCAATATTGCCAGACATATTTCCTTTGTGGCAATTTATCATCTACACGGGCAACATATAGAGCAATTTCATTTTAGCATTATTACATTGCCTGAAATATTGCTCGTGGAGACGCGTTATACCTCTAACAGGCTGAAATCAAAAATTCTTTGTTCATTTCTCAATTCCGCAATAGGTCACACCGTGTTATCGAATCATTATGCTGCTAATAATTCCAATCACTATTTGAATGAAATGAGCAATTTAAATAGTGTAATAGTGAAATAGTAAATTTCCCATTTTTCCAAAAATAAAGAAAACGCTTCCTAAAGGTTGTCGTTAATAGAGAAGAAGAAGTATTGATCATTTTAAATCTTAAAAATTAAGTAAACAGGCATTTCAGACGTATCTTAAAATGATAGAAGAATGGCTTTATGACACGCTTAATTATAAAATTTAAAAAAGCTTTAATTTATCATACTATCACAAGTTCCTGTGATTCTCATAAGGACATGTTTAAAATATTTCTTGCATGATGAAACTTTAAGTCAAGGCAAACCTTTTGCTTTCTGTCCCTCAGGCTAGATATGTAGGTGCAACTCGATATTAAAAACGTTAAGTATGAATTTTCAACTCCAGTAAAATTATTCATAAGGCAGAAGATTCCGGCATAAAATAAGGCTTAAAGAAAAAAAAAAAAGAAAAACAAAAGAAACCAAATGCAAATACATATCTTGAATAAATACATCACTAATTTACAAAAGTCAATAACATTAAGTCATACGAGATATTTCCCTTATAGGCAAACCTTTAATCCATAGTATAATCTCTGAGCATCATTGAGAATCATTCTAGTGAAAACAGAGTTTTTAAAATTTTTTTTCGGAAAATCGAATCAATAAGCCGCATAAGTAAAATCTCAAGCACAATCTGAGTAATTGAGGAAAACCACACTTAATTTTATTGAGTTTTCAGCAAAAATTTCGTCAGTGGTATCAAAATGTTTCCTTTGTTTTTAGCGCTGAAAGCATGTCTGTGTAACGAAGCCATGAGCGATTTTTTTTTTTTTTGCTTAGCAATTTTATAGCTTTCGTGTATTTCGTATCTTTACAAACATACAACAAACGAATACACATACACACATCCATATATGAACGTACTATTTATTTACTTATTCATATGAAATTTAAAAAAAAAAGGAATTCACCCCGGGGTATCGCTTTGAATTTGTGTGATTGCAGTACTAACGGATTGTGTCATAAACAGTTGCAACGGCCGGAAATTATGTATAAATAAGTTTGATGATTATGTTTGTCGGGAAGTAGATTGGAATTTTTATAAATGTTTTTTTTTTCCTGCCACCATGAAATAAAAGAATGTAATTTATTAAAATAATAAATAATAAAGATTGTTTGAACTAAGCCTGTGCTATTCAGATCCTCAAATTGTTGCCATATTTTTTCCTTTATATGCTATATAATACAGTAATAAACTTTTTGGCTGTATATAAATGTTCTAGAGTTGATTTATGTGTGGCGTAGATAATGGCATAATTTTCCCTAATTCTTTAATTTTCCCTTTAAATGAGCTGATTCTGTGACTCTGCAAATAAAAAAATGTCCAAATATTTCAACTTGCCAGAACATACCGCTATTTCTAACAACAGTCGACGTTGTGTTCCCACCTAATCTTTTGTGTTTATCTTGAAATAAGAAGCAGAACCTGACATTCCTTGTTTATACATAGTATATGGGTATAATTTTTTGTCTGGCAATGACATATTGTTTCAACATGGTGTACCGTATTGAAAAGTTCTTTTCTGTTTTATTGTCAGATTCGGTCTGAAGTTCGTTACAAGCTTGTGTTGTGTTATTTTTTTTTTTGTTTGTTAATGTTCTGATTTTTTAAAGTTGCCGCCCAAGTTGAAGTTATTGTTGATTAAGTTGTTGATGATGTTCTTCATCGTGCCTACTAATGCTTTGTTCAAAAGTTTCTTTGTTTTGTTTTGTTCACAGGTGTTTTTTTTTACAACCGCCTTTTTTGAGAAAATCATGCTTGTTTATCTTCTCTTCTTAACTTTATACACCCCAAAAGTATGCTTATGCTTTTATATTTAATGATGCGAGGAATTTGTTGCATATTTTTTCGGTTGGCTAGCTTTAAGAATCAATTTTTTCCCCAACATTTGCCTGCAGGCAACTAAATATATTTGAAATAAATATACTCAACATTCTCGCATTGTGGTAATTACTACAAGCTTACCACAAATTTACAGAACTTGAAGTTACAAGCTGTAACGAAAAATTTTAATTTAACTATCTAACTCTTGAATAATATGCTTAAATAAAGCAGATGTACCTACCAGGTTTTGAATATTTCATTTTTAAATTATCTATTACGATTGCCGGTATATAAATGTTTGCGCTCAGCGTAGCCGCATGATAACAAATTTCAGATTAAATTTTAATACAAATGGGCTTCATATAATATATGACTTCACCAAACTTGTATTAAATTTGAGTATTTTGCAAATATTACATAAAATCTATGTGTCCCAAAAAAGTCGAAGCTGTCTTTTTTTATGTGGTACCCCCTCAATTTTTTCGTATGATGTTGAAATAAATGTAAAAAAATTGGTGTACCTAGGACCACGGAAACCCGTGCCGACTTGCATCGGTACATGTCAGTACTTGGTTATATGGGAAAAAAGTGGTAGATTTTTCAAAAAACTCAAATAGCTTTTGTATAGTGTAAATTTTGCAAAATCTGGTACGCAGCTTATTTTCTATTTAATTTTTCTGTAAAATAAGCTTTCAAACATGAAAATTGGACTAAAACCTTCAGAGTTTTTTTACTTTTCGAAAAAACTTTTTTTTATTTTTTACTTTTTTATTTTTTTTTTTGTTCTTGTTGTATTAAAAAAAATTTAAAAACTTCAAATTTGAAAAAATTTCAATGAAATCTTGTAGAAATATTTTTTTAAACTTATTGAAGTCATCCTAAACGGCTGCACGGTTTTTTTTTTGTTTATTTGAGTAGGTCCCTGAATGGTTAAGGTTCACAATTAGACCCGGTGTGTGACAATTCATCCGAATTGTATGAAAATTTGAATATATGGGTTTTAGGACACGGTCGTTTCTATCTTAGAGCATATGGGCATTTCCAAACTGGCGTTACTTACGATTTATACGAAAACATACTAAAAAAAAGAATGAAAAAGACAAAATTTTAAAAAGGTCCTTTAAATTGTACAATAATGATTAATTGTTATTTTTCATATAGTAAAATAAAAAATAAAATAAAATAAAGAAAAAGGTTTTTTATATTGGTGTAGTAATTACACTCAAAAAAAAAATCAACAAAAAACTTTTGTTGGACGTATATTGATAAAAATTTGTCAAATCAACCTAGGTTTTTGTCAATATGAACAATTTTTATCAAATTGACAAAAACCTAGGTTGATTTGATAAATTTTTGTCAATATACGTCCAACAAAAGTTTTTTGTTGATTTTTTTTTTTGAGTGTAGGTAGCAATATATTATGTAAAGGAATTATACTTAATAATCGATCCTAAGAGTGGCGGCCGTGGCGTAATGGATGGAGTGTGTGACTCTTACGCCAGAGAACCCAGGTTCGAATCCTCCAACTGACACGAAAAATTTTTTCAATTGAATTAATTTTTCTGTCCGGCCGTCACCTCTCTGCAGACAATGGCAAACCTCAGAGAGTAAAAACTGCCATGAAAAGCTTTTTGAGAACATAAGCCGTTCTGAGTCGGCGTAAAACATGTAGGTCCAGTTCTCGATCATTTGTGTGCAAGCATATCACATAACACACAACACAATTGATCATAAGAAGCTCGGTCGAAGTCCTTTCAAGGGCTGAGATAAGCCTTTTCGATTTTTTTTTTAATCGATCCTAAGGATTTAAAGATATCAACAAAACTATGCTCTGGTGTGACGTTACAAAAAACAGAAGTAGTTTCCGACTTGGATTACAAAGTTTGCAAAACTCTGCGTTTACTGAACATTTACTGAACATTTACTTAAAAAGAAAAATAACATTTGTGAAACAGTGCAGACGATTTGATCATTAAAGCAACATCGCACCGTGGCTCAAGAATTAAATCCATTGGCCAAAATACCCATTTTTTGTGGTAACTGATTTATACAATTTTGCTCTATTTTGTAGTAAATATATCCAAAGTTAGGTAGCCAAAAATTTAGGTCAAAATATCTAAAATTGTGGGCTTGGCATGCGGTAAAAAACAACAGTTTTTGCTAATTTCAGAAAAAGGTGAATTTTTTTATTTTTTCATCGAAATTGAATGGCTATTGCTCGCAAACTATAATCAATAGAGGGTTGCATTTTTTTTTTTGTTAGGTTGGTTGGACTATTATCGTGTATGAGGTTGCAGCTGTATTATTTATATTTTGGGTGTTACGAAATGTTTTCAAAATGACTGTATTTTGTATGAATTTTTACTTAAGTGGAATAGAACTTCTAAGGATAAAAACGGATCGAAAAAATGAATCCAGTTAAAGGTGAAAGTCTCCTCTTTCACCCCATAAATACTTGTATACCCCCACGATCCCACCGTAGAAGCTTTTTTTGATTTACTAAAACTATTCACACAAATATTCGAATGACGCATCTTAACGCATCCCTATAAGTATGCAATGATGTATTCTATTTAAACTTTCGGTTTTTATTGCATGCAGTTTAAAGGATTTTTAGTTTTATTTACCCTTTTTATTACAACTCTATAAGACAGGTGCATATACAAAATATATATACAGGTTCTGGTTATTAAAAAAGTGCCTAAAGTTTTTTAATTAACCCTTTCATTCTACCTGAATGAAACATGTGGACTTTTGGAGTTTTAAAGTTTACCTTCATAGAACTGGTGCAGGTAATAAAAAAAAAAGTGCTACAGCCAGTATAACTACACGAAAAAAAAATTGTATAAACATATCGAGAAATGTCTGGAATGCGAAATTACTGTGTAGAGAGCTTCAAAAACTACCGACAAAGTCAGCGCAGGAACACAAAAAAAAAAAATTGACAACTGCAGCGATAGATCTAAGACAAATCAATAGATAATACTGATGGATATGAATTCGTATTATAACCACTACATGCAAGAATACGATTTTAGAACACATACTGATAATCAGTAACGATTTGGAATTCAGATCTACAGGATCAGTAAGAAGTAACTACACCAATAAGGAGTTACGAAGTTTAAAAAAGAAACATGTCCAAGATGAATATCGAAAATATGGATTAGTTATAGATCAGCCAAAACAAAGTTCAGGCAATACAAATGATGGAAACACAGCAAGAAGATTCTTCTCAGATCCGGAAAGAGCTTCTGAAAGAACAGGTGTTGGTTCAAACCTTATTTCCAGGCTTAAAATAATCATCGTAGGATTTGCATGCAATGAACAAATTGACGCGAAAAAATTTGGTGATTACGCTAAATTTGCACATTTGGGCAGGAGCTTCGAGATCTTATTTGGAGCTTCTGGACCGAATTCAAAGACGTGCGATGTATATGATAGGATATGAAAACATTTTATCTCCTCTGAGTTCTCTTGGGCATCGGCGTAATGTTGGTTGCCTAAGCCTTTTGTATAGGTTCTACAATAGGAAATGTTCAAGGGAGGTACATGGCCTGACGCCACCAGTTCATGTTTTTCCTAGGTCTACTCGGGCAGCTTTCCAAGCCCATCCCTTTACCATTGCATCGGTGCCCAATAGAACCACGCATTACCAAGATAATTCGTTTTTTAGTCGCACGGTAAGATTGTGGAATAATCTCCCTGTGAGCGTGTTCCCCGGCAGTTTTGATCTGTGTCAGTTTAAAGCAAATCTTTAATCTCCCCTGAGCGTTGGTTTAGTTAAAAAAAAAAGGGAACCTGCTAAAAGAAATACAACGAAATACCCATGCAGTAATATGTCCGCAACAGTTTACAAAATCCTTTATCATTGAGAAGATGTCATTAAATATCATTTAGTACCCCTTGAAGATCTATCGGAGGAAGCTCAGGAAAAAAGAAATAAGGATTACAGATTTTATAGAGAACACAACACCAGAAAAATGTCACGCAATTGCACAAATGAAGATATTTTTAATATATTATTGGCAAGCTACTACAGGACGAAAATAATTCAGAACTGGATACGGAATATTGCAAGCAATATTCCTACCAAATAGATAATAATATAAATATGATTTTTCTTGTTTTAGTAAGATATATATCTGTGACACCTGTGCATAGTGGGCTAAGTCAAATTTTATGAATTTTGAGCTATCTGCATCACTAGAACCGTAATTTTTTTATCTTTCATTGTTTCTAACGGGATAAGTGTTCTGTCTATTGCAATGAAGGATATTCCTTTATAAATCGTGGGCTGATACTCCAATCTTGAACTTTTACTTGTGAAAAGAGGGTTTTAATTCAGTTTTCCTAAAAATGCAATTTTCGCACTTAGCCCACTATGCACAGGTGCCACAGATATAATATGAGAAAAAAAAAATTAAAAATCAACAAATGTCCCAATGTAAAAAATCAGATTAATAATTAATAAGAAAAGCATAATTTCATACTAAGAGTTTAAAATTTCAAAAGTTCAACTTTGACCTTGAATGTCTCAAAAAGTACTCAATCGATTTTAACAAAATTTTAAGCACTTGCAAAATCAATAAAATTTAAATGTTTCTCTAAGATAATATTATTAAATAATGAACATTTTTTAATGATTTTTAATTTCCGTGTCACAGAGGGCGATGTTGTACAAATATTGCAAAAAAAAAAATCTATAAGCCAGTCTTCCGGAGTGTTAAACGGTTCATCAAAAATAAACAAAATGTAGGTATGTTTAACATAATAAAACATCAATATACATGTGCATTTAATGACAATGCAGCATATGGTATAGAAAACTAGGCGGTATTAGACAGGAGGCGTGGCACTTTCATTTAAATCGAGCTCCTACACAATTTGTCCGACTTTAACCAAATTTTCCACAATTATTCTTCTGTATAAATAGCAGTTCGAAGTCTAGAAAAGTGTGCGGAATTAGGCAAGGGGGCGTGCCACTTTAATTTTAATCAAGTTCTTTCTATACCGTTTGTCCGACTTCAATCAAATTTTTCATTTGGGATAAAGAGCACTATGTTGTCTTGAAAAGAGGGCAGGATTAAGCAAAAGACGTGTCAGTCTAATTTTAATTCAACTCCTTTAACACGGTTTGTCCAACTTACATCAAATTTTGCACATATATTTATACACCAACGCGTACTGCGTAAGGGGTATATTAACTTTGTCATTCCGTCTGTAACGCCAAGAAGGAGGCGTGGCAGGTATAGCAAAATATATATATTTTTGATCAGCATCATTTCCTGAGTCGATTTCAGTGTGGCCGTCTGTCTGTCCGTCTGTCGACACGATTACAGTCGCAATTTTAAAGCTATCGCGATGAAATTCAAAACGTAAGTTTATTTTTAAAAAAGGAAGATCAAGTTCGAGAACGGGCTAAATCGGATGGAAACCACACCTACCTTCCATACAAAGTGGCTTTATTTTAAAAGTCTTTATTAAAAAAGTATTTTAAAATCTCTTAAAAATCCGCTCAAATTAAGGAAATATCTTGAAATTTTGCATATAGGCTTTGATATATAATATAGACCATTACTATGATATTTGGCAAAGTCGAATGAAAACCACGGCTACCTCACATACAAATTAGCTTAATTATAAACGTAAAATCTCTTCAAAATCTGCAAAAATTAAAGATATGTCTTACAATTTTGAACATAAGCTTTGATATTTAATATAAACCCTCTGTATGATATATAGTAAAATCGGAAGTAAACCACGCCCACTTCCCATACATAGTGGCTTTATTTCAAACTTAAAATCTCTTAAAAATCCACAAAAATTAATGAAATTTTGCACATTAGCTTTGGTACATAATATGAATGATTCCTATGATATATGCCAAAATCGGATCAAAACCACGCCTACCTCCCATACAAACGTCATTAAAATAGGAAAACTTTCGTTAATATATAAAACTGAATATTATCGTGTATGTCGTGGCTAAAGACTTCGAATATACTTCAATATGGCCGCGGGGGCCATTTCAACCAAATTATGCATACATATTCTTAGGTGTAATAAGCAGTCTGTAATCTTATAAAGTTGGCGGTATAATAGCACGAGCCGTGTCCACGGGCCGGTATAATTTTAATCACACTTCATTCTACATTGTTTATCCGACTTCAACCAAATGTAGCACATATATCCTTAGTTCAATGGAATAGTCTAAGAAAAAGGGCGGAAATATAGAAGGGAAATATAAAAATTTTATTTCAATCCAACTACTTCTACATCGTTTGTCCGACTTCAACTAAATTTTGCACAAATATGCTTTGGTACAATAGTCTAAGGGGTCTAAGGGGTTGTGTAAATTTATTTAAATCAAAGTTCTTCTAGTCGTTTGCCCGACTTCAAATATGATTTGGTATAGTAGTCTAAGGGGTCTAAGGGGTTGTGTAAATTTATTTAAATCAAAGTTCTTCTAGTCGTTTGTCCGACTTCAACCAAATTATGTGCACACATATATGCTTTGGTATATAAGTAATGCGAAGTCTAGAATCCGTTGTCTAAAGTGGGGGTGTTATGCAAGGGGGTGAGTCACTTTAATATTTTATTTCAGCAAATATCTTCGCCATGGTATTGATATTTGGCATAGGATTAGCAGAATCTTTCCCGAGCTCCATGGGAAAAATGGGCGTGTGCACAAACTATATTAGGTTTAAAGTTCATAGTTCGACTATGTTTTAAAAATTTTAAGCATTGTTTATAAATATATTAATACTCAAATCGGAGACAATTTGATCAGTGATATTGATATCAAGTTATAAAAAAGGTTTTATCTGATAATTTGAATTTGATTAAAATCCTATTTTTTATATAAACTGAAGCTGTAGTTCTCAAATTAAAAATTTTATTGCTGACAAAAAAATTTAGGTTGAGATTGGATCCATTGATCGTTGTGACACTTTACACACCCGGAATGCTACTTACCCCGAAGTGGCGCCGGGTATTCCAGGAAGTGGATAATGATATATATAGACACCATACGATATATCAATGGAAATACGAGCTCAATACCTTGCCAATAACCTAAAATGCATGTGTATGCAAAGAAAAAACCAAATTTTATGGGTGTTTCAGAATAATATTTTTTTGAAATTATATTTGATGGCGAAATATCGACTTTTTTTTGGGTTCCCAGAAGAGTATTTGTGGCGGCCGTGGCATACTAGTTAAGGTGCGTGGCTGGATTTGAACCCAGTATTTGTGGCGGCCGTGGCATACTAGTTAAGGTGCGTGGCTGGATTTGAACCCAGAAAAATTACAAAATTTTTTTGTATGTATTTTGAAGAAAAAACGTTACATGCAATGCGTATTCGGGAGAACATCGGATTGGAAGACAGTGTTAGCAAAACATTAGCAAATACCGAATACATACATCTGCAAAATTTTGTAATTCTGCAGGGTTTAAAAATAGAAGCACAGTTGCATCTTGTTATCGTCATAAACGTTCATTGAAAGATTAGTTTTAATATTAAAACTATAACAATATGTGGTAAAGGTGCCGTTTTGAATACTATAATAAAGTTATTCATTTCGCTTATTTGTTGGTTATTTACAAAAATTAAACCAATATGCAGAAAACCGAATAAAACCATACTTCATTTATTCAATATTTTGAACCCGATTAAACCGTAAATATTGTCAACTCTGTTGATTTTCATGATTAGTTATTTAATAATTATATAAAATGTTCTTACATTCATTAAAAAATTAATTCATAATATATTACATAGTTTCACTTAATTTCCAAATTTCACTGAAATACATATTCTAAATATTTTTCAAAAAGCATCTTAAAGCCTAACTCATCTTTAAAGTTTATTCATATTCATTTTTAAGTGTTGCATATGAGTTATATTTATGTCACCGTTTTGTACATTTTAAAGAGGTGTTAATTGTCTGCACATTTAAATATTGGCCTGTTACCACATGCTCAGCCATTTAAGTGCGCCTCTTATGGCAGTGCAAGGTTTTTGCGATCTTAATTGTCTTAGATAATTCCATGGTTCTCATATTGTTGACTGCATCTATTGTCTGGGTCCACGAGGCAAGTGTGTGTGTGTGTTTAATATTGTGTGTCTGCATAAGTTTATACAGTGTGTTGCATTTGCTGCTGGCGACATGACCGTACAAATGATACCTTGACCTGGTTGTCCTCTAAGGACTCATTTGTTGCTTTGTTGTAAAGTGAATATAGCTTATTTCAGTGGGTCGGTATGAGTGCATAAAAACTCTATGTCAAACTTATAGTATAGTTTATAAAGTTGGGTTAAGTCGTTCATTGTCAGTCTGTGTAGAAGTCGTTATGAAGTAGTTGCCTACTTTTAGGCAACTGCCTGTTTAAGTGATGTCGTCTTTATTGTTCGCAAGAGCTGCCTGATGCTTTGTGGCTGTTGTGTAAGTTGCATTGAGAAGCTCCACCTGAGTAGCTGCTGAAAAATTCAGCAACTTGCTCTTAAATAAATTGTTTTTAACTACTTGGTTAAATAATTTTCAGCATATTTCAACTACTTCAATTAAGTACAACGTTTTATAGTTTCAAAGATTAACTGATTAAAAGCAGCTACTTAAGCCACCTCACAGCATTTAAGTGCTTCAGCTACGAAAACAGTTTTACCTACTTAAGTAGAACCAGCTGTGTTGGCATACAAACGAACTTCACTCGATAGCTAATTTAATACTTTAACTACTATTTTCTACTTTTATTAGCTTCTGCGCTTGAAGCGCTAAGGAGCTGCACTTATTTTTAAAGGATAACCTAAAGAGTTCCACAAAACCGTAAAAATAATTACAAACGGCAACCCGCTAAGTTTTCACCAAAGAGCAATAAGTATTTCAGTGTTGCATGAATGCTACTCTTTCATTTGCTACTCTCGTTGCCTACTTTTAGAACAACACAACACATTCTCTGGCAGCAGCAAAAGTTACAAAAACAACAGAAAAATAAGTGTGCTCTAATTACTTCTCAGTGTTGAAGGGTCGGAAGAAACTTTTACCAAGGGCAAATACATGGGGAGGGAAATAAGAGCAATTGCCCTCAACTTGTGACTCAGTCAAAAGTTTTACCCTTTATAAGAATTATTAGAAATGTTAAGTCACACTGCTTAATATAGTTAAGTATCTTCTTGCTTATATCATCTTGGAACTTATCTCGCCATTGCTAAACAAGCAACTTAGAACAGAACAGAATAGTTTTCGCCTAAACCGCTCTTCTTTTAACCACACAAATAGCTGGAAGAAATTATCGAGCAGAGTAAAGAGATCTTACCCTTTACCTTCTGTTTATTGACTTAGAAAGGTTATCGATAAAATTAATCTAATAGAAACGTCATCTGGGCTGCTCAAAGAAAACATGGAGCACCGAATAAACTAAGGGAGTTTATACAAGGCCTGTATACAAAAACAACAAACGCAGTGACCGATTTAAAGGACAAAAGAGTATAGCTTTCACCATTAATAGAGGGGCATGTTATATATACGTATTGTCTCCATTGCTTTTTATAATCATCCTTGATAGTGTTCTATTAACCATTTACCTAAGAGCACCAGATTTAATTAATAGACCCCTTTCCAGAAATTAAACAGAAATTAGACTATGCGGATCACATTTGTTTTGTGAGGCACCAGTTGTGAGTATTAAGGCAAAACTGAAAGCGGCTCATGTCTTCAAAAAAAAAAAAACATTAACATTAATTTATATTTTTAAGTATCAAAAGTTCCGAACCTCATAATTAAAATGACATGCTCTGCAAAAAAAATTTCTTTTTTGTCAAATAGATTTGTTATTTTTTGTATAAAAATGACGAAGAGGAATCCCAATTAGGAAGCGGATATGTTGGAAAGATATGTTGGGGGTGAAAAAGTAGTAGGACCTGGTGATACATTTGCCCACTTTAGGATCATCATAGGGCAGTTAGTAAGTAGCTAGTACGTATTAAAGTTAAAGTGACTTGCCCTCTTGTCTAGCTACGCCCATTCTAGACTGTAGATTCTAGACTACGAAGTGATCATTGTACCAAAGAATATATGTACAAAACTTGGTTGAAGTCGGACAAACGGCGTATAAGGACTTCAATTAAAATTAAAGTGGCACGACTCCTTGACTAATCACGCTCACTTTTATATATACTTTAATATACAAAAGGCAAGCACGCTGCTCTGCACCCGATATTGCTCAAACTGTAATTATGTTTGAAGCCAGACTGAAAGTATGCACAGAAAATTAATTTGATACTTATCAGTGACATGCTTCCTTTTATGAATGCGCATGCTTTCGGGCTAAACATTTTTCAAAACAGTTACAAAAGCACTGCAATAATGGCAAACAATAATTACAGTTTAGCGTTAATGCTTCCAACCTGTCGTAAGACGGGCTTTTTTACTAGTTAGGTCATATATGCAAAGAATATAGATGTAAAATTTTGTGGAAGTCTAACAAACGGTGTAGAAGAAGTTCGATTAAAACGAAAGTGATGCACTCCTTTTATAAAACCGCCCACTTTCAGCCAAGTCGAATAAATGGTGCAGAAAGAAGTTTGATTGAAATTAAAGTGACACGGCCCGTTTTATAATAACTCCCACTTATCTTTCCATTAAAATTTTTCTGTAAAATATTTTGAATTTAAGTGGAAATTTTGGATGTAGTCGGACAAACAGAGTAGAAGGAGTTAAAGTAAAAGTGCTACGCCATTTGTGTAATCTCGCCCATTTTTAAAGACTAAGAACGGATCACATTATCAAAAATATATCTGCTAAATATGGTTCAATTCGAACAAACCGTGTGAAAGGAGTTGACTTAAAATTAAAGCGGCACGACCTTTGTTTAATGCTGCCCACTTTTTTAGACTACGAAGTGCTATTTATCCACAAAAAGAACTTTGGTTGAAGTCGGACAAAGCATGTAGAGAGAGTTTTATTAAAATTAAGGGCACCAACCCCCTTTTCCTATTCCGGCCACTTTTCTAGACTACGAACTGCTATTTATCCTAAAGAATAAGTGTGGATAATTTGGTTGAAGTCAGACAAACGGTTTAAGAGCTCGATTAAAATTAAAGTTCCATGCATCCTGTCAAACACCGCCCACTTTTCTAGACTATGGATTGCATTGTCATTAAATGCACATTAAATTTGTTAAACGAACTAAAATTTTATTTTTTTTTTCGACACTCCGGATCAGTCACTTACTGCATTTTGCGTTATAACAAAACGAAACGCTCGTTTCTTCGTTCGTTATAGGTCATTGCATCATTGTACAGCAAGATGCAGTTACAGTTTTTTGTGGTATTTGAACAACATCGCTCTCTGTATCGATATAGAGCAAAAGAGATGCAAAAGAGAGCCAAAAGTTTTGCCATACTCGGAAATCTCTATCTTAAAATTTTTATTCAAAGCGAATAAGCTGTTTCGGAGACAAACTATAAGCAAAACAAAAATTTTCTGGAACCCGATTTCAGCCCAATCTACTGGGTCCAATTGTAAATTTTAACTATCCAGTAAACCTCTGCACGGGTAATCTTAAAACGACTTTCAACACATTCGTTTGGAAACGAGTGATTGTTATGTTTGACTCGTTTGGAACGACTCAAACATAACATAGCCGGTAGCATTCGTCAGGCAAACGAATCTAAACCAAACATAACAGAATGAAGGAAATGAAGGATTTGTAAAAATGAATGCAGCAAAAATATATGAGTCGATTGTTATGTGCACAACAACATAACATTCGGTGCATAAATTGAATTTAAAATTTTAAAAATTGAAAATTGGAATTGTACATGTGGTGGCAGAATTAGATGGTCGCAATTTAGACCGCCAGAGTTTTAAAATTCAAGATGGTTAATGGTGCTGCCACCTAAAATTTTTTTATTTTCACGAATTCGGTGCTGGAGCAAACACTAGGTAAAAATGGGTTGCTGAATCCGAATTCATTGCCAGATTTCCAAAATTGTGTAATTTTTTTATAATAGTGTTGCCACCTACCAAAATGTATTTTCAAGAGTTTTTAACGTGGTTTCACAGTGTTTAGGGGTTGCTGACTTCAAATCTGATGTCACAATTTTAAAATTCAAGATGGTTAATGGTGTTGCCACCTAAAATTTTTTTATTTTCACGAATTCGGTGCTGGAGCAAACACTAGGTAAAAATGGGTCGCTGAATCCGAATTCATTGCCTGATTTCTAAAATTGTGTAATTTTTTTGTAATAGCGTTGCCACCTAACAAAATGTATTTTCAAGTCGTTCAGAACGATTTAAACATAACAATCAATCGTTTCCAAACGAATGTGTTGAAAGTCGGTTTAAGACTTTTTATGGCTGTGGTGTTAATTTCACTCGCTGTTATAGTTATGTAAACTACTGAACTCGACACCGAATGCACTATTGTTGTAGTAGAAACGAGTTAATCCGTACAGAGGTTTACTATCCACACACACACTCAAACACAAACAAAAAGTTTTATAAAAATCGGTTCATCCATTTAGGATGAGTTCAATAACATGCACGCGCACGATAAAATTCTTGTGTCCCAAAAGTCACTAATTTTTTTTTTATAAAACGCATTGTTTTGTTGAAATGTCAATGAATTTTTATTGAATTATAAATTAGAGACGTGGAAGTTATTGATGAAACATAACAACTCTCATATGGGTACCTCGACCTTGCTTGCTCACGCAAGCCTTTTCATGCAATTTCCCATGACATACATACTGGCATAGTTCTGGACCAATTCTTACAATGGCCAGTTGAATTTCGTCCGAATGGGTGGAACACGAATGATCTTTCTCTTTCGCGTCCGCCACAGAGCCAGTAGGCTCAAATTTATTGATTAAATTGACCAGTGTTGTGAGACGGTGCGAATGGTGATCGAGAAGTGTGCGGGTTTTCCGAACCATTTACGCAAAATTTTTCTATTTTTATAGTAAATTTTGACAATTTGTACGCGTTGTTCTACCATGAATTTCTTCATGACTGAATCTCCATGCTTGTTGTTCACAAATGTCGTAGACTCAGTACTCTCCACTAGTCACAAAAGCAGGAGTATCCGAATCAAAATTTCTGTGTTTCAGAGAAAACTCTGTGTAATCTTACACGGCACGAGCAGAAAAAGAATTTTTTCTTACCAAATTTCTGCATACGACATGTAGAAGTATGAAAGCTAAAAATATTTTAAGAAAAACCATTCAATCGTGTTGAAACTAAGAAATCGCATGCAGTGTTGAAACTCATACCTGACTCTCATATCTCGCGTGTTGAAGTCCCCAACATACACGAAGTTTTTTGTTTTCTACACAAAGTTTTAGAAAATCATAAGCTACATACCCGTATAGAAACGTTGCACGAAAAGTGCAACTTTCTCATGCTTATATTTTCGAACACGCCCAGCTGAAAGGGCCTCTGGTCCTGATGGGATACCACAAGTTTTCTCTAGGCCCTGTGCTTCTATTCTGACTCGGCTTTTGTGCAACCTTTCAAACATCGTCTAAAGGATAGAAAAATGTATTTTCATTTTGTTGGAAGGTTGTACGTTTTTTTTTTTTTGCTTAGACTGACGTAAGCTCAAGGTTCGTACAAGGGATCTCGCAAGTCATGGGCAAAATTATTTTTTTAAAATTTGTCACGGTTGACTCGAAGGTCAACTTATTCACTTAACCAGAAGGTTTTAGCTCGTAGCGATAAAAAATTAATTTATTCTTCTTTTTGGGTTTTTGAGAGACAAAAAAGCAGAGAACGAAAACAATTATATTGTGGTTACGAACAATTCATTTAATGCTTCTCCCCCTATCTGTCACCTACCAAAACACAAAAAAGATAAATGTCAAAAACAATTTATATGTATCGCAAGCGGACTTGTAGAGCGATTAAATTTATGTGCCGATTCAATTAGTTGTTGCTCTTTAACATTTCTCCTACAAGACACCTACCCCCTGCCACCCTTCTTTGGGTCCCCATACAAAAACTGCAAAAGCAGTCAAAATAGTTTATATCTCCTGCAATTGGACTACTAGAGGGTCAAATATATAAGCTGGTCCTATTATTTTTCCCTTCAACATTTCTTTCGAACATACGTACCCCCTAATCTGCCACCTTTCTTAAGGCCCCCATATAAAAAACACAGAAACTACAAAAACTGTCGACAATAGTTTATATCTCCCGCAACTGAACTCCTAAAGTGGTCAAATATATGAACTGGTCCTATTATTTTTGCCACTCAACATTTCTTCTCAACACACCAACCCTATATCTGCCACACTAAAAGTTACAAACAAATAGCATATGTTTTAAGAGCTTACCGCAAACACTACTAATAGTACCGTATCTTATGCCATCGTAGTGTAGTGTATGTGCTTGCGTTCGTGTAGACAAACATATACGCAACAGAATGATGAGTCAGGCTTTTTACGGAACACTAAAATAACGTTCGATCCCTGTTTAAAAGTAATTAAAATAAGTTGGCTTTAGTCGAAATGCCGAAGCTTGAGTTTGGCCGAAGTCGAAAATTGATGTGCTGGCAGAAGCCGAAATTAATTATGTAGTAACATAATCCTTTGGTTTGGTGATTTGGTGACTGTGGCCAGCAACCAAAAATGTCTGCTTAATTTTGATTTTTTTTTTTTTTCTTAAATCACCAAAAATTTAATTACATAAGACAACTGGTTGGTCAAATGAACTTGGCTGCTGGTTGTTGCATATTGTCTCCTATTTACTCATACCTAAGTATGAACAGCATGAGATTTACTGACTGTCACTCAACGCGAATTGCATTCCCATTCGCTTCTTGTGATCGTAAAAATTAAGCAGCGTGCGATGCGTTTGGTAGAAAGTTGAGGGACCGCATCCTGTATATATATATGTAATCCTGTATTGTATATATGACGACACCGAAATTGAATTAAAATTTAAACCACGCCAAATACTAAAACTAAGTTTTATTCCCGCATGGGCTTAAATTGCAATAAGCGGTGTGGATGGTTGTATCCGATTTTAAACCATAGTGTACTGAAAACAGAACTGGTTTTGTTTACACAATTTATTTCTTTTTTTTTCTATTTTACTATAATTTTTAAACTTACTCCTATTGTATGTTTCGAACTCGTGCCATCATTGAAATGAAAGTATACGTTGCATGAAATACCCCAAAAAATGGAAATTTAATTTTTTTTTTTTAATCATGATTTTCTGGATGACACCGGATCTTGAGTGCATTGAAATGCACGTATAACGTGTTACCGATGGTTCGACTTCAAAAAATGCAATGAAAAATTTTCTTTTTATCAATCAAATTAAAAAAATGGCTTCCGAAATCAAAATTTTTCGAGTAATGATAAAAAATTAACACTTAAATCATTTCTTACGTTTTTTGTTAACGTATATTTTTCGAAAAAATATAAATATATCAAAAATTTAATTTTGTAGCCATAAAACACCATTCACAGCTTTTATTATAAACTCTTTGCCTTTTTTAAAGTTGTTCGATTTCCACCACGAGGTGAACGGTATTGGAAATCATTTTTTTTGTTTAAACTTTTTTTTAAAATTTTTTTATATTATTAACAAAAAACGGTAACAAAAAACGTAAGAAATGATTAAAGTGTTCATTTGGGGAGTTAGACACTCTTGACATTCTAGAGATATCGAACCAGTCTAATCTTCCTTGGAATGATCATGTTTTTCAATGTATCAAAAGAGTGCCAAAATTTTTAAAAACAGTGCGAAAATGTTTCATTCCAGCTGACTTTCGCCTATCTTTATTTTATATATGAGGCCGAAAACTGACTACAATTCGCATATTTGTGCAAGGGCTGAAGGGTTTTGCTTGGAGCTTCTGAATCAAATTCAACGTCGTACGACATTTCTCTCTCGACTATGCTCATGCCTTTTATGCAGGTACTATGTATCCTAGGGAAAAGTATGATTTGAACCTAAAAGCTCGAATAACTTGATTTCAGGTCCACTCAAGTGGCCCACTAAGCCCATCTCAACAATATTGCCTTGGTGCCCAACAGAACCTCGCATTATCGAGATAATTCATTCTTCGGTCGATTATATATTTGATTTATTTTCACACACATATGGAATTGAACTTTTCTATTATATTGAACTTATCAAAGGCAAAATTAATTTGCGTTAATAGGAATCGCGGCCTTTCTTAAAATGATAGTAAATATACGAGAGCCGTTTGATAATTCAGTAAAAAATTAAACAAGGAATGATTTTTACTGCAAGAAAACTTTTTTTCTCCATATAGTCTCCTTTTAGCTCGATACACTTCGTCCAACATTCCTCCAATTTTTGGATCCCATTCGAAAAATACGTTTTCGGAAGGTCCTCAAAATATGCCTCTGTTTCGGTGATGAGCTCCTGTCTGGTGGTGAATCTCTTTCCGCTGAGCCATTTCTTCAGGTTTGAAAACGGGAAATAAACGGTAGGGGCCAACTCTGGAGAATATGCTGAATGAGGAAGCAATTCGTACTTCAATTCATGGAATTTTGTGAACACGTGCACTGTCTTGATTGAAGAGCATTCTTTTCCTTTCCAAATGGGGACGTTTCTCTTTCAAAGCGTTTTAGTATTCGCCATTGATAGTTCTCTTCGATGGAAGGTAATCGATGTAGATACCACGTTCATCTCAAAATACTGTCGCCATAACCTTTCCGGCCGATAGCACCGTCTTCGCCTTCTTCGGAGCATGTTCAGTTAGTGAATTCCATTGTTTGTTCCTTTGTCTCTGGTGTGTAGTGATGGATCCATGTTTCGTCCACTGTTACTAATCGATGGAAAAATCCTTCTTATCTTTGTTCAACATCGCCAAATACGCCTTTGAATCAGTCACACGATCGTGTTTATGGTCGAGAAAGCGGCACATATCTTGCGGATAATTTTTTCCTATCCAAATGATTTCGCAAAATGTTCCCTACCCGTTCGTCTGAGATGCCTATGGCCTCACCAATCTCGCTCACTTTAACTCTGCAATCGGTCAACACAATATAGTGAATTTTAGTGACCAATTTTAGTCCAGAACGTTCGGCGTCACTTGTGCTTGTACGACCGGATCGGAATTCAGTAAACCACTTGTAAGTCATTCCAAGAGATGGTGCAGAGTCGCCATAGTATTTATCAAGTTTTTCCTTGGTTTGGCTGAGGGTGTTTTTGCGCAAAAAATAATGCTTGAAATTAATTTTTTTCATTTTCGGCAAAATTCACAAGATCGTCTGCAGTCAATGGCTGCCAAACACAAACTAAAATCGTAACGTGTTGAAATTTTGACAGTAGTCTATTAACAGATGGTAGTTGACAGGATCAGTGTTGCATTTAAAGTTACTACGCGGGAAATCTAATTTTTCTCTGAATTATCAAACGGCCCTCGTACAAAGCCAAATATGTTAATTTTTAGCATTTGTATTATCAATAGCAAAACATCAATGACTATTTTACCAAAGAATTTACCAAAGGCTAGCAAAGGTTGCCAAAGGTTGACCAATTTTTGCGAGAAGACATACTTAGAAAAAATAAGCTTTCTTAAGATATACTAAATTATTTTCCCCCATCCCCAGCGAAATCTTAGATACGCCACTGACTCACTCACTCACAAAGCCACACATTCACCACACCCCCCGCCCACAACATTGTTTAAAATAACAGACACACACGCGTACGTAGAAAAAAAAATAAGTGGCTACAAAAAGGATGTGATTAAGCGCGCAAGGATACGTGTAATGTTGCCATGCCTTGCAAACGAAGCATGCCATAGAAAGGCATGAGTCGAGCACACCAAACGAACGGCAATAAAAAATTTCAAATAAAACTGAGCAGCAGTAAAGAACAAGGGAGCAAAAACGACTGTTAGAAGCATCCAAAGATAATGTTTTTTATTCTTTTGTTTTTCTTATCGAGTTGCTGCTGCTGTTGTTGATGAAATATTTTTCGCAAACATTCACGGATTGTTCTTATTTTTTGATTTGTGTTGTATTTTTTCTTTTATTATTTTTATGTTATTTCAGTGGCACATAAATGACAAGCGTTATAAATGTCTAGCTGCCATATTTATTTCTGCTCTTTGCTCTGACGTAGTTTTTTTTTGTGCCGTCATCTTGCTGAGAATTTTTATGAAATTGAAACTATTTACTTTAGTTCCATCTGAAATAGAGCTACGTTCTATTTTAATGTATTTAATTTCAAACATTTAAATGAAATGTATTATTTCAAGTATTTTTATTATGTTATGCTACGTATATCTTATCTGTAATTTCATTCATTTTAGCATTGTTGTCCAATCCTCCAAGTCTTTCATGAAAGCCAGCTCAAGGCAGGATTTTATAAAGCTGGTCCATCAAGTTAAGAAAATTGATCGTTGGGACTCGCTTCGTGGTTCTACATCAGACACGTTCACCGAGGAGACCTTTGGGCCGTTATCAAATGTCAGGTAAGTGTTGCGTGGTTTCTGGAATTACTTCACTGTATTGTATTCAACAACATTTGGAAAAAGCGGAATTTCGAAAATTATCAAAAAAATTTCAAGCATTCCAAAGCATTCCTTTATGTCATGCATCACAAACATGTGAGTCCTTTATGAGTATGGGGCGCACATGTTTTATGCGCTTAAATTTTATTAATATCATTAAATAATTGCAATAAAAAATCAAGAAAAATAATTTTTAAATGTACACAAAAAATAAATTTCATTATCTACTAAAGTTGAGATATACTTTATAAGGGCTTTATAAAATAAAAATAAAAATAAAAATAAAATTATTTTAATAATAAAATCTTAGATATATCAACTCATTTAAGGCTCTCACATTCTTGTTTAACGCCAATGTAGGTAATTGCACCTATTTGTAGGAAGATAGTTCCAGGACATTCCAAGGCTGGTATTGAAATAATGCTTATATCTCTAAAAAAGATTAACCGCATGTTTATGTAATCCGAAGGAAGCACTGTCGTTCGTATGGGACACAATAAGCAAAACATTTTTTCATATCAAAATGTATCGTTGCTCGTTTCTTTCACGAACGAGAGTGCTGATTTCGGATTATATTAACATGCGGTAAGACTTTAAACTTGTTTAGTTTTTTAATACCACTATCTCTTTAAGCATGCAATTTAATTATTTTGCTGATTAGTATTTATTTTAACTAATTTCAATGTTTGTTTTATTGTTTCTCTTTTTTAATTTAATCATATTAAAGTACTTCATTTTACATTTTGACAACTGAACTCTCAAAATTTCAAACCAATCTTTTTACAAATTTATTGATTTGGAAAAATTTTGTCTTATTGGAAAGGTCATCTCATAGAGGAAGTTCAAAATAATAAGAGCATTTCATAATATATACATATATATAGATAATGCATTTTATTTATTTCAATTAAAAATGTTATGTTATGTTATGTTAATGTTATGTTATGTTAAAATAAACTTAGATCCAATTCATGTTTAGCTAATAAAAGAATTTTAAAAATCAAGTCATTTTTAGTTTGGCCAAAATAATAAGAGTGCCAAAATAATTCGTTCTTTAAAACTTTAATAAACATACCCTTTATTCAGTAGAAACTCTTCGCATCTTTTTGGCGTGGTTCTATCAATTTTTGGCAGGTTTCCACAGGTATGGCATGCCAAGATCTTTTTATATCTTTTTATAGGGCCTTTTTATTTGTAATTTTTTTACTTGAGACTCTATTTTTCAAATCTGTCCATAAGTTTTTTATAGGATTCAAGTCAGACGACTGAGAACGCAATAAATAGACTTCAATATTATTTTGCTTAAAACACCAGTTACCACTTTAGCGATGTGTTTGAGGTTGTTGCCCTGTTGAAAATCCACAGCAAAGGCATGTTGTCCTCCGCAGAAGCTAGCATCGCATTTTCCAAGATTTTCAGGTACAGTTCCTTGTTCATATTTTTTTTTTATCTAATAAAATGGGCCGACGCTAGCATAGGAAAAAAATCCACAAATTTTAATGTTTTCACCAAGTTGTTTCGAATAGTGTTTCTAGGATTAAGTTCTTGGTACCTGCATTTAGAGCTTTGTACGAACCTTCATTCGTTCGTTCGTAGAAAAAAATAAAAATAAATATTTTGTTCGTAGGAAATAGGTGTTCGTTCTTCAATTCGTAGAAAAAATAGATGTTCGTTCGTACAAAATACATGTTCTTTCGTTCGTTCGTAGAAAAGATATGTTCGTTCGTTCGTAGAAAATAGATGTTAGTTCGCATTAAATACATGTTCGTTCGTTCGAGGAAAATAGATTTTCGTTCGTAGAAAACAGATATTCGCTCGTTCCTTCGTAGAAAACACATGTTCGTTCGTTAGAAGAAAATAGATGTTGCAGAAGTAGAATCACAAATAACTAGGCCTGTGCGAGTTGCTTCGAGTTCGAGTCGAGTGGATTAGTGCAATTCAACTCGATTTTCGATTCAAGTAATTCAGTTTTTTGAATAACTTTAAATTGGAGTAATACGAAAGTTGAGTTATTCGAGGAATTATCGAGTAACTCGAGGAATGATCGAGAATCTCGATGTTTTTTTTGCAAGCTTACTCTCAATAAGACATACCCAGTAGAAATTAATAACTGCTGCGGGTTAATGAGTCCGGTTACTGGAGATATAAAAAATTTTCGACAGTTTTTGTGTTTTTTGTTTGCGACCCAAAGCGGGTGGCAGATAGGGGGTAGGTGTGCTGGGAAGAAATGTTGAGGGGCAAAAAATAATTGGACCAGCCCATACATTGACCCCATTAGGAGCCCAGCTACGGCCGATATAAACTATTTTCGAAAGTTTTTGCAGCTTTTGAGTTTTTTGTACTGCCTACAAATAACTTCCAGGCCTACAATAAGTCCGTGCGATTTATAACAGTTAATTTGCGTATGAGGCCGCGCGCATAGTAAAGCATATGAGCGTTTCGTTGCTGTGCTATGTGCGAAGCGTTTTGCTTGCGAAGAATATGTGTGCTTCCTTATGTGTGTGCGCATAGTGAAGCATATGAGCGTTGCGTTTCGTTGCGTTCCAAAGCTGTTATCGCAATCGCTTCGTAACCAAACACATCGCACCACTTTTGCGAGCGTTTGCTTGCGAATGTACGTGGATTTTGTTCTTGTTTGTTTCTTGAGAATTTTATTTTATGTTTTCGCATAGAAACATAATAAAACAAGCACGATTATGCATTTAATTTAGCTGACTTTCTTGAAGGTAGCAAAAGTGTTGTGAGTCAAATTGGTATACAAATGATGGAACTTCCCGTATTTCCTTCGAAATGCATTTATTTTGTGCGCTGGCTTCTTTTCTATTTTATTTTTTAACAATTTCAAACATAAACTTTCTTGCAGAACTGTGCGCGCTCAAAAGTTTTGCAACAGCACAGCACAGCACCAAAAGGCTTCGCACAAATCACAGCAACGAAACGCTCTTCACTATGCGCGCGACCTTACGTCGAAATGTTTTTCCGCTATCTCTTTTTCTCTTTTGTTGGTATAAATATTTTGTTCGTTCGTTCGTTCGTAGAAAGTAGATGTTCGTTCGTTCGTTTGCAGAAAATAATTGTTCGTTCGTAGGAAATATATGTTCGTTTGTTCGTAGAAAACAGTTGTTCGTTCGTTCGTGGAAAATAGTTGTTCGTTCGCTCGTAGAAAATAGGTGTTCGTTCCTAGAAAATATTTGCTCGTTCGTAGAAAACCGAAATTGAAATTTTGCTTGTTCGTTCGCTTGCAGAATTTTTTCTACGAACTGAAAATAATATGTTCGTGCAATGCTCTGCCTGCCTCTTCGTACAAGGTTCTATCATCTGAACCAAATATATTTTTTTTGTGATACTCACCGATTTGAATGATTTTCAAATAAGTGATAGCGTCACCATAAGTGACCAGTGACCATAGTGACCATAACTTCACTATTTTTCATGAAAAATAAAAGGTATTCAAGAGCCACACACCAAACTGTCCAATTTGGAAAGATAAACTTTATTGTAATTTTGTTGCTTTAACTTTTAACAGTGTTAAAAAATATCATGTTGTTAATATCATGTAGAACTCGTTCCCCTAATTGCTTCATTCTCACTTATGTTTGATTTAGAACAATTTAAAAAGTTGCCTTTATTTTTGTTTGTTAAATTTTTAACTTTTTGTATCAAAATTTTTTTACTAAAGAATGCCCTTTTTTTGTTTAAAAATGAAATTTTTGTTAGTCATATACATAGATGAAGACCACAATAAGGGTTTTTAAAATTTTTGTTTTTCTCGGTGTTTCCATATGTGTCGATATTTGACTGGAAAAGTTTATATTTTATAGGGCTTTCGCAAAATGTGCAAACTGTGTGCTTTCAACTTCTTTGTCTGAAAGAATGAGACGGAACCATTATAATTTCAAAGGTTTTTTAAAAATATGTTACACTTAGGAAATTTTTCTTTGTCTAAAAGTTCAATAAAACTACTTGACAAAAATGATTTAATAGAACTGTTACCAGAGCATTTATGTTTTTTTAAAAACAAAGTGTAAATTATCGAATGTTTTCTCAATTGACTCCATGTAACTTTAACCTGAAACATTTTGTCGCGATATAGCTCATTTTTATGTCTCAAGATAAAAACTGACCCATAGCAAATGGCAAGAATATAGATTTTTGGTAATATACTTGATGGGGGAAAAAAAAATTTTGTTTTTAAAAACATTGCAAGCTTGATAACACTATAAAAAATATAAAAAACATTCTCATAAAAATAAATTGCTTAAAAAAAATCAAATGTGCCTTATTTTTTTAAAGCATAAACAGCTTATTAATATTTATGTAACTTTACAACTTTACTACTTTACTTTTTTTTACTTTACTACCAAGGAAAACAAAAATTAAATTTTTAATTTAAATTAATTTTACAACAAAAACTAGTTTTGCGCCAAATTTTTGAGAAAACATTCGATAATTTAAACCTTTTTTGAAAAAAGATTAAATATATAAAAGTTAAGCTAACGGTACCCTTGAAAAAATTGTATCAAGTACTTTTATTAAAGTTTTAGATAAAAAAGAACTGTGTGAAATATATTAAAAAACAGTGGAGATATTTGCATCGAAAGTCATCTATATTATTATTACGCAAGCGTATTTTTTGTGATGACTCCCAAAGCTATACCATAGGCGCGATTTTTATAAATAGGATAGCAATTGAAAGTCTTGCTCTGCTGATGTGCAATAAGGTCTTATTTTTTCTTAAATATTGTGTATTTTAAAAAAAACGCTATTTTCTATGAAAAACATCTACATTCTTTTGTAATTCCTAAAAGTATGTGATCGATTTTTATTATAATGCTAGGATACAACTTTTCAGATCAAATATGTACACATAAGGAAAGTTCGACAAAAAGCAAAATTATAATACCCATAGTGTCTTTAACTATAATATAAATTTTATTTAAAAAAAGTTCATTTTTAAAAAAAAAATTTTAATATATAAAATTAAAAAAAAAACAGAAAAGGTCATTTATTAACTGCCTTTTATTGAAAATAAGTAGAAATGAAACAATCTTGGGTTGAATTCTTTATGATATCTACTAAGTACTGTTAAAAATTTAGACAACAAAATAACAATAAAATTTATTTCTACAAATTGGATGCTATGATGTGTATCTCTGAAATACCTTTCGTTCGATACCAAATTTATTTTTGAACGCCATTTTGAAACCCTTAACCATCGATGGAGCACGTATAAAAAAATACGTCAACCTTATATTTTTTTAACTGTATCACATATCCGAAAATCATTCAAATCGGCGAGTGACACCTGGGGACCATTCGTTGTTAATAAGGAAACCTTTCTTGCTATACGTCCGTGTGAATTATTTTCTTGCAAACGTCGGCGGATCGTTCGAAGCTAATATCCAATGACAAGTTTCTTTTAATGGCCGACGATGTGGTGAATGGATTCTTAAGAGCTTCTCTAACTCTGCGCTTATCCAGCAATGATTTGGGTTTTTTGCATTTTCTGGTTTCAGTTTTTTTGTCCTTGGATCCTTTTCTTTGAGTACTTTTGCTATAATACATGGTGACCGATTAAGAGCATTTAAAATAAAATTAAGGTTTCGTTTTCGCACTTTTGTTTTGATAAAAATGTAATAGAATGAAAGTAATAAAAATCCTCCTAATCCCAGCTAGATTGACCTAAAAGCATGCCATAAAAAATAAAAGTCAACATTTACTTGCAATGCAATGAGAAATTCTTATTATTTTGGCCACCACTGTATTCTACGTTCCAAGCCTCACCTCTTTTTTGTGAGCGTAACACTTAAAAAATGCAAGTATTTATCTTTAAGTCGATATACAGGTTATATATAGGAGTTCACGAATATAGGGTTCAGTTAACCAGTTGGAAATGCAATATATCTATCTATATCTATACTATTATACAAAATTGAAGTGGACATTTTTGTTTCCAGGTGTTCGGGTGTTGAACGAGTCAAGGCGGAAAAAAGAAGAAAGTTAGAGTTTGTATAAAATAGTGTTTTGTTTTGTTTTGTTTATTTATACCTTTTTTTTTTTTTGAGTGTTTAATTGTACAATATGTTTGTGGGTTTTTTGTTATTATAATTTGTATATGTTTGATTGTTCCGTTCTTTATGTTCTTTATATGTTTGATCCGTCCTTTTATGGTTTAAAAACGAATGAAGAATTGCCTCCTTCTATCTTGACGAGCGACACTCGTTACTGCGGCTAGCCGATCACCACAGCGACTTCAGCGCTATGTCTGCCACATCGGCGGGTAGACGTGAGGAAGTGTTTAGTAAACCTCTGCATGGATAAATTCGTTACTACTACAACAATAGTGCATTCGGTGTCGAGTTCAGTAGTTTATGTAACTATAACAGCGAGTAAAATTTAACACCAATGCACGAATAGTCTTAAGCCAACTTTCAACACATTCATTTGGAAAACAGTGATTGTTATGATTGATTTGTTCCGAACGGCTCAAACACAACATAGCCGGTAGCATTCGTCGGACAAACGAATCTAAACCAACTATGAACAAAATCAGCTCGCGAGCTAAGAACTTTTTAAAAATGTATACGTATAAAAATTCCTTCCGCTGCAAAAAAGCTCCAGTCTGCAGGCAAACTCGAAGCACGCGTGGTCACGTCGCTTTATTCAGTTGTTTTCAATATAATTACGTTGTGTTTGTACACCGAAAGGAAAAAAATAAAGAAACTATGTTTAGTTCTGTTATATTTGTTTACATTTGATACTCTAAAAACGCAGCGCTTTTAATTCATGTGAGCACTCATTGTTTTCATTGATTGCAAGGTTTAAATAGTTTATTTTATATTTTTCTGTTTTTAGTTATACGCGATCTCATGTATGTTACTCTGTTAATATGTATTGAAGAGTAACTTTTTTGTTATTAGTTTTGCTTTCTAAATGCTTCAACGCTCCATTTCTTTCATTGAGAAGCTTTAAACGCTACACATACATGCAAGCAGTTAAAGTTGTGTCCGTGTGGTCATCACTGATCTAACCCTGTAGGAAAATCAACTAGTTTAAAAGTAGTTGAAAAAGTAGTTTTTTGTCAACCACAACTAGTTGAAATTCTGACTTTTTTCCATAGAACGAACTAACTTATTTTGTATGGTGATGTCCGCTTAATAAGTCATTTGACTTTCGTCTGCATATATTTTCAACTACTTGTTAAATTAGTTATATTTAAATTATTTTTTAATTACTTTAAAATAACCAATTGAAAGCTATTACTGATGGCCTAAAGTTAATAATATTTGATGAAATAACATGGTTAAATATATATAAACTTGTAATCTAATAAACATTTGCAATTAAAACATGTCAAAATCAAAGTAGTTGCCGCCTTAATATAATTCAAAGTAGTTCATATACTGGTTTATTTCAAACTGGTTTTTTAATTAGTTGTTTTTAAAAACAAATTAGTTTGTTCCTATAGGGAAACCAAACATAACAGAATGAAGGATTTGTAAAAGATTAATAATGCATAAATATAGGAGTCGACTGTTATGTGCACAACATAACATTCGGTGCATAGAGTTTAAGTTTAGTTAAACATGTGCTGGCAGTCTTAGAGGGTCGCTGATTTTGAATCTAATGTTAGAATTTCAAAATTGTTTTGGTTCTAGGGTGGACAACAAAAATGTTTTTAATATTTACGAATTCGGTGCTGGAGCGAACACTTGGTAAAAATGGGTCGCTGAATCCGAATCCGTTGGCAGAATTTCAAAATTGTGTAATTTTTTTATAATAGTATTTCCACCTACTAAAATTTCTTTTTAAGAGTTTTAAACATCGTTTAGTAGTGTTAAGGGGTCACTGACTTCGAACCTGATGTCAGAATTTTAAAATTCAAGATGGTTAATAAGGGGTCGCTGACTTCGAATCTGATGTCAGAATTTTAAAATTCAAGATAGTTAATAGCGTTGCCACCTAAAATTCTTGAAGTGAAACTTTTATAGTCGCGTAAACAACAATACGGCGAGCTAGATAGGGGGTAAAACCAATGTAATGTTTACCCGTATTGTTATATACGCGGCTATAAAAGTAAAACCAATGTAACGTTTACCCCAATCTAGCTCGCCGTATTGTTGTATACGCGGCTATAAAAGTTTCACTTGTATACTTACATTCACTATGAAAACAACAACACAGCAATTCGCCACACTGGTTGTATAAAAACGAAAAAATGGCGGTTTAAAAATTTTTCATATTTTTGGTTCCACCGAGGAATGGGCACACTACGCTTGGATCCATAGTCGGCTGTTCTAACAACTTGGCAACAGAGGCATATTTATCTGAGTAGCTCATACTTATGTTAAATCAACAATCAGTTCTTATTTTCTCTGTTTAGTGACCACAGGGTTTCGTGGTCACATAAACACCAGGTAAACTACAAAAGTACCAGATCGATTTTTATGATACAAGTTTTAAAAGTCACATTTTTGCTTCAGCACATTACAAGGTTATTTTCAATTCAAAGTTTTAATAATTAAAGTTTTTTAAAAAATCATACCCGGTGCCATGAATTGCTTGATCGTTTTGTGTTGCGAGAGTTTCAATAAACTCCATATTGCTCTCTACTCTTCGCTTTTTCTGCTCAGCTAGCACAGCACAACAGATGAGCCTTGCTTAAGACGAAAAGTCGCTTAAGACGAAACATAGAAATGCAGTGCTGAGCTGCAAAACAAAAGAAAAAATGTTTTTTATTACGTTTGACATGCATTGACTTAAGAGCTGAGATCACACGGTGATCGTTTGAACGGCGTTCAGAAGTTTTTGTTGTTGCTTTCAATGGAAACTGTCAAAAGACACTGAGAGTGAGACATTTTAGAGCGATAAAAATTTGTTTATTTTTGAACGCAAGGCGTTTGACTGACAACCTTTAGCGTGTTTACGATTTCTTTTTATATGAAGTTTTGGAAGCCGCGAATTAGGCGGTGAGCGTCTTTTGAAAATAGCCTGCTACTATTATATATTTGCAAAAAAACAGATATGCTTCTGGATCAACAAAGTGACAACATATCCAGACGAAATGACCTCAAATTCAAATTTGATTTTTTATTGGCTAAAGAAAGCATTATTAAAGAACGTGTAAATAAGGAGGTGGAAAAGGGGTGGGCAGGGTAAAGGTAAAGAAGATGTTTTTTTTTAAAGAAAAGAAAAAAAACTGCAATCCTTGCACTTTGATATAAAAAGCTTATACTAATTTTCATTATTTTGAATTTTTCGTATGTGTCTCGCGATAGATTTGCAGTCTTCGCTCTTGGCTCTTCAGCATATCCGAACTTCTGCGCTTTTGGCCAATATGTTGATAATATTTTAGGTGAATTAGGCGGTGAGCGTCTTTTGAAAGTAGCCTACGGCGACGAGATGTGTGGCCAGGAGCAGACATTTCGCAAATGGGCTCCGGAAGTTTTTAAGGTAAGTTACACAAGGTTTTCGAAAGATTAACTTCATGAAAATTTTTAATCATTTATCTAGCTCGCTTGTGAAACATTTTGTTTGGATCCCGAAGAAAGTCTTTCGGACGCCTCATTGGCGCTACAAAATGACTCTCTTACAGTGAATACTGTGCGTTTGGTACCATCGAAGTCAAAGGGAACCTTTGACCAGATACTGTCCAAGTATCACAACAAGAAGGTGCGCTGCAGCAAGATAAAAGCAAACTCAAAGAATCTCACCAACTTGGGTGAGGGTGAAAAAACCACAATTCTCTTGGAGATTTTTGCACCAGGTGTAGACTACGAACCTGGCGATCATGTGGGCATTTTCCCCGCCAATCGTGCAGAAATAGTTGATGGGATTTTGAAGCGTCTAACAGGCTTTGAGAACCCAGATGAAATTTTGCAGCTACAGCTGCTCAAAGAAAAGCAGACATCGAATGGCATCTTCAAGTGCTGGGAGCCACATGACAAGATTCCATCAGATACTATGCGTAATTTACTAACGCGCTACTTCGACATCACCACTCCACCGAGTCGACAAATGTTAACTTTGCTGGCAGGCTTCTGTGATGACAACCTCGATACGGAGCGACTTGAGTTGCTTGTAAACGACTCTTCAGCCTATGAAGACTGGCGTCATTGGCGACTACCACACTTGCTGGATGTCTTGGAGGAGTTTCCATCATGCAAGCCACCAGCCCCATTGGTGCTGGCCAACTTGATGCCACTACAGTCACGTTTCTACTCCATTTCTTCATCGCCGCGTAAGGTTAGCAACGAAATACATCTGACAGTGGCCATTGTCAAGTACCGCTGCGAAGATGGCAACGGTGACGAGCGCTTCGGAGTCTGTTCCAACTATTTGGCCAGTGTGCATGAGAACGACGACGTCTTTATGTTTGTGCGCAGTGCTCCTAGCTTCCATTTGCCAACTGACATTAGTAAGCCGATTATTCTCATTGGACCTGGCACTGGTATTGCACCCTTTCGCTCCTTCTGGCAGGAATTCGAGATGCTTAAGGAACACGATGTTGAGTTGGAACTGCCTAAAATATGGCTCTTCTTCGGCTGTCGCAATCGGGATGTGGATCTGTATGCGGCAGAGAAGGAGCACCTAGTCAAATCCAAAATACTGGATCGGGTATTTCTTGCACTATCACGTGAGCCCAATCTACCAAAGGTAAGAATATGAAATTTCTGAAATAACTATATCACTTTAATCTCTTTTGGTTCATTTGTTCTTTCGAATGCTGTTGAACAATGCCGCAACGTTATCTTTTCTGTCCATAAGATTTTTCTATTATTTCCCACTGACATTGGATTTATTTCTAAGAATTGCTTCAGAACAGCAAATAAATTTCCTTTTATTGTACACATTTTTATTGCATTTCCTTTCTATTTGCTCATCTTCTCTTTTCTCTGCTATCCTCGTTTCCACAGACATACGTTCAGGATTTGATTGGACAGGAATTTGATTCATTGTACGATTTGATTGTTACGGAAGGAGGTCACGTCTATGTTTGCGGCGATGTTACGATGGCAGAGCATGTTTATCAGACGATACGGTAAGGAGTTTTCTTATACAATCGGCATTTTATGGTTAAAATGAGGAAACAAATTAGAGGTGCTCACTCATCATTGTTTGCTGGGCAGAAGAAAAGATAGAACAATTTGAGCTAAACAAATCAATCAGCAGTGTTTAATCAGCTTGAAAGAAATACGATTTAATTAATATGTTTACTGACAACAGATTTTTAGGTGTTGAATCTATTGTTAGGAATTAGAAGAAATATCTCGTGATAAAAATGGATTAATAATCAGGTGAAGCGTGAGAGCGATAAAATATAATACGAATGAATAACAAGTAATTATTTACAAGAAAGATTAAAGGGCAGACTCAATGCTTTTAAAGCGATAATAAACTTGTATAGTTGTTATGAGAAATAATAAAAAATACCAGTTTATATGTAGCCCAGTTTAATACTGGAATATATAAGATATTTCTAGGTTTATTCTGAGTAAATTGAGAATTTTATTGTTACTTTAATTCCAGTTTTACCACAAGGCAACCGAAATTTTTTCGCGTAGTGGATACTGTTAGAAGGTGCTTATTATTGACACAAAAAATCAGTATGATTTGGGCATCATGTGTCAGAATATGTTACTGTGTCCTACATAGTTGCAAGGAATTTAAAGTAATTGAAAGCCTTTCGTTTTTTGTAACGAGGAAAAATTTTTAATACAATATACAAAAAAAAATTTTTGGTTTTATTTCTCTTTATTTTGATCATTTAATTTAAAATAATAATATGATATTTAACCCATTAGTGACGAGAGTTCAACAAAATTAGATTTTCAAAGCTGTGTGAGAACGACGAAGTGGATTTGATTATATTTTTTATTTATTCGCCATTAATGGGCTAAATACACATTTTCAACTAAATCATTAAATTAATACATTACTGCAAACTTTTATGAAGTTGAAGTTCTTCTTGCTTTTTACTTAGAAATGGAAAATAAAAATGTATCAAAACTTGTATTTCAAAGAGTTTTTAAAAAAAAATTTTTCTGAAATTGTGCAAATGCTCTGAAATTTTGATCGGTTGTGGACTGCTCCAACTTAATCATGTTTTATTTTAAGCAATAAAACAATTATTAAACAATTATTTGTTGGGTCATTTTATAGTTTGTCTCAATGCAGGCAGCCTTGTAAGAAAAATGTCAAGAATTCAGAAAAAAATGTAATGCACAGGTCAAATACAGAGATCGCTTAAGAAAAACATAACTTAATTTTGCTTGAACTGAAACAAATTTAAAGCTAAATAATTAAGTTACACTGGAAATGCTTTATATGTATTGCATAGGTAAAAATCAAATTGACAGCAACCATGACTGATAGTCTTAAAATGTTTTATATTGATAAATGTTAGATTTCGGGTCAAATGAAAAAATTTTCCAACACACTTCTATTTTCACTCTTTTTTAAACTATTAGCCCATGCGATGAGAAATTACGATGCGAAATAAGAATACAATAGGTGAAATAGTTTTGGAGATATTAGAGCATGGTTCTCATAACAAGTTTTAGGATCTTTTTTCTCACGTCAGGATATTATTGATTTCAAAATTGGTATTAAATCAAAAAATCAATCCATGAATTTTGCAAGGCTAGCAATTTTCCTTTTAACTGCATGATAAACCGTACAGAATCTTTTTAGATTCTTTAGATTCTTAGATTGAATCGATATGAGAGAATAAATATTTCCGGGAATATCAAGTTGTATGGGAATATTTTCTCAAAGATATTCGGCGATTTTTACTACTTCAAAAATTGTGAGCTCACTGAATAGGTGATTCAACACTTTACGAAAATATCATTTTGAGAATTTACTCACTATGAGCAGAGTCTGTTCAAATCAACTGATCCAACACCCCACTGAACCATAAGCGAAGGTTTTGAGTAAGGTGAGAGTTTTGCGAACGTTTTTGGTTAGAATTTTTTTTTTAAATTTTTTTTTTTTTATTTTGTCGCTTAAATGTGCTTGTTATAAAAGATTAAATTCGTGAAAACTTTTCCCATAAAGAAAAATTGTGCATATTTTGCGAAATTCATTAGAAGCTTATTTTGAGTCGAAAATGAATCATTTTTGTATCATTTCAGTAGGTAAGACTTCCTTGTAAATGAACCATTTTTTGTTCATAAATGAGTTCGGAAATGAATCATTTGTTTCTTTTTTGCATTCTGAAATGAGTTGAAAAAAGAATAGTTTTCTTATCATATCAGTAGGAAACAATTTCTCATAAACGAACCATTTTTTGTTCATAAATGAGTTCACAAATGAATCATAAATGTTACTTTTTATATTCTAAAATCAGGTAAATAAAGGAACTTAAAATGAAAACGTTAACCTTCGCACCAAAATCATATGAACTCTTTTACCAGTGCGAGATGGATGTACTGCTACACGTATGAAAATTTTCAACATTTCAACATTTCTATCAAAAATTGAAATCAAGCCCAAATAGAATGAAAACCACGAAAACATTCGATGCAAAAATGTAACCAAATAAATTCCCCAATTAATAACTTAACTATTTTGATATTTCATATATAATTTGGAAGTTTGTCAAATTGGAAAACAATCACACCTTTTCCCCTTTGAAACATCAATATCATGAAAAACACAATGCGTGAATTCCAGCCCAGGTGTATTAATCCTATTAACCCAATGATTAATATGATCTCTAATTTTAGCAATAATCGTTTCTTCTTTAACAAAATATCGATGTGTAATTATAAATAGTATTATGCAATAATAAAATTTATAATTCAAAAAGGTTATTTTTTTAACCCATTATTGAACAAAAAAGGTTTGTTTTTGAGAGGCAATTCAGTCCAAAGATTGATACAAAAAGGTTCAATTTCGTTTCGGTTTCGAGTGCCGAAAAATAACTTTTGTATGGTTCATTTTTGAACTCATTTCCGAAGAAAAAACAGTTTGTTTCTGAGAGGCATTTTCGTCCGGCGATTGTTCAAAAAGGGTTAATTTCCGAGTGCAGGAAAAGAACTTTTATGGTTCTTTTTTTAACTCATTTCCGAACAAAAAAGAGAATAATTTATGGTTCTTTTTTTAACTCATTTGATATTAACAAAATAAGGTTCGTTTTTGAGAGGCATTTTAGTCCGACGAATGATATAAAAAGGGTTAATTTATGAGTGCCGAAAATGAACGTTTCTACCCGAAAAGGTTCATAAATGAATTCAAAAACGGTAGTTTTGGTTCACTGGGACTGATTGCTCGACCATTTTTAAAAACTTGATATTTTTATTAAATTGTCCAATCTATTTAAATTTCAGAACTGCTTCCAAACGTTTTTTTTATTTTCTTTCAAAATGGCGGCCATATTTTCTTTGCTATCTATAGTGATTATGCGTTTGTGGTTACTTATATTTCTCAGCTCTTATTATGCATAGAATAATGAATTAAAAACAGTAAAAAATGCTTATGAAATTGTTTCATATTAAAATAACTATTACATTATTCTGTTCAAAGCGTGATATTTGTAACTTTATAATTTTTTTTTTTTTAAACGGTTGCAGTCATGCATTTTTTCTAGAGTACATTTTAACTAGCTGTTTATTCATAAATTTTTTTAACATTCTTACTCATCAACTTTTTTGTTTGGGGTCAAATATCTCTGGGGTCAAATATCTCTGGTGAGCAGGGGTTAAAAAATTTGAAATTTAATCTTAATAAAGTATAATATTATTTTGCAGTTAAAATACTAAGTTTGAGATTTGCTTCGTTTGGAAGATACTGCCCTTGAAACTTTGTGAAAAATTCACCTCATAGTCTTACATTAGGGTGGTCCTGATATGACCTTTTTCGAATTTCAATGCTGGATGGTTGTTGATTGGCTCCAAATGTCAAAAAATTACTCTATAATTTTCAGATTTTTAAATTGAACGAAATGTGTCTCTATTTGCACATTTGTCCGCCCAAATCAAAAAGACGAGTCAATACAAGTCAATAAATACGAACTAGTGATAACGCTTCGAAAATCGGGTGTACTTCCCTACTTCGCTTTGGAAATCACACTTTCTCATTCACATTGCCGCGAGTTCGTGTCTTAAGTCTTTTCATCATTTTTTCATTTTTAAACGCTCATATCTTCTAAACTACCACTTCTCAAAAATCTAATAATTTTCTGCTTACCTACACCTCAAGACCTTTCTAATGATATATCAAGGGTTGCTGTAGCATTTGTTGATTCGCTAAAATAAGGGGACCCTTACAGGAATAAATATATAGAAGATTGTTCTTAAAGACTCTTGCAAAGCAACTCTTAGTCTCTTATTTTAACTCTATTCTAAGTTAGCCGATGAAAGCAACGGTTTCCAATAGAAGAAAGAGAAAATCTTGAAAAACAGAGCAGTTATGAAAAATTTGTGCTGATTGATAGAACAAAGAAACGTTGAATGCTTTCTCTTGCAAGCTTCTACCTATAATTCGCTCCGAATTATTCAGCGAAAGCGCATACTATTGCACTCTGCCATGATTATGCCTTTATTTTAAGAGTGGCTCTCTCTGTTATTAATGAAATAGAATTAAAAAAAAGCAATATTCACTTTGAAATTTCCATCATTTTGGTATCACTTATTTCATTTAAATATTTTAAATATTTATTCAAAGTCTATTGTAAAACTTCATTAATATTTTTTAAGAACTATTTCCAAAGTAATATTAAAAAAATAAATGAAAAAACTTGATTAAGAAATGGCTAAAATATTCGCTCTGTATACCATACTTCTCAATCACATTAGGCGAGTTCGTGTCTAAAATCTTTTTGCCATTTTTGCAACTTTAAACGCTCATATCTGCTCAACGCTACCACTTATCAAAAATCTAATCATTTCCTGCATACCTACAGGTCATGACCTTTCTAATGATATATCAAGTGTTGCTGTAGCGTTTGTAGATTTGCTGGAATAAGGGGCCCCTTACCGAAATAAATATATAGAAGCTAATAGTCGTTAGAGAAACAAAATTTTGCATGTCAGTTGTAAGTAAGAATATAAACACATAGAGCAAAACAAATTTAAAATCCGCTCACAACCACGTCCCCATCCCATACATCGAGAAAATTTAAATTGCCATATTTTGCTTCATATTAGACCGATTTCAAAATTACTCCATACGGAAATATGTATTTATGTACAAGATTAAAATATAGATTTCGGTCACCCCCACCTTATACATCATTTTTTTTTAATGTGTATGGGACGGACAAATAGGCAAATACCAATATCAATTTAAAAATCTGAAAAATATACAGATTAGTTTTTTGACATTTGAGCTAATCAACAAATTCCATCATTGATAAAATTTTCTTTTCATTTATGAACGATTTGGGCTTGATTTTAGTACAATTTTTTCTTTCCGTGTAAGAAAGAATTCGAATTAAAAATCTTTTATAAAAACTTGCTAAAATATTTTCAATACAGTTGTATTGACTAAAAAAAATAAGTTATAAAAAAATAATTAGGAAGATAGTTAAGAATTGAGCGTATAGTTAATTGGAAAATAAATAAAAAATAAATAATAAAACAACGAATAATTTCATAGAAAACGATGGTCAGGGGAAAGATGAGTGTGTCATTGTGTTTTCATTTAGTCCTTCAATTACAATATTCTTTGTAGAATAAACATAAACTATATACAGTTGTGGACAATATAATAGGGTTACTCATTGATTTTTTTTTTAATTTATCATAAAGAAAAAAATTTGTAAATGATAAAATTAAAATTTTTATTTCGTTTTGTACCTTCAACAATACCTTAAAAAAATCTTTAATAAAAAGTTTACGAAGTTATTTTAATACCTACTTACTTACTTAGGTGGCCATAACAACCCGCGTTTGGGTTTCGGCCAACCTCGTCAGCTTTCGCCAGGCGCCTCTGCTTTGCGCGCCCCTCTTCAATCGGATACACCAAGTGTGGTTAGGGCTTCCTCGGCCTGGTCCATCCATCGGAGGCATGGTCTCCCTCGTTGTCGTTGACCAATGACCCTCGCCTCGAGCACCTTTTTCGCTGGAGCTTCGTCGTCCATAGGATGGACGTGATCCAGCCAGCGTAGTCGCAGCACAGTTATACGCCGAACTACGTCAATGTCTTTGTAGAGCTCATACAGCTTGTGGTTCATTCGGATACGATAGTCATCGCCGACTCGAACAGGACCGAAGTTTTTGCGAAAAACTTTTCTCTCGAACACCCCCAGAGCAGCTACGTCAGTTTGCGAAACTACCCATGCTTGAGCGCCATAAAGAAGCACAGATAGAATGAGCGTCTTGTATAGTGTTAGTTTTGTCGATCTCGAGAGGGGTCTGGAACTTAGTTGCTTGCTGAGCCCATAGTAGCACCTATTATCAATTATTGTTCTCCGGCTTGTCTCCAAGCTGACTTCGTTGTTGTTATTAATGGCGGTGCCAAGGTATACAAACTCCTTGACTACTTTAAAGTTAAAGCTGCCGAATGAAACGCGGGAGTCTAGACGCCGCGCTCCCTTGCGCCGGAACCCTATTACTTCTTCAGCGGCAGCGCACATGGAGTGGGATATATGCACCCAAAGTCCGCCGGCGTCGTCAGGTCCAGAGGTTGGTTGGTTGAGCTTAAACAAGTGTTGAGTGGAGTAGGCTTAGGCAGTCCATTGTAATTGCGGCTTAGTGACATCTAGCTTTCGTTGCATTCCTGTGCGTATATTGTTCGCATTGCATAAACGTATGCGGATCTTGGTTGCAACAAGATAGTGGTCGGAGTCAATGTTGATCCCCCGACATGTACGCTCATCTAGAACACTAGAAGCATACCTTCCGCCGATTACAACATGATCAATTTGGTTTCGCGTTTTTTGATCCGGGGACAGCCAGGTGGCCTTGTGGATGTCGAGGTGTTTAAATCTGGTGCTACTAACTACCATGTTTCGCGTCGCGTCGAAGTCGACTAGTCTTAGAACGTGGAGATCTCATGAAGACTGAACTGACCGGCAGTGGGGCCAAAGATGCCTTCCCTTCCGACTCTCGGACTAAATTCGCCGAGGACTATTTTCACGTCATGGACCGGAAAGTGGTCGTATACGCCCTCAAGACTAGCGTAGAAAGCGTCCTTAACGGCTTCGTCCTTTTCCTCCGTCAGGGCGTGCGCACAAATAAGGCTGATGAAGAAAAATTTTGTCTTGATGCGGATCGTTGCCAATCTTCCATTCACAAGTGTGAATCGGGAAACAAGGTGGCGTAGTTTCCGGCTAACGATGAATCCACATCCGAATTCGCGCTTCTCCGCATGGCAGCTGTAGTAGATATCGCAGTGTGCTTTTTTAGAGCAGCCTTGCCCTTTCCATCGCATTTCCTGGATGGCGGTGATGTTTGCCTTAATTGTTTTTCCGTCAGTTGGATAATGGCACCTTCCCTATTAAGGGTCCGGACATTCCAGGTGCATATCCATAAATCATTGTCCGTTTTTCATTTGCGGTTTCGTCAACGTAATTCGGGTTCTTATCTGAGGCTGGTTTAGTTTTCATTGGGCAGTAGTAATGTGGTGGAACCAAAACTCTGCTCATATTCCATATTTAATGTCCACGGAGCGACCCGCCGCTCAAATTAGCCGTCAAACTAACGGATGCCAGTTTGCCGTTGCCCAGGGAACACCACGAGGAGGTTTGAGTCGACTTAGGACGATTTCGACATGGATAATGCTGGCCTCGCAAGGTTGAGGCAGTCTGACACGTTGCCATGTGAAGGTTCGCCCTCTGTCCCCTTATTATTTTATTTATAAGAAATATTATAAGTTACTAAAAAAAAACGAAACTAATACATAAAAAAAAAACGAAATGGCCATTTCAGCCCTTGAAAGGACTTTGCCCGATCTTCTTATAATCAATTGTGTTGTATGTGTTGTGAAAATGTTTGAACACAAATGATCGAGAACTGGACCTACAAGTTTTATGCCGAGTCCGAGCGGCTTATGTTCTCAAGAAGCTTTTCATGGCAGCTTTTACTCTCTGAGGTGTGTCATTGTCTGCAGAGAGGTGACGGCGGAACAGAAAAATTAATTGAATTGAAAAAACTTTCTGAGTCAGATGGGATTCGAACCTGGGTACTCTGGCGTATAAGCCACACACTCTACCCACTACGCCACGGCCGCCACTACGAAGTATGTTTTATTAAAGTGTTAAGTTTTTAAAGAAATCCTCCCCAATACCAAGATTTGCCTGATCGTTTTTTTCCACGAGTTTGTGTTACGAGAATTTCAATAAACTCCATGTTGTTCTCTACTCTTCTCTTTTTCCGCTCAGCCAGCACAGCACAACATAATAAATACATGAGCAACGCGCAAGGCAAAAAGGGAGACACATATAAATGCAGTGCTGAGCTGCAAAACAAAAAAAAGCAAAACATGTTTTGTATTTCGTTTGACATGCATTGTCTTAAAGGCTGATGTCACACGGTGATCGTTTGTACGGCGTTGAAAAGTTTTTATTAGAGGAAGAAAAAATGTATTAACGTTCTATATTAATAAAAAAAAAGTCTGTGGCGAAGCCGAAGACAACTGTGGCCTGCTAGTATCTTATATTTATATTGTCTTAATTTTACAAAAGTATCTGTTTTAGTTTATTTTTAAGCTAATTTTTTGAGATAAAAGACTAAGCAGGGACAGAGAAAATCCGTTTATTTTGAAATTTACCTTATACATGTATATACATTTCTGAAACAGAAATTGTAAATAGGACCAACAAAAAAGTTTTAAAACGGCTTTAATTTTAAGTATTTTGTAAGATTTAAAACTTATATAGGATTTTATATATGAAGATATTTAAAGTAAAAAAAAGTTTTTTCCAAATTGTTTACCAAATCTATACTATTAATAAATCTGTAGCCACTTTTTATGTTCACTCATCACGTTTAAACGACAACTCAGATTTTTATAAAATTTTGTACACATATTTATAGGTCAGCAGAGAGTGCAATAGGATACTTTATTTTAACCCATTAACAACCAATGTTACTATATGGAAACATATGCGTCTCGAATTTTCATTAAATACTGCATAATATTTCAAAAGTTTTAGTGCCAGTTTTTTAAAAAAAGTAAAATTAGCATGCAATAATAACTTATTTCTGCTCAATGGCATACATAGTTTTCACCAAAATGTTGCTTCAAGTCTAAAAATGTCTGTTTTTTATGGTTTTCTTTCGGCCCTAATGGATTAAATTGCACTTCGGTTAAACGAGAACAAAATCAATAAACGCTTTTAAATTTCTTTCAATTTGATACCAAAATCATGTATGTAGTTTGAAAACTGTGAAAAATTTTAGTACCAGATCTTTTTAGTATTAATTATAAGCTGAGAATGAGAGAAAAACGACTTGAAATTCACACTTTTAGCTTTGAAGGCAAATATTTCAGTCAGTTTGCAATGGATTTCAATAATTTTTTTTGAAAAATGTTTGTTAAAATATCCTTCAAACATAAGTTGAAATTTTTACTAAACCAAAGTATTAATATTTTTAAAAATTTTTTTAAAAAATGTTCAAAAATTTTTAGTTTAAGCCAAAAAATTGGATAAAAGTTGTTTTTGTTGTAAAAAAAATTAAATCCAAAATTTAGGTTTTCGATTTCCTATCAGATGATATAACAATCTTAAGGTTAATAATTTGTAGTATTACTTAAACAATAAAAAATCGTTTTGGTAGCGAAAAATCAAGCCTACCCACTATCAATTTTTGAATGAAAACTTTTTGAAAACCCGGCGAAGCGGCGGGTTTAAGCTAGTTAGTAATATATTTAACTAAATAAATACATCATAACACTTTGAACTTTTAAATCTTATATTAGAGCAAAATCTTTCTATTTTCTTCATATGCCATAAGATTCTAACGTATTCAATGTTCTTTTGCTTCCTTATCATTTCCGTTTATCGCAGGAAATGCATTGCAGTAAAAGTGGAAAAGAGTGAGGCGGATGTTGAGAAATTGATGCTGACATTACGAGTAAGTATGAGCATATATAAATATTGTGCAAAAAGTCAAACTTAACCTTAGACGAACTCACACAAACTGTCATGCATGCTGCAATGCGATTTATTAACGCTTCTACGTAATGACGTAGGGCAAACACTAACACAAACACTAACACAAACACTAACACGGATTGCTTCGTGCAATGCTGCCAACATAGTAGCGTTTCCTATGCCGGAAAAGCACTACTTTACGACTGCCATGCGAACAGAACTTGTCTTTTTTGTAACTGTTTGTTTTATTTTTTAACTAAAAGAAAAAAAAACACATTTTTATTTTTGTATACTCCACAGGATGAGAATCGCTACCATGAGGACATCTTTGGCATAACTTTGCGCACAGCGGAAATTCATACAAAATCAAGAGCTACAGCGCGCATTCGAATGGCTTCTGAGCCATAAAAGCACAAAAGAACACTCGAAGGACCTAAGCAAGACATTTCAGCAATTTAAGCTAAACAGTTTTAATTCGATTTGATCAAAACTATCTATTAATACTCAAAATAAAAATATATTCTTGCAATATTAATATTTAAAAATTTAACACATTTGAAATATATTTTAAACACCAAGAAATTCAACATATTTTTATCTACTCTACTTAATAGAACAATTTTGTTCAAAATGTTTAATAATTTTATAGAAAGCTGTATATGAGTCAAATTATTTCCTTAAATCAAAGTTTTATACATACAAGCATACAAATATATCATTACTGAAATTTTCCTAAATTCTGTTAAAGTTAAATGTTGAGATGAATTTATAAAAGATGTTTCGCAAAACAAAAAGAAAAAAACTAATATTTTTAAATTAATATTTCAAAATTATATGAATAAAATTTAATCGCTCTCAAAGTTCAAAACTTTAAAATTGTTTTTTCCATTAGATTAGATGGGTGAGACATCAGCAATGCATCTATATACAACTGACTGAAGATATTCCCGCTTAATTTAAGACACGCTTGGGTTTCACTGTTTTGTACAATTCAAAGAATCCACAGAATACATAGAATTCAGTAAAAAACATCAATTATTCAGTTGTATACCCTTCCAGTAGTCCCCTGTATACCTTCAACACCTCTCCACATCAATTTTAATAGATCACTACGCATTGTTTATCATGATAGACGATGCTTAAACCAGTTTCCTTAATGTTGCTAACGTTAGTAAGTTTTACATTATAAACAGAATATTTTTAAAAAAAAGTTTAAATTATTCAGAACTTGCCGTTGTTGAGCATGCGGCTGTTGACATTTTCTTAACTTAATCCATCAATTAATTATGAGCCGCATTTAAATAATAATGATATTCATTTCCCGCTATATGCATCTTTTGTTTGCTGCTCGTTCCGTAGGTTGAATTTAAAAAAATTTTACAACTTCTCGTTTTGCCTACTGCAGAGATTTATTAACATATCTTTAGAACAACATCTGGATATGCTAATCATTTGATTTATTGAGAAATTTGTGGCTGCTAAGTATGAAGCAACGGATTAATGGCTTTGCTAATGGAAGTTGGGAAAAATTAATCGATTTTAACAGCAGTTATTTTATTTACTATATTCTATGTGTTTTCCTAAATGTCCCTACTGAATCATTTGAGTAGAAAGATAAAAATAAATATAAAAAAAAATTCTTAAAAAAGAAATTTTTATTTAAAACTAAAACGTGAACTAAAAAGAAAAAAAAATTTCATTGACATTTGTTATATATGTATATAGTAGGTATATTCTAGATTCAGAAGAACCTCTCCCTTGGTTACCCATCATCATAATACAAGCGTAGGGATAAAAAGTAGGCCCTTAACGCGGTAGAAATTTTGTGCTTTTTTTAAATTAAAAATATTTACAATCATACCGGCAGTTTATGGTTTTTTTTCTAAGACAAATTAAAAAGAGATTATATAAATAAAGCCCGAGCTATAATCGATTAGCGAATATTTTGGATAAACAAGAACTTTTTGTCATGTTTGATGCTTTGATGCAAAGGAGGCAATGGTGCGGTGGTAGCTCGTTCAACTTGCAGCCGAATTGTACGGGGTTCGATGCGAGTACGGAAATGGAAAAATGCATTATTTCCGCCACAGGTTTTTCGACAAATTTTTAAATATTTTTTTTTAAAATATTTATAAATAAAAACTAATTAACAAAATATAAAACAGCAAGATATGTCGTCTATGCTATAAGTATCGAGCCTGGGTACTACTTAAGTCATCAAATTAAAATATTAAATCCTCTTGATAAGCAACTGTGTCACGCAAGTAAAACAAACTGCGATCTAACTCTGTACGTAAATATTGAACTTTTCAGTTACTGTACATAAACAAAAGGGACAATTGACATTTCTGAACTAGTTGAAAATGCTAGTTTGCTTTATGAAAAAAAGACAATTCTTAAACTACTACCGGTATGAAGACAGACTGCTTTTTAACCATTTGGTTGCACTGAAAGAGGGAATGTTAATAAATTAAATTAGGAATCTTCCTAGAAATTTCATTTTTGGATAAATGTTTCACTTCTACCGTGCGTGGCGGTCACACACATATACAACACAGAGACAATGCAACTGCACGAGCATTATACAATCATTTTCGCAAGAGGGGCGCGATATGACTGAATTTCCTTATTCATTTCATATTATTCATTTTTGAAAAAGGTTGTATGTTATAGTATTTCATTATTTTTAATGAATTTTTAATTAAAATTTAACATAAAAATAAATTTCAGACATTGATTTAGTTTTTATCTCATTTTTCTCATAGAAGATGATTTTTTGGATTTCTAGCTCAACGCGACACGCGTTAATAAAGTCCAATTTGTTTTAAAACTTTTTTATGCATTTAAATACATATATAGCAACAAATTAAAATGGTGCTTTTAAACAAACGGCATTTTTTTTCTTCATACAAATAACGACCAGTCTAATATACAATATCTTTCAATGAAAAATAAACAAACACTTCATCAAACTAAATACTTTGTGAAATATGGAAAATATTGAATTGAAATATTGTGAAATTGTTTAAATTTATTTTGATTGCAAGCATAATGCTAAAAAGCTTTAAGAATCAGTAAAAAATCTATGTAAGAATAGTACTATGAGAGCTGGTTTTAAAGTAGTTTGTTAGACTTGTAGTAGGGAATGTTAATAAAATAAGTTAGCAAGCCCAGAAAATTCTATTTTTGGTTAGAAGTTTTATTTCTACAGAGCGTGGCGGCCACACACATACTTTTTTAAAATATATATACCCTTTGTTTTAAATAGTCTTCATCTTTTAATTTTCTCTTGTTTTTTTATCCTATGGGGCTAGTTTGAACCCTTTGGCTACTGGCCTGAATCCTGGTTCTCTTTTTGATTATTCAAGAAAATGCACATCAAAGAGTAATTTTAAAAGTAAACAATTTTGCTTGAAAAATTCCCATAACTTTGTTTTTAATTTTTTTTTTTTTTTGTGTGTTACTTTTAGTTTTCTTATTAAAACCACGCCCAAGGAAAATCCTGGCTACGGGCCTGTTTTTAAAGATCATGTTTAGGTGATTTTACAAAGCTCTGAATTTAGTATCTAGGCTTCGCAGAAGCATAATTTTGTACACAAGTTAGAGGCTTATTATAAGCTAACATATCCAAGAAGGAAGCAAATCAAAAGAACAAAATTTTTGGGTGTCGCTTCACGTGAAACGTCTAATTTATCATTTTAAAAATGAATATGTTTCGAAAACTATGCTTGCTGATGATGCAATAAAATTTCTTACAAAATTTCAATTTCCAATACATGTCAGCAGAAATCTTATTGAAACTGTTGCCAAAACAAATAATTCGTGTGCAACGACCTCAAAGAAAGTGCTAGTAAATGTTGACATATAATATGGCCCACTTACATTCCCGTGCTTCGTATACGCAACGGAAATATTTCGACGCGGATCGTATGCAATATTGGCAGAAAGTCATAAAGCAAAATAAAAAAAGATATATGTATATATATGTAGAACAACAGAAACATTGGCAAGCGACACGGAAAAAGAAGCTTTCACGGAGACGAAGACAAAAACTCTTTGAGCAATTACCAAAACTGCAATTGGCCATAAAATCTATACAAGCAGAATTACTCCAAAAACTAAAATAAAAGCAAGAATATGGAACAAGTGTTGCTGAATACAAAAGCAAAATTCGCAACATCGGCAACAACAATAAATGTGTGGGAAAAAGTGGCAGCGTCAACCATTTATTTGCAGTCTACCTTCGAAAGGGTTCTACGAACCGCAACTTGCTGACTTCAACAGTTTTATCGAAATTGGGCAATTTTTTGCTGTATTATGTTACCAGTTTATGGCGAGATGTCTGTGGAATTGAAGTAGTCGGCGACATGCTGACTCCTAAAATATAAAAATATGCGTACAATTTGTAAATTTTCTTTTATATTCACATATTTTTTTCTTTTTTTTTTTAAATGTCTTGTCAACAGTTCATTTTATAAATCGATGTCAACAAAAGCAACCTTCGTAGCCACGCTACCGGTTTCTTCTGCGCAGTCGCCACAACGTTTCATGTAAAGCCAATTCTGTGCATTCAACTTCAAGCTAAATACATGATACCCATGCTAAATGTAACACAAAAAGAAAAAAGTATCAAATCGACTATAATTAAAATACTTGCTGCACTACGCGTCCATTTATAAGCTGCAACGCGCGCCAGTGACTCACTCGTGCCACACAACCAAGTTTTTGGTCCAAAAAACAAAAATCTCCAAAGTGGTTGTTCAAGCTAGCAAGATAACTACTTCAAAGTCATCACGGAATGCAGTTCAGCACGAGCCTAGATTGTTTTTTATTTTTATCACCAGGCAACCAGCGCATTTGAAATGTTTATTTTAAACGGCTTTCAAAGCTTTGGATCGAATGTAATAAATATGTTGAACACATAGACAAAGAAGTCTTAAAATTTCGCGAGCCTAAGTTTTATAAGCTGACTAATCTGGATGTATAATATTAATCCCACGGATAAAAAGGAATTATTTTTTAAACTCCCTGCCACTTTATAGTACATTACTTTAACAGAAAAGCAATTTCACAGAGATATTTTGTAACTTTCAGTTCAAGTTATTTATATGCGTGATTTCGAGTTTTTTATAATATTGAAAACATGAGCGCTTGCATGATTTTGAGTGCAGTAAAGAGGGAAAAAGGGTCTATTTAAAGGTTGTATTTTTAGAGGTATCGAACTTTTTTCAAATAAAACACAAAAATTAAGCAAATTTTATCGCATTAACACCTCGTGCAAAAATTATAAACGTGCATGAGAAAATTTTTCTACTTTTACCGTTATACAAATGTGTTTAGACCAATTGTTGTATAATTGTATAACGAACAACAACAACAACATTAAAAGAGAAAATATATACATACGAAAAATATCGCTGTTGCAAAGTTATAAACGCACATGGAATTTTTTAATAAAGAGGAAAAAGCCGTTTGCAAAATTCCACGTGGTCGTGAAAAATGTCAAATCGAAGAATTTTTTTTCAGAAAAAATCCCTTTGGCCAAATAAGTCGCTTGATCAGGGAAAGTGACCGAGTAGTGCGAAATTATGTAAAAGATAAAGAAAATTATTGTTCGAAAAACAATCAACATGGACGCAAAAAAATTCTTGGCAATTATGAAATGCATCGTGCTTAACGAACAGTTTGCATAGCACAAAAAGTATGCGAAAAAAAAAAGACAGAATGCGACTTGGATGCTTCTTAAAATACAATTCGCCATGTTTTAAAGAATTCCGGTAACATCTTGAGTGGCCACCACTTTTTATTGATCTCAATATCAAGGATAATGTGTGGGGTGCTCTCGTTCACGTTTTTTTTTTTTTTTTTTTTTTTAAAATACCCAATACTCTACGAAAGAAGCAACAAGCTATTCTGCAAGGCTGGTACGACTTGAGCGAGCAACAATTTTAGAATTTATTTGACTCAATGCCAAACCAATTTTTTGAGGTTATAGAAAACAACGGAAACATAGCCCATTACTAAACTTAATAATAAAATTAAGTTTGTAAAAACAAAAAAAAAACTTTTTATGAAGTGCGCTTATAATTTTGGCATAGCGATATTTTTCGTATGTATATATTTTCTCTTTTGATTTTGTTGTTGTTGTTGTTTGTTATAATAACAATTGGTCTTCATACATTGTGTTCTACTACATTGTAGTAGAAAAATGCTCTCATGCACACAACAAAAGATATTGATAAAAATCTAGTGCGTTTATAATTTTGGCACGGGGTGTAGTGTTTGGTCACAATTTTGGACACATGGCCACCGTGACTGTGTCTTATAAAAACCGTCCCAGCCGGTTCAATTTTGCACCACTTTGTCCAGCATAGCCAGCCTTACCTCGCCAATAACGCGCCGAATTCAGGTTTTCAACTGGTCAGTCGTTGCTGGTTTATCAGCATAGACCAGTGTGTTGACATATTCCCAAAAAAAGTTGTCTAACGGAGTCAAATGACATTATCAAGCTTGGCAATTGCTATTTATGTACTCGTTAAGTCAGAAATGTGCCTAATAGCTTTGACAAATTGACATAGGTAATCTTGATTATCTTTTGTAGTTTAATATATAACCATTGGGGAATCAATACTATTCTTAACTGGTTTAAAAAACAACTAAAAATATAAATGCAATGGGTGTGCAAACAACACTATAATCGTAAAATTTCAGGGCGTGTACTCGAGTGAGAGCACAGTAGTTAACGACGAGAGTGTAGAAAGAGGAATAGAAAAATCAGCTGTTAAAACTCGTTTACCTGCAATGACTTTCGGAAACTAGTTTTGACCAAACGAGTTCTAAACATAGTTAAGCAGAAAATTAAACTAGAAAACAACCGACTACAAAATCACTACAAAGTAAAAAATAATTTTAATAAAAATACTTTTCCTTTCAATTTCTTGGTCATATTTGATAATTTATTTAAACATATTATTATATATGAAATTTTATTATCTTAATTTTTTTTTGTTATTTGTTTTATTATCATAAATATATTAATTTCTTGCTGAATACAAATGCTTTTAAGGTCGGCGCTAATATAATTAGACTGTTAATCAGAAGCGCCAATTTCAAAGCATTTGTATTCATCAAGAAATTAATATATTTATGATAATAAAACAAATAAGAAAAAATATGAAGATAATAAGATTTCAAATATAATAATATGTTTAAATAAATTATCAAATATGACCAAGAAATTAAAAGGAAAAGTATTTTTAAAATTATTTTGTACTTTGTAGTGATTTTGTAGTCGGTTGTTTTTTTTTTAAATGTTTATTCCTTCCTTTTTAGAGAATATGATAAGTTTTCGAAAAAAGAGTATAAACAACATTAGTACAATTGTTCCGAAAAAATGCGTTCTATTAAATTCTAAAAGTCTGTTGGTTATTTCAAATATCTGCCTCTTAAATTTAAATTAGATGTCACATGTTTTGAAATTATTATACCCATTCTTATAACGAGTTTTATTACCCTAGTGTCGATATTATTCGAGATATAGTGTTTTTCTAATATTTCCACGCCCCTTTGTTATATAAGCGCCCACTTTCTTGAGCATTATTTCCAATAATTGTCCCTACCCCTGTACTTTATTTCAGTACCCCAGCGTCAGTATTAACTGCGATAGTGTTTATCTAGTATTGCCACGCCCATTTATCCAATAACGCATACTTTGACCATAATTTTTAATAATTCTGCCTACCCCTGTACTACAATAAATTTCAGTGCCCTAGTGTCAATATTATTCAAGATACACTGTTTTTCTAATATTGCCACGCCCATTTGTTGAATCACGTCCATTTTCTTGCCCTTTATTTGTAATAATTGTGCCTACCCCTACACTAAATTGCAGTACCCTAGTGTCAATATTGTTCGAGATACACTAGTATTTAGTATTGCGAGATCTATTATTGCCACTCCCAGTTATCGAATACCGCCCACTTTTTTACGGGCACCTCCATGCTTATCATATATATCTGTTCCCCAAAAATTATGGAATTCAGGCATATGGTTGAGGAGTTATCGATGCACATACATTTAAAAAAAAAAAAAAAGAAATAAAAAACAGAGAAACCGACGAACTTGAGAACCTCCTCCTTTTTGAAGTCGGTTAAAAATAAGCTTAGGCTTCATATGAAAATAGTTATCCAAGTCATTTTAGACAATACGCCGTAATTATTTTTCTGTGTATAGCAGCTCCATACAAAAAAAGATATAGCATTTGGAAGTTAAGGGGTATGATTGCCGAGTCTTAAAGGATATGCCAAGAAGTATTTTTATCTTGTTGCAAGGTCTCAAGGGTCTAGCCGGTACCCAAAAAAGGGCGATGCTACAAATCCTGCAAACTATCAATCCATAGCAATATGCGACCTTCTGTCGTTGACTTACAACCCAATTCATTCGTTTGCGGACGACTGCAGCTTTTGTCGGCCGAGCTCTTTGGAGATTAAGGAGAAGAGGCAACACTTGAATGGCACACTTCATGATGACTTCAAAAAATCTCCGATTGGGATTTTGCTAATAGAATAGAACTTAATACTAGCAAGACTCAGTGTTGCCTGGTAAAACATCAGTGAGTCAATTGTCCCTAAGCTCCACTCATTATGAACGGTGTAGATTTTGTGGAGTCAGATGCTCTTGACGTTGTGGGTATAACTATACAATCAGATCTTCGTTGGAATGATCACATTTTTCATGTGCCAAAAAAAGCAGCCAAGTGCATTGGTTTTTTGAAACGATACAAGAAATACTTCACTAAATCTGATCTTCATATGATCTAAGCCTCATATATTAGGCCTAAAATGGAGTACAATTGCACTTTTGGGCAGGGGCTTCAAGTTCATATTTTGGGTTCGGATTCAACGACTTGTGATATATTTGAAAATATTTCATCTTCTCTCAACCCTCTTGGACATCGTTGCAATCGGGGTTGTCTAAGCCTTCCTTACAGGTACTACCAGGGGTCTTTGCCCAATAGAACATCGCATAACGTAGATAATTCGTTCGTCAGTGCTCAGTAAAATTGTGTTCCTCGGAAGTTCCCTGCTATCCATATTTAACTCAAATCTTTACCGACACTACTCCGTCTTTCCACCCTCTAACTAACTATCACCAGTCTTCCGAATCAACACAATGCTTTCGCATTTATAGAAGCAGTCCCCGGTGTGTAGGTAAAGAAATACAAATCAGTTTCTCGAATATCAAAAAATAACGATTTCTTGGGAGAGTATTTTTCAAAAAATTCGCTGTGAATATTTTACTTTTCTCATTTATATCTGCTGTCGTTTATCAAAGGTCTTGATTGGCTTATGTTTCTGTTTTGTTGTTTTTGTTATTCGAGCATCGTTCAGCTGGCAAAATATAAGAAAACTTCTGACATTCTTCCGTTGTATTAAATATTATGTATCAATTTGGCGGCTCTTTAAGTGCTTTTAGTTGCTCGAGCACATTCCTAGCATAGTTCAACAGATGAGTCAGTCACAAATAAGCGTATTAGAAGTCTAATTGAAAGAGCTAAAGGGCTAAAAAAAACGAGCAGAATCAAAAACAGCCGAACAACAGCAACAACAACAGAAGCTCCCCAAAAATAAATTTTGCTGAGCCAGAGTTTGTTGATATCTGTTACCAAGCCAACGGAAAGACGTTGAGTTCGTTGTTGCAGGTGATGGTTTGAGCCAACTCAAAAAAGAACAACAAGAAAAAAATATACACTAGCCAAGAACATAAGATAAGATACAGCTATAACAAAAAAGCCGGCCTAATAGCGACCCAAACTTTCAACAACACCGTTCACGCCATGTTCGAGTTGTAAGTCAGACTGGCCAAAGTCGGTAAAGCCGACTAAGCCGACTAAGCCGACTAAGCGCTGCCTCACTGCAAGCTGAGCAAGCCAAGCAATAAATTAACTTGGCTTAGAGCGCCGAGTGCAGTGAACGCAACAAGACCGCTTAGCACAATCTAACATTGAGACTTGAACTTGCTGCCGCTTCTTGGCTAGTTGTTGCTGCAGTTCGTTAACTAAACACTTATTGCATTCGATTAAATATAGTTAGACTCGATTCCAGCCACTCACTAGCTCGACTCATCATCATCGTCGTTTATTTCATGCTCAGTTAAATTGAGCCGAGCTACGCTGCGCCACAATGCTTTGAGCTGAATTTAGTTAGTGACGAGATTTCAAGCGTTAAACACTGCCTCAGCGGCTGAGCGATAACAGCAACGACGCTACGATACGCTAAGAATAAAAAAAGTGCTGTTAAGCTAGAACTTCTTGACTTGATTGAAATGGTTAGCAACGAGTTGCAGTAAGAAATAAAAAAAAATAATAAAAACGAAACGCTCTTGTTGTCAGGGAGTGTAAAAAGGAAGAAAAGAATTGGTAACAAAGTGTTGGCTGATTTCTAGTGAAAATTTAAAGAAAACTTCCGGTCTTCCTGCGTTGCTGAAAAATTGCTGAAAAATCAAGAAAAATTTTTCAATTATTAAACAGTAAGCTAGAAGTTGTTTTTTTTTTTTAAGTGAAAAGTGTTACTAAAATCTTGATTAAAATGACAAAAAATTCTGTTCATTTTTGGTCAACATAAGAAAATTACAAACATTTTTTATTGTGTTACTCTTATTACACAGAACAAAAGTTATAAAAACTCTTCAAATAAAAAAAATTTTTTGTTAAACTGAAAAAGTTTTGCCATAAAAAAACTGTTAAATATCAATTTCTCGTCAGAGCGTCAAAGCATTAAAATTTTAACTTTTATAGGGCTTTACTACAAATAAACTTTTCGCCGCTTAGCTTAAAGATTAAGACAGAAAACTTTTTACCTGAAAAAACAACCCTGATCTTTGCTTGTTTATTGCGCAATGCTTGTCAAATAATGTCAATCAACAAAATTTGTCAAATGTTGCCACATGTTTTGTTTTTTTTTTTTTTTGTTTTAGCTGCATTTTCAAACGTGATAGCTTAAATATACATATTTTGAATAATCGTTGACGAGCCAAGAAAATTTAGCTAACTTTGTTATTTGGAATTCGTTGCTGTTGCTGTTACTACAGCTTTTGGCCGTCAGCTTTTGCTGCACACACATAAACAGCTACAAATAACTGTGGAAAATTAATTTGCAAATTTAAAAAAAAAATCAATATTTACAGCAATCGACTGTTTTAGGCGGCTATCGCAAATCATCGTAGCGTCCAACGAACTGTTGGCTTGTTTGAGCCATTGATTAATCGACGTTTACGTTTTGAGTGCTGCTTGTTTATTTTCATTATTTCCATGGTATTTCATTAACAATTATTACGGATTGTAATAATAATTATTTTTTTTTTATTTATGTTTAACTATTTATATCTACTTTATGAAGCAGAAGACATCGAACAGTTTTTTGCACTTTTGCATATTTTTTTTTTTTTCGCACATATTTAATGTTAACTGTTTCTTGCTGATGTTAATGTGTCTAGTTCGCTCTTGACGCTTTTAACTATCTTTACACTGATTAGCTGTTGGTAAGTCGCATCCGCTGCGGTCAAAACGCCACCACCTCTTTGCAAAGGGATTAGAGATTCCGCGCCGTCAGCTTGTTTGTGCTAACAAGCGTGTTAATTAGTTATTCTTTGCGAATCTAATGCTTCGTGCCTGCTGAAGTTGTCTGCTCTACGGTCGTTGAATTCATAAAGCACGCAGCTTATACTGCAAAAATAAAAAAGAAAAAATAACAACAGCAACATGAATAAAGAAAAAACAAAACAGTGAATATATGAGTAATAATTTTAAACAATGTATGTAGAAAAGTTTTTTTTTCTAAAACTTTTTGGCATTACTTCTAAAACATTTTGTTTCTTGCCAAACATTTTTGCGTGGCTCAACTTGATTCCCTTTAAGATTGTGTTATAGAAATTAGCAGTTAAATGCTTGCAGTTCGAGATTTTAAATTTATAAAAGTTTTGATTTCAAATCCAAAATACATTTAAGGGGTGCCACGCACCGAGAAGCGCGAAAAAAGTCATTTTTCTGAACTTTTCTAAAGACAACCTATGGCAGTAATCAAACCAATTTCTTTTTTAAATGATAATACACATTTTTAAAAATATTACAATTTTTTTTTTATTGAAAAATATCCAATATTCGCCGAGTAATCCCTTGGTCCGTGAAGTACCGCAAATAAAAGGCCCTCCGCGGTACGCACTCCTGCTTCATATGTAGTCATCAAAATCAAAAAAACCAAAAAGATTATCAAAGTGGACAGTATAATCTAGTCTTTGCCATTGGCATTTTTGAAAATATCGATTTTTGACAAAATGGCGGACATTTGAATTTACATAGCGATTTTTTAGCGACCGGAAAAATACGGCCTTATTTTGCCGATTAAAAAAAAACTAAAAAAAAAAATAAAATGGCCATTTCAGCCTTTGTTGAGTGTCTTATGAAATGTTTGAACACAAATTATCGAGAACTGGACCTACCAGCTATATGCCGACTCCGAGCGGCTTATGTTCTCAAGAAGCTTTTTATGGAATTTTTTTTTTACTCTCTGAGGTTTGCCATTGCAAGTTTGCTTGCAAAAACTTGAAAAAACTTTCTGTGTCAGATGGGGGATTCGAACCTGGGTTCCCTGGCGTATGAGCCACACACTCTACCCACCACGCCACGGCCGCCACTTATGCCATAAATTTCGAAATTTCTCGATGCATTTTTTCCCCTTAATATGTCATTTGATATGTTTGATCTATTTCCGGTTATATCACTCCTTGGCATAGATCAGCGTCGAAATAAAAAGAAAAACAGTTTAGTTTTACATACATTGGCTTCCTTGCTACAATTGAAACACTTAACCCATTAACATCGTAATGTAATAAATTTGGAATTTTTTTTATTCATTTTCATCACACTTGAATCTCATTCCCAATTTTAAAAATTTTCGAAAAATTTAACTTTTCTTTTAATATAAAATACATAAACTTGTTTAACTTTCTTAGTTTTTTTTTTAATTTTATTTTCGTTTTGCAAAATTTTTCCGTATTCCGATTAAATTAAATTTTAAATAGTTGTAGATTGGGACTAAAATTAGTGATCGATTTGGAAAAATGGTGGTAGATTTTCTTCTCTACCACAAAAATTAACAAGAAGTATACCATAATGTAATTTTTACACGCTTAATCAGTTTTATTGGAAATAATTCTCATATTAAAACCATACTGCATCCACTCTTTATATACCAAATCGATTGATATAATAATTGTAATAAAAATTTTAATATTGGAATTATTATATAATTTATTTTATATGAAAATAGTTAAATTATGTCTGAAATAAGAAAGTGGTAGATTTTGGTAAAATGCAAAAAGTGGAAGGTTGACAGTTGTGGTAAAATGACAACCAACACAGTATATGACTACAAAAATGATATTTTCCATATGGGCATTTAGATCGTAACTCACGTGACATGCGTACGACTTAAAGCTTCATTTACTCGGAAGTTTATGTTATTAATGTAGAAAAAATTTCTTATGTGCATATGCCTTAGAAGAAATAGTAATGGTATGATATACCAAAATTGTCGTTCCTGTACCTAATTAAGAATAACAGTGGTAAATATGGGCGTAACTCACGCTACAAAAAAAGGAACTGTGTTTAACAAGCATGTTTAGATTGTAAAAAATCAGGGAATTTTACCATATAAACTGTTTCTGTTTTTAATATTTAAATAATGGGAAAACAGTGAAGTTCCATAATAAACCCACATTACCGATGAGCTTTGCTTATTTAGAAATATATTGAGTTTCCAAAAATTATTTGCCGTAACTCACGCGACAGAACCCACGCGATAAAATTTCTGTTAAGAAAATGTGTAATCAAAGTAGAGAGAAAAGAGCTTAAGAAGAGTAACTAACATCTTAGTTCGGCCATGGCCGAAGTTTACTAGGTGTCATGTCCTATATATTCAGTAGACGAGGGTTTTAATATTAATTAAGACATTCAAATTTTCAGAATGCGAAGTTCATATATATCAGTATTTTACTAGATAAAAAAATTGACTTTCGAAACACATTCAATCTTTTTTTTTTATGGACATTTTTGTGGAAATGCCCATATAGAATCTTTTTTCCTTAGCATCTTATATTTTGGTAGGTTTAGTTTGCAAAAGACTAGACATTTCTCGTTTCACAAATCCGACGAGAATCCGAAGAGCTAAGTGCAAAAATTACGTTATGAACATTTTTTCATGGCAACTCTGGATGTAGTATTCCCAGACTCCCACTCTTCTCGAAAGGGAATGGATACATAAAACTGTTTTTCAAAAGACATTTTTTGTGTGATGTAGTCTACGGATTTGGGTATAGGAGGAAGAAGCTTCCTGATGCCTGAGAGTCCTTATGTGTTTTCTCTCCATTGAGCGGGACCTATAAGACGGACGCACAATGGGCCAGAAACCCAAAGTCTCAGCAACAAGTATTTGCAGATGAGCTAGCTACACCAAATTTTGTGTGCAGACCACCACATACAACAGAAATGCTTCACAAAAGTATGGGGGCTTACGGCCCTTTTTTCTAAGGGCACCCGTCCAAAGGGGGCTTTAAAAAATTTTGAAATCGTCATACGAAATCAAAAACGCCGTAAGTTACCAAAAATTCAAAATAGGCTTTTTGATTGATTATGATGCACCATATCAAAATACATGTTCCTGCAAAATTTAACACTCCTACAGCTAAAAACGGCGTTTTTATTAACAACATTCTAAGAGCCGGAAGTGCACCTTTTATTTTATTTAATGTAATTTGTCTTCTTATTTGCCCATATTTAAAACAAGGAATGATATGTGTGACACTTGTGTACTATAGGAAGCAAAAAACATAACTGAGGATCAATAAAACAGTCAAAGATCCGAAATTGATGATATGATACTTAAAAAGTTTTTTGCTTCTCATATGACGAAATACATATCTAAGCTTGCTTCAAGTAGTTCAGTCACCTTAAAACCTATTTTCACAAAGTGATGGGCGAACCCCGCCCCTTTTTATATGGAGTACTCACATTAAAATTTTGTTATGAATGGTTCTCTTCATCAGAGAGCTCGACCAAAAGACTTTAATTCAAATTTATTTAATTTAATATTTTCAAAGAATTACAAAACATATAATAGGCAATTCAAAATACCATAGATTTTTTCTTTACTTTTTTTTGAGAAAAACTAAAACTCATTTTAAGTCTTTTTGACCTGATGCAAGATTAGTGGTATATAGGAATATTTTATTCTAAACGAATATTTACAGTTTGATTCTGTAATAGTAACCTTGTTACCGAAATTCGTTTCAGGTCTTAGTGGTCAGTATTCTGTGCACTCGGTAACGCTGTTAAACGTCGTAAAGTCGCTAAAGAAGAAATAAAGCTCTTTGCTTGCATCTGGACATGGTAACAATATTCACTGGTAAGGCTTGACTGCGGAATACGAAAAGGGTGTAAAAGTTACTAAAACTTGAACTTCATTAGTAATAAGATTAACGTTACCGCTCAGAATCGAACTGTTAAACGGATATTATTTTACATAAAAACTCCTAGCTTTTGCATTATCAAGTATTACTCGAACATTACACTTTATTGATTGAAAATCTTAATAATTCTAGAAGGACTGATAAATAAAAAGAAAAACATTGTTTGAGAATGTAATTTGAGGTCCCATTAAAAAGTAGGACTACTTTTTTTGACGATCTATAATGTTGGCAATATAAAAAACTTTTTTGGAAGAAAATTTAAAAATTAAAAAAATACTAATTTGTTTATTCTAATCACACGCCAAACTAATAAGGATGGAGCTTCGGCAGAGTACCGAAGCTAAAATACCCCTCCACCCCCGCGGCCAAATTGAAGTGTATTCGAAGTCTTTAGCCACGACATTCGATGACATTCAGTTTTATATATTAACGAATGATTTCCTATTTTGATGACGTCACACTGTATGGGAGGTAGGCGTGGTTTTGATCCGATTTTGCTAAATATCATAGAGATGGTTTATATTAAATATCAAAGCATATGTGCAAAATTTTAAAACATTTCTTTGATTTTTGCAAATTCTTAAGAGATTTTCCGTTTAAAATAAAGCGAATTTGTATGGGAGGTAGGCGGGGTTTTCATCCGATTTCTTTGATTTGAGCAGATTTTTAGAGATTTTACTTTTAAAATAAAGCCACTTTGTATGGGAGGCAGGCGTGGTTTTCATTCGATTTTTCCAAATATCATAGCCAGGTTTTAAATTGAAAATCAAAGCTTACGTGTCGAATTTCAAGGCATTTCTTTAATTTTTGTGGATTTTAAAGACATTTAATGGTTAAAATAAAGTCACTTTGTATGGGAGGTAAGCGTGGTTTTCATCCGATTTGGCCCATTTTCGAACTTGATCTTCCATTTTGAAAAATAAACTTATATTTTGAATTTCTTCCAGATAGCCTTAAAATTACGGCTGTAATCCTGTCAACGGACAGACGGACACATGAAAATCGACTCAAAAGGTGTTGCTGATATATATATTTTTCTATACCTGCCACGCCTCCTTCTTGGCGTTACAAACGGAATGCCTAAGTAAATATTTCCCTAACTGTTGCATGCTATGAAAAGCTTGATCTTATGTTTCAGAATATTCAGTTCAAAATTTCTTTTTAAGCTTACTAATTTAAAACATTTTAAGAGAATATAATTCTAGTATGATACTTTTAAATAAGATACTATCTAGATAGATTTCTTCAGTGAAGGTGACACTTAGAGGCAGATTAACGTATTTTTCCGTTTTAAGTTCATCCAATTTTAAAAATGGCGGATTTAATCAGAGAGTATGACATCAACGCCACAGTTACTTTAATCTTAACATAATCCGCATACATTTTAACATCGAAAAGTTCTACGTTTGAACCTTTTGATTGTCAAAAAACAACATAAATCATTCGCCAATGGAATGCAGACCTTCGGTAGTTTCAAAATTCTCATCGTTTTTAGTTTACCAGAAAGAAAGATATTAACAAACTGATAATTTTTAAAGACCGCAAATGTGCTTGTCATCCAGGCATTATGGCCTGGCAGCTAAATTCAGAAACATATCTTATTTTTAAAATAGTTCAAAATATATTTTTAATACTTTTTATGGGTGGGATTATTTTTTATATCTTCTATTTATATGAATCGTTGCAATATATGTAGCTGTTGTAGTTTATACAACAGCTATTGCTGTAGCAATAGCAGCAAGATTTTGTAAAATGTACTCTAAACAATATCAGTTATTAACTCTTTCTTCCTGGAAAAGTTGATAGTTTACGACTTTATTTACTTTTATGGTTACTTGCAAAATGAAATTTGTCTTTTTATTGCCATATTAAAACCTCAAAATATTTCGCATATCGTATTCAAACAACGATTCATATCAATCGTTTTTGTTTTTAACAATTTTTTTAACTATTTTTTTTTTTATAAGCCATATTTTCTAACATGGATATGGTGGTTCGTAAACAACCTAATATTGATACAAATAGCTAACGTGTTAGCCATCCCTTCCACATCCATTGAGTTTATTAATTGCGTAATGATTTTCATGATAATATCAAGCATTTTTCGCTCACTGCTTTAACCATGTTTCGCTCCAGATACTGTTATAATTAACAGCTTTAAAACTTGAAAAAAAAAAAAAAAAACACAATCCAACATATAAAAATATTCTAAACTTTTATCAACGGATTCTGGTAAAAGAGACAAAACCAGAAACTGTATCAGCGTTGTAAAAGTTTTCGTTTGAGGAGAATAGGGGGATGTAGTCCCCCAGACTCTTAAAATTTGCTGCAACAAAAAAGTTTAGGAACAAATTCTCTTTAAATGCTATAATTTTTTATATAAAGTTGCAAAAAAGTTGCTCTTGTCGATTTCGTTACAAGTTATTCAAACTAAAATTTTAAATTAAAAAATGTTATATGACTGAAAATTTCTAAAATATTTTAATTTTATCAGTAATTGTATCATGTAAAAGGCAATTGCAGCAAAATTTTTGTTATTACTGTAGGCTTTGTATATAATACTGTTTTACAAATGTTTTATGCTTGAAAACACTTTTTTGTTTTTTTGTTTGAAAAAGTGTATTCACGTAACAAAATATACCGCACGCTTACATGTTTTAATTTACAAACATTTAATTTCCAATATAACAAATTTTACAGAAAAGCACCACAAGGCAGTTTTAAAAAGCACACTTTTTCTAAATCGTCTTAAATCAAACAATTTTCGTTCGATGACTTAAAATTTGAACTGCAGCTTTTGCAATTTTCATTGATTTTTTAAATTCATATGTATAATCATATGTTTAACTTTCAAAAATACTATCGGACGATGTTTCTACTATATATTAATTTTGCAGAAAAAACACCTTGCACATTTTTTATTGCACTACGTTGTATGCAAATGTTATTTTTTCAATATTTGAATATTCAGTATAAAATACCGGTATAAAATAAGTAAATTATTCACATAAATGAGCTGTCTCTAAGCAATTATTATAACTGTTCGTAACCAAAAAATTTAAAAATTTCCTTCTGGTAATTCGGTTGTCCCCGCAAGGGCAGTTTCTAGATCCGCCACTGCATGCAAAGAAACTTTTTTTGAGAACATGCACAATGATCATTCTTTTAGTTGATGAACTTGGACGTAAGCTGTAGAGAAATCTTGTCGAAGTGACTTTTAGTAAAATTATAAATAAAACACTGTCATACAATACTTTAACCTTCTTTTTTTAAGAGGTTCAAAAATACTTATAAACAGGGTGCTGGAGGGTAAAATACTTTACAAAGATATTTCCCATAAAATTGTATAATAGGTATGTGAACACAATAACTATGTCAAATGTAAGGTTTAAAAGTTTCTTATACTTTATTTGCATAAATTGCTTAAATTAGTGTTAACTTAAAACCCGTATTAAATATTCTTCGATGTAAACTTTTAAAACTCAGCCCATACCTAGGATTTTTCTTTTTTTTACCAGAACTCGTTGATAAAAGTCTGTAATTTCGAAAAAAAAAAACTGAAAAACGCTGTACAGTGAAATGGAAATTTTTAAATTGTCTAAAATTAATTAGTTAAATATAAAATATCCTTTGAAAATATAAAGGAAATAAATTCAGGCTCATTTCATTTTATAAAATGTTCAAATTTAATTAAAAATAAGCACATTAATTTTGGTCAATTTGAAAGCGAGCTCTGAAAAAAACTCTTTTTTTTTTGCTCTTCTTTATGAAAATTATGAAATACGTACGTTTACATATGTGTAAATGTTATCACACTCACAACACACACATAAACAGTCGCATTTATGTGTTTAGTGGTTTTTATGGATATCTAAGTAGCATTTGCTATCAGCTATTTTCTGCAAATGAAATGTGACCGACCGTCTCAATTGAATTCATGTTGTTGTAATTGATATTCGCCATTCGCATTTCCTAAAACCTTGTCAGTCGATTACATTGAAATGATATGAATTGTTATTAATATGAATTGCATGTGCTTCGACGTGAGCGTTTATAACGACAGCTATTGACAAATGTTTTATTTCATAGTTTACAAACTAAAAAAATGTATGGGTAATTTTTTCGCTCTGAGTGTTTAAGTGATACCGCTTTAATTGCAGCTCATTATGTTAATAGACTCATTGAACTCTGTTAAGTTTAACAGTTCAGCCATGCTGTACATTAACAGCTACTTTTCGTCTATTTCCTTTACATTTTCATTAAGGCGAAGGGAGCGATCGATGCATGGAACTTTGTTTTTATCGTTGCGATTTTCTCCTATGCACAAAAGTTGCTTCTTTAAAGACTTTCTTTTGTTACTTAATAACTTTTAAAGGTTCATACGTTTGTAAATTTTTTCTTGCATTCTAGCTGGAAATATACCAGAAATCCTTCTGCTATTTAACACATATAACAAGCTACCTGATATGACAGAATTCCTTGACTTTTATCATATAGATCAATATTAGTGTTTTAATTATAATTAAAATAAATTTTCTAATTATTATATAATTATCTCATTAAAACTTCAGTCACTTACGATGTTTGAGTCTTTTATAGCGTGGCTCCTATTTTCTTGCTTTTGCAAAATACACTGGCACTGTTAATCTGGGCATCTTAATTGCATCTCCTTTCCGTGTTCTTTATCCAGGCTACCAACAGGAATTTTAAGGCTACCTAAATGTTCAAAACAATTTTTAGCAAAAGAGCATCATAACTCAATACCGAAATTAATATATGTATTGACATATCTCAATATTTATTTTAATAAGTATTTAGCTTCCAGTTATTTATAGAAAAACATGGTAAATTTTGTTATAATTAGGCAATGGAGCGTGGTACCTCCCGTATATGCTTTAATAAAAACAAATAATTCTTAAGACTATTCAATATAAAACAACAAAATGTTGAATACAGCTAACAAACTTGAAATCAAACAATTTTAAAATCTGAAAACAAGTTGCGCGTGGGCAGGACAGACATATTTTGTAAGAAATGGATAAACGTTGTTACTTTTTTATTTTTGGTGTTTTTAAGAGCAGCTGCATTTAATAAAATAATATTAGCTACACACAACACTTCCAATTCAGCATGCATTTATCTTAAATAGTTTTGTTTACTCTAAAAATGTGAAATTAATTATTAACAGCACAGTAAATATTTGATTGAAACTTAACGAAGAACGAATTGAAAGAAACGGCAAAAAAAATGCAAAGAAAATACAGTCCGTCCTACAAATTTTTCTCCAATTCGTACTATATGCGTACCCACTCACTCCAATTGAATCCATACATTCGTGCTATTTGAACTGCTCTAGTTTTCATTTTCAGTGACAAGAATTGAGCCAAAAAATTAAGTATCATACTGGCTTCATTACTAGGCAAGCATAATGCTTAAAATTATATATATTTTTTTTTTATTTTTTTTTTTTATTCCGTGATAAGGGAAAAGCTGTAGGAGGTATACTACTAAAGCCTGTATGATACTTAATTAAATTGACCATTGAAAATTATAACTAGAGCAGTTCAAATAGCACGAATGCATGGATTCAATTGGTGTGAGTGAGTACGCATATGGTACGAATTGCAAAAATATTTGTAGGACGAACTGTATCTTTGAATTTTTTTGTCGTTTCTTTCAATTCGTTCTTCGTTAAGTTTCGATCAAATATTTACTGTGCTGTTAATAATTATTTGACGTTTTTAGAGTAAACAAAACTATATAAGATAAATGTATGCTGAATTGGAAGTGATGTGTGTAGCTGAGATTGATTTATTAAAAGCAGCTGCTCTTAAAAAAACCAGAAATAAAAAAATAACAACGTTTATCCTTTTCTTACAAAATGTGTCTGTCCTGCCCACGCGCCACTTGTTTTCAGATTTTAAAATTGGAAAAAAAAAATTAAGTATCATACGGGCATAAGTAGCTTAAAAATTATAGAATACCGTAAGAAGTACACAAAATAGAAAAATCCCATTTTTAATTACAAAAAAAAAAAAAATTTTGTATGTAAAAGTTGTGTAGACAGAGTTTGAAAAATTCGTTTGAAATAGTAAGCATTCATTCTCCTGCGTGAAATTTTGAGAATTTTTGGTAGCCTAATTTTTCGCTACCCAGGGCAGTACAACAATTATATTTTTCCTACAAAAACTGGTTCTGCTTATATTTCAGGGTTACTTTTTCGTTAAAAGTTAAAATATATATTAGTTAAAAAATACTGAATAATAACCAACGTCATGACTTGTAAATATTCTTATCTGACAAAAATATGTAAAATAAAATAAAATCACAGAATAAATAGGTAGGTATACATTACAAGAAATAAAACAAAAATATTTTTTTAATTGTTTTGGTTAACCTCTTCTTTAAGCCATTCTAAAGGAGTGCTTATAGCAAGCCTCTTTAAATAAAGGAGAGCGGAAGGCCTGGAAAATTTGGCCATTTCATTTAAAAAAGTATATGGGCTTTCATATGAGTAGGGTAGGCCTCCGACATCCATTTTAAGGCCTGCTAGTAGCCCTTCGAAGGCCGGCCAATGCCTACTGGGTTACACCACAATTATAATTCCCAAGTTGTACATGTTTTGATAGCTATGCTTGGTGTGTGACCAAGTGGCGGTCACTATATATATAAATCTTGCCACGCCTAATTTTCCCGCCTATCTGAATATAGTCATGTCTGTGTGTAGCCAAACAGCTCCTTCATAGTTTTTTCGACTTCAACCAAATTTTGCACATATATTTTTTGATATAATGAGCAGTTTAAGGTCTAGAAAAGTGAGTATATACACCCTAAATGCTACGCCACCCCGGGCTTCGCCGGGTATTCCATCTAGTAAATTTATAAATTAATTTTTCATGCTCTAATTGTTACACGGAACTTTTTTTTTAATTGAAAACTTCTTTAGGCGCATTGAGCACTTTCTGGTAGAGAGCAAAACTATAGATTCGCGTTATCATCACGTTGTTAGCAATATCATCACCCTTTTAGCTGTTCATTTCTGTTGCATTGTACAGTATTGCTTATGTCGTGTTTATGCTAGGCAAACATGTTTGGTCAGATTGTTTTTATAACCGAGGCGATTACTAACCGATTATCGAACCAATTACCGATTACCAACCGATTACCAATTGCCGAAGCGATTATCAACCGATTACCGAGCCATTTACCGATAACCTAACTAAAGTAATTGTGTTAAAAATATATTATATATAAACATTAAAAAATAGCAGTTTATACATTCAATAATGCATAAATTGATAAAAAGAGTTAAAAAAGTAAAAAGTAGTCTGATTTCCCGACTCTAGCTACTTCGGAAATTCATAACAGCAATGTTATTTCATAGCTTTAAGTTTTCACTTTGGTCGGCAGTCCCCCCACTGCCTACTTTTTTTTTGTATCTGAATTGTTACTGCATTCATCATCAGAAGTAATTCTGTCGGTGTCTCTCTCATATTAATCATCTATAGACTCATTGCCACTTGGAAACTCACAAAATTCATCTGTTTTTATATCTCCTTTCTTACTGATATTGTATTGTGACTAAATAAGATATAAAAATGTGTTTAAAAGTAAGAAATGGATTGATCCAAATCTCGGTAGATTATGAGGAGTATATCATAATATTGTTTATAATATTATAAATACTGTCAGAGGATAAATATAAGTCACAAATATGTTCAGCTTGAATATATTTAGATAAAAGTATGTGAAATGGATCTAAAACAAAACATATGGTTAAAATTTTTCGGTGCAAAGAAAAAATGTAAAATATGAAACCTTTTATATTTCTTGAACAAATATTGTGGTTATTCTGTTGATAGTTATTTGTCGAATTAATAAAACATAAATGAAAATAATGTTGCATATTGATCAGAATGTGTTCTAACTAACATTCTAACTAACTGACTCATAAAATTGGTTTACAGTGTCATAGTTGTGTCATGATAATACAGAAATACTATGTTTGTGTTTATAGAACCGCTGTTAAGGCTCTACCATATTCTTTTTGGCCCCATGAACTCTGTGTCCGTTGCTCATGGAACGAACAACCAGCACTTTGTCACACATTTAAGATGCGTAAATGAATACCAGTAATACACGGACCTGTATTAGCTTTACCAGTTCGTTCAAACTAGTAAAGCACTCATGGCACTAAAAAACGTACTGGACCCAGAAACGTACTGGATGTGATTTCCACAACCACAAAGCGAGACCTGCGCCCTATTTATGAATAAATTCCATACAATATCCCCGCTAGAGCCTAGCTAAATTTAGTTTTAGTTAATTTAGCTACTGCTAAATTGGCAGTGGTTGGCGTACTCTCATTTGCCATCTACGATGGAGATGGAGACGATGCCTATGCAATCTTATTGAGGGATATACCAGCCCAGTCATATTAAGCGCAACTCCCGCCGGCCAATCTGCGGAAAGAGCCTCCAGATGAGGCTCTACAACACAGAAACCTACAAAAAGACAAAAAGTTAAAATATGAACTTTTATAACTGTCCGTGTGCAGCTTATACACTAAATCGTGCATGGCTGGCATTCTACGTAGTTATCAGGACAGGCTAAGTAAATCCGTCACCGAAAACTAGAAGTGCCTAAATATCACCATTATGATCACTATTATCTCCATTATGAGAAGGTTGGATGAAGTATTATATGTCTTTTAAGCTTTTACATAAAAAGCTTTATTTTGGTATCTTTGTTGGAGATAGATCAGATCTCCTCATTTTCGCGGGTTTGACTATCCCACTGCTAACAACTTCAACTCGACAATTGCTACTTCATTCAGAGGCCGTATTGAAGTGATATACCCACTTTCCATACCTGCTCTAAGGAATGGCCGTCAACGCCGTGCTAGAGTTGACATGACTAGTTCATGTTGACAACCGTGATACGTCTCCCTGCAGCCATCCTACTTTTTCTTCGTGGCTTTGGACAGGCAGGCGCATCATCCAAGCACCATCTTGTTTAATAAGAAAAACCAAATATTTGTATTGCCATAAATGCGTTTTTACACGTATAAATTCCAAAGCTTAAAAGTTCCAACTTTATTCTTTCCTCACGAAAAAAAAATTCCTAAAACTCATACGATACTATTTTCCGGTTTCTTAAATGAGTCCCTGCCCTTAACGATATATTTGTTTTTTTGATTGCTATTTAACTTGAACGCAAACAACTCAAATAATTGTATTTTTCATGTTAACAATATATTAATTTAAGGGATTGTTACTAAAAAAAAAATCTCTAAACTTGCATAGAGAAACTATCGATTTGAAAACAACGTTTCTCCAACAATTTCTAATTTCGTTTTTGTGAATATCCACTCTATATTTCTAACTATCATATCAATTTTTAACTTTTGAGCCTTTGTTAAACTATTTAGAAATTTTATATGAGAATCAATAAACTCCTTTTTTTTTAACTTATCTGATATTCCTCGACGGTATATTTGAAAACACTACGGTTATGAACTAACCTGCAGTAGAGTTAACTAAAGTTAATAGAAAGTAAAAGGATATAGTTAAAGAATTAATGACTTAAATACATATGATATCCTATAACATGATCCTTAGGATACACAGCTACATTCTATCGTGTTTTTTTGGCACTAACACCAATTAACGTAGCAGTGTCATGGCAACAACTTCCTGCGAACAGTAAACCAAAAAAAAAAAAAAAATGTGTCAGTCAGTTGTTGGTAAAATAAACGAAACTTCATACAGACACGAACACATGATAAAAGCAAGAGAATTATTTACAAATATGAGCGAAAAATAAACAGCGAATTATAACGAACAAATTATTGTCATGACAATTACAACAACGTTAACAACAACAATATCCAAAATATATACAACATTCTGCACACAAAAAAGAAAACCTTCTTTAACACTGTTGAATCGCATGTGTGTAAAGTTGGTAGCAAAGGAAATAAATAAAAAAATTTGGAAAAAAAAATTAAAAGCAATAAAAAATGCTAATAGAAGAAACAGTGGCAACGCCGATTAGACGAAATTTGAACTAATTCATGTGTAGATATTGACAACTCGAAGACACAAACGAAGCGACGCGTGATCCGCGTCCTCGGCTAAATTTACCGCCTGACGGGTTTGACGATGGTGCAAAAGATGGATGCGCGTGGCGCAAATATTTCGTTCATAAAATATAAATTATGATACGAGTATTATTATTTTCTGTTTGCCCCCCACTTAATTTATGAATAAAATGCAGCAACTACTTAGCTTGTGATTTTTATTAAGCAAACAAAACAAAGCTCTTTAAATTGAATGAATTTAGGCAAATCACCAACATTATTTAATTCATTCAATTTGCGAAGAATTGAAGTGAGAATTGAATCCAATCGATGCACAAACCGATGAATTGCACGCACGTATTTCGTTTTAAATTTTTTTTTTTTTTGCTTTCTATGAGTCTCGAAGTGATATTCGCCATGAATGCCGAATGATTTTGTCGCGCAGTATAATGGCTATGATCCACACAATATAACAATTCAAAAATATATAACAATAGCACCAGCTCACAATCATATCAGTGCGAAAATCGGCCAATAAAATGCTTGCATTATCCGCTAGATACAAAGCTATCTGCACACGCAGATTAAAGTGCACGAGTGTCTATAGATAAGCTGCGGTCTTGCAGCAGTTGCAATTATTTATTTAAAAACAATCACATCATGTATTTGTTTTAAAAATTTTAGATATTCAGATAGTGCAGTGAATTTTGAGGAAAATTTCGAACATTATTAAAAGTATCTATGTGATAAAAATAAACTTGCGCAAAAAATGCAATAAAATAAAATAACTACAAAAAAGTGTAGAAAAAACCAAAAAAAAAAACAAAAGTTAATTTATAATTAGTGAATTGTGTGTATGTTTGTGTGCTTTTGGCAGTCAGTACATCATCATTCACGCTGTCGCTTTCGTCAACTTAAACCATTGTTATTGCTGCTGCTTCTACTGCTGCCGCTGTCGCTCTGCTACTGCGCCATTGTTCCGTCCTCTAGTATTATTTTGTGGCAACGCGCTGCATTCCAAAATCACGTTTCGCTTTTGGCAAGCAAACTGCACGCGTGTTAAATTGGCTTAAATCACAGTAAAAAGTATAGAAATAACAACAACAACAATAACGCAAACATTTCGTGCTTCTTGCATATCTGCAACGCTTGATACCAGCAGCAGCAACTACAACAAAAAAATGACAGAGTATAATTAAATAAATTAAAACAATCTGTTTAAAATTATAGCAAAAAAAAAAAACAACAAAATCACCAACAAAAACCAACAACAATTTCTACACTCGAGCGCACTTCAGGAAGGAAGCGTACGACGACTTCAACTGCAAATAAAATTCGTTTACAAAGAAAGTGAGTACATACCAGCTACATATATTTTTTGATTTAAGAAATTATTTATTATTGTAAGAAAAACAATTCAAAAACAATCACTTTGAAGTTATTGAAGCTTTAATGTTGTTGAAAATTGTAACATTTCCATAGGTATTTAATAGTATTAGCTTAAAAGCAGACTTATATTATTATTATTTGTAATGAAGAAAATATAAAATAAACTTTAGATCAGCAAATTAAAAAAAAAAAATCTGTAAAAAAGTCCAGACATTTTTTATTTATTGTTTTAATTAAATTTCATAGATTTTATTAGGATAAATACAGCCTTAACACATCTTAAAATACCAAAGCTACATATCTTTTATATAAAAAACTAATTCATACGGAGCAAAGGCTTAAAACACAAAACTATTTTGCATAATACAGTACGGATGTTCACCGTATATATACTTCATTACGAAAACTGCCCGTATTGTAAACAACAATACTGTCCAACTACAATTTCAACCACATGCTGCTGATAAAATGTATCAGTATGATGACAAAATTCATTTATTTCAAAAGTATAGACATTATCTGCCACTAAATCCTATGAAACTTTTACCTAAGAATAGAGTTTCATAGGCCTACGTAGAAATAGGAATCTAATAGAATTAAGAAGTATGTACTTTGACGAAAAAATGTGTGGCTAAAAAAGTCAAAAATGAATTAAGCTTCAGATTGCCTTTAGACAGTATTGCACTAACACAAACGCACAGTAGATTTTTGTCTCAAAATTGCCCAAAAATGTACAACTTTTCAAACGTTATACGTATATGTATTTCAACTAGAGTTGTCAAACCCTGCTTCGGGCTATTTTAGAAACCGATTTTTTATCAAATTTTCGATTTTTTCAATTTCGATTTTCTTTATACAATCTTCTATTTATATAAGGTGCGTTTCATTTATATAACCCACCCTCTTTATGATATCGTATTCAACTTGTACGCTCTCAAATTACATAACAACATTCAAATATGGTAAGAAATGAAAAATAAATTCGATAATATATATTTTTTATTTGTTCTTTTTAAATTCTGTGACTTAAATTGTTATAATTCTCTGAACAAGCATTTCATATTTATAACCCATATTGCATTATTCCATTTTGTCTACATGTAAAAAATTAAAATAAGCAGATTACAAGTTTATGTGGCCCCCTTTGGCCTTTATTACTTCAAAAATTCTATTGCGCATGGATAAAATTAAATTATTTAAAATGTTGGCTTCCAAAGTCTCCCAAGTGCTTATAATGGCAGCTTTCAGCTCCTTAACGCTGTTATATTGGCGACTATCGGCGTAAACACGGCGAACCATTACTCCCCATATATTTTCGATAGGGTTGAGATCTGGGGAGCACGCTGGCCATTCTAAAATATTAATATTTTTAAGGGAAAACCATTTTTTTGTTTCTGTACTTGTATGGATTCGAGCATTATCTTGCTGAAAAATCCAGTTCTTGTCACTCGGTTGGCGAAAAAACGGCTCCAAACTGCTTTGCAATACTGCAATGTAGTCTGCACTTTTCATTTTCGATGACGTGAACTGGATTTCCAGTGTCCCTTGTGCAGTAAATGCTCCCCAGACCATTACCGAACCACCACCGAAGTTTCGTTTGAAGAAGTAGCGGGGCTCCTTCCTTAAATCACGCCAGTAGAAATTTATCCCATCTTGTCCGTCGAGATTCCATTTCTTTTCGTCCGAAAATATCACCTTAATCGAAAAAAGAAATTTTCACAAATCGAACAAGAAGATTTCTGATATGGCTTACCGAGAACCAATCAGTGGCCATATTTTGTTGAGCAAATTCAAGCCGTGCCACTTTGTGACGGGGTTGCAACCTCGGAATGACCTTCATTCTGGAGCGGCAAATATTTGGGTTTCGCTTAAGTACACGCCAAACTGTTGATTTTGACACCTTTGTGCTGCAACCTCTTGCTAAGTGGGAGCAGCTTGCAGATGAGTTGCTCACTTGGCGTATTATTTGTCGCTCTTCTCTATCGGACAACTTTCTCTTTCGACCTGATCTCTTTATTTTCCCATATTCTTCCGTGTTCTTCAGAAAATTTGCAATTACTCGCCGACTTCTTCCAATTTTACGCGAAATTTCGCTTTTTGAAATTCCATCGGACACCCAGGCTAGAATTTTACCTTTTTCAATCTCTGATAAATTTGTTCCTCGTGGCATCGTTGACTAAAAAATTCTTTTTTAAAAAACACACCTTTTTTTTAATTATTAAACCTGAAACCAACCTTTTATTTGAATGTTAATGCATTTGAGTTATAATTATGAAACGAAGCAAACTTAGCCAAAAACAAAAGAGTAAATATAACGGGTCTTCAAATGTCAAGCAGAAATATGGGTTGCCATTGGGCTTAAAATCATAATACAAACATTTGTTAAGCTTTTTAGTATTTTTAAAGTTTAAATGTTGTTAAATTTTAACTATTGCGAAGGTGGGCTATAAATATGAATCGCACCTTATATAAAAATGGATGTATGTATGTGGGTATGTGTGTATATCACGTATAGACTTCAAAACCGCCGAACCAATCTTTATGAAATTTTTAGGGATACTGAAGCAACATTCTGAGAGTATAATTTAGTTTATATGATTACTATCGGCCAATGCACAAAAAATGGGCATGGCCGCACTATATCTATTCCCACTTTATCTAAATCATGCTTATTCCTGAGTTGTACACGTATTGATAGTGAATCTTGGTATGCAGGTGCTATGGGTCCAAGTGGCAGTCACTATGTATATATAAAAGTTGGCACGCCCACTTTTACCGCCCACAAATCAGTAAAAATGCTTTATATCAGACTGCTTTTACCGTAGAAGAATAATATTTGGTAATTTAGTTCATATGGTTATTGTCGACAACTGTTCAAAAAATGCACCATATATACGCTCACTTTTTCGAAATCATGCTTATTCCTGAGTTGTACACGTTTTGATAGTAACACTTCATATGCAGATGTTCTAAGTGGCGGTCATATATACGAAGTATGCCACGCCCACTTGTACACTTAAAAAAAAAACTTTATCTACGCCGATTTTTCGGAAATCATTGTTATTTCTGAGCTGTACACGTTTTGATAGTGAGACTTGGTACGTAGGTGCAATGGGACCAAGTGGCGGTCCCTATAATGTTACCACGCATATTTCTACTCATCTATCTGTCTACTAAAAATGTATGTATGTATACTGAGGCTCCTCACGGAAAATAATATTCGAGTCGATTCCCAAAATAATGCTTGCTGTATATTATGATGATTTCCTTAATATTTCGACTCTAGCGATAGCCATCTGTGATCTATAATGGTTTAAAATAAAAAAAAAAAAAACGAAATGGCCATTACAGCCCTTGAAAAGACTTTGACGGATCATTTTATGATCAATTGTGTTGTGCGAGTTATGAAATGTTTGAACACAAATGATCGAGAACTGGACCTACAAGTTTTATGTCGACTCCGAACGGCTTATGTTCTTAAGAAGCTTTTCATGGCAGTTTTTACTCTCTGAAGTTTGCCATTGTCTGCAGAGAGATGATGGCCGAACAGAAAAATTAATTCAATTGAAAAAACTTTCTGTGTCAGATGGGATTCGAACCTTCCGATTCGATGGGGCTCTATCGCATAAAATCCACGCACCTCAACCAGTATGCCGCGTAATGGTTTGAATATCTTCTAAAAATCGATTTTTTTGTAAAAATATTTACTGGTGTGATAGTTAAAAAAAACAAACGGTCAGAAAGTAATGAAAAAGTTCTTTACCAATAAATTTAAAATTTTTGCAGTCGGACCAGAGCTAATACGGATTTTTTTAATTTTCCAACATTTTTTTATTATTTCCACTAAAATTCAAATTAATTTTTTTTTTTTTTTTTGTTTTTCCATTTTACTTTTAATCAAATAAATTATGTATTGATGATAAAATAAAGTGTAAAGTGTAGAATTGAATTGAATGAAATTACAAAAATATTTACACTTTTTTTACATTATACAATTTATTTGACAAAAAGTAGTATGGAAAAAATTAATTAAAATTTTAGTGAAAATAGTATGAAAAAAGTTAAGACAATCCATAAAAATCCGCATTATCTTTGGTGCAATGGCATAAATCGAAGATTTTTTGATGCTTTTTTACTGTTTTTTCCGACCGTTTATTTTCTTTTAACTACCATACTAGCCAATATGCTTAGTCGAAATATTTTGGGGATCATCACCACATAAGCAATGGATTATTTTGAAGAACCGGACCGAACAACTTTTTTTCCTATGGATGGGTATGGGTATATTGGTATGGGTATATGTGTATATAAAGTAAAGACTCCGAAAGCGCTGAGCCAATTTTTATACCAAAGCCTTGAGAGTGTTCCTGTGAAGTCTGGTGCCAATCATAAAAGGCACCTTAAATACACTTCAAATTTCGATATTGAACAATTCTGGAATTAATGGTCGCACAGCCTCGGAATTCAGTATTCGACCTCAATTTACACATACCGTTTCACTGGTAACATTTAATGGGCGTTAGACGTGGGGCGGGGTACTTTTTTAGCACACCAAATTTTCGCTTTAGCTTTCGAAAAAAGTCACACATCAATGAAACTCGGTACGAACTTACTATAAAAGCATGGCTTCACTCAAGCTACGCTCTTTATAAGGGATAAGCTAGTATACAATACATAAACAATTTCGGATTATTTGAAAATCCGGTAACTGTGAGTCGGGTTATTCGACATTCTATAATACTTTTTAGGTTTAGTTTAGGTTTAGTTTTTCCTATTTAAATTTAAAATGCATACCAATAAAATTAAAAAAAAAACTTTCGCTGAGATAGCAATGATTTTTTCAATTTTATTTTGTCGTCATTACATCGTCAATACATCAATTTCGTTCGCAATTCAGAAATTTTTGAAATCGTTGTTGTACAAGAAACGGTGGGAGTATAAATATATTTAATTGACCGAGTATATGCCTTTTAAGCCATTCTATGCAATTCTATTTATTCAACTTTAAAAAGCAACACGTACGTTTCTCGTATTTAAGTGAAAGCCAAAGATTGACTTACGTTTTTCCATAATTAACCACAAAAAAACAGAAAAAATTTTCTTAGCAAGAAGCTTATTTTCTAGTGAAAAAATGTATTTTGGTCACTTCTCCGTAAGCAAAAGCTAGAAAAATTGTTCGAGTGATTTTAAAAAAATTTTTCAAATAGCGTACGTGACGTCACAATTTATAATGATTTTTTTATTTTTTTTTTTTAATTTGATGTACCATCATTATAGTGAAGCTTTAAATGAAAAAAACATTTTTCATGGAAAAAAATGTTTTTTATGTATTTATGAAGCATAGCTGCTAACACCAAGATGGCAAAAATATAAGAAACCCTATTGAAATGAGACATCGAGCTTAAATTTAGTAGAAACCCTTTTTTATTTCAAACTTTTCTGATGATAAGAATATAAGTAAAATCAGAACAAAAGTTGCGATCGCCATCTACATAAATCCATCAAAATGAAACTAAAACCTCCTACTACGACCTTCATCAGGAAACATTTAAAAGCGTTTAATTAAATCCTGAGTATCTTTAAAAAAAGGTTTAATACAAAATTGTTATTTAAAAAAAAAAAAACAAAATATTAAAATCTCAAAGCATTCAACGACGTGAGAACCAGAGGGTTTAATGAGGCTTCATACATTGTTGTACTTAGCGTTGCTTTATTTAAATTATTCAGAAAGAACCATTGAAATGCAGGGTGTCAAAATGAAGATTTGAGATAAGTGTTAGATTTAATTTTTATTAAATTGTTCATAAAAAAAAAAAAACAAATTAAAATCTTATTTTCCGTGTTTATAATAATAGTCAAATAAATTCCGTCCACGTTTATACCCCAATTCCGTTTGTAACGCCAATAAGGAGGCGTGGCAGTTATAGAAAAGTTTATATATTTTTGATCAACATCACCTCCTGAGTCGATTTCCGTGTGTCCATCTGTCCGTCTGTCGACACGATTACAGCCGTAATTTTAAAGTTATCGCAATAAAATTCAAAATATAAGCTTTTTTTTAAAAAAGGAAGATCAAGATCGAGAATGAGCCAAATCGGATGAAAACCACGCCTACCTCCCATACAAAGTGACTTTATTTTAACCGTAAAATCTCTTCAGAATCCACAATCATTAATGAAATTCCTTGAAATTTGACATGTATGCTTTGATATTCAATATAAATCCTTACTATGAAAATCGGATGAAAACCACGCCTACTTCCCATACAAAGTGACTTTATTTTAATAGTAAAATCTCTTTAAAATCCACAAAAATTAATGAAATGCCTTGAAATTTAAATGCCTTGAAAGACCAAAGCTAATATTGGTCTTCAATATAAATCCTGACAATGAAATTTGGGTAAATCGGATAAAAACCACGCCTACCTCCCATACAAAGTAGCCTTATTTGAAACGTTAAATCGCTTAAAAATCTGCAGAATTTACAGAAATGTCTTGAAATTTTGCATACAAACCTTGATATTTAACATAAGCGACTTTTTGATATTTGATATTTTCAATGCAAAGTGACTTGATCAAAATTGAAAAACTTTCGAAAATATATATAACTGAATGACATCGTGTCTGTATGTACCCAAGTTCCGCCCACGTCGTTTATCTAATCCATAAATATATTATTCGGTAAAATGTGGAGTCTTTATACTAGAAAAGTGGGTGTGGGTGGCATTTTACTTTGTTTACAAATTATTCTATGTGGCAGCCAAGGGTAAAATTAAATAAAGCGTATGACACAAATATTTTTGCAAATTATACATAAAAATTTTATAGACGTCTAAAGACTTCGGATATACTTCATTACGGCCGCGGGGGGGGGGGGGGGGGGGGGGTAGTATGTTAGCTTCGGTACACTGTCGAAGGTCCATTCCTTACTAGTTTTCTCCAAAATTTAGTTATAAGTGTCACCTTGGGCCACCCTGGTGACGCTCGCAGCATTTTTTAAAATGTTAAACAGTGTAAAACTATTACGGGTATGTTGAATGTTACTTTTGAAAAGGTTTATTCAAATCGGAAATCAGGAATTCGAGAAAATTAACCTTTACCTTTTTTCGTCACGTATGTTTCATCGATAAAAGAGTTTTTTTTTTGTTTTTAGTATAATTTTTTGATGTTTAACTTTACTTGTCTTTAAATGATTGCATTTATTTTTGCATTAGCCAAAGATTCTTTCCCATAATTTTCTTTTTTTATACTAAAGTCTGATTATCAAATATTAATGTTTTTTAAAGTACTTATTTAGAATACTCATGGTTTATAAGGCTAATTGAGTAACATTGACTTTGAGTTGGAAAAAAAATTGTTTTAGATATTTTTTTTCACTGATTTTTACAATGGAGCATTAAACTTGGGCAATTTGACAAAAAATATTTACGCGTCAGTCCCGGAATTATAAGGATTCCTGAATTTCACTGATTTCTCTGAACTTTTCCATATATTAAGATGCAATACAAGAATTAATAAAACAGTTCACTTCAACTAAACAACATTATTTAAAATCATTGCTTGCAACCCTTTTTCGAGTAATGGCATTCTAAAAAGTTGCAAAAATGTAACACTTTATTTTGGCATTCCATTAAAAACTGTTTACAGCACTATTCGTTTGTATCTACCAGCTGGCTGTTGAAAAAGGATTGTTTGCTGTTTTGCAAAAATGAATGGTAGCTATGAATACATTTTGTTAACATTTTATAAAAAAAATTAAAGTGTACTGTGTTTTTAATTCTTTCTGACAATTTTTAATTAAAAACATATACTAATTTCCTACCTTGTATATGAAATCAATTGTTTGTTAAGAAACAAGTTTTGTTTGTTGGTTTTTCTCAGCTTTTCAAGCCACGGGACTACACAGAGGGAAAAACCTGTTGGACGGACTAAATAAATCTATGTACTCATAACATAATTTTTTACACACATAAATTTAGTGATTTTCTTGTATTGAGCATATGTTGAAATCTGTATTGACGACGAAATGTTTTTGAACAGTGCTATCTTCTTCTTCTAATATATAAAAATCTTGTGTCGCGATGTTTGTGGCCGAACTCCTCCGAAACGTTTCAACCGATTTTAATGAAATTTTTTTTGTATACTTGGTAGGTATGAGAATAGGTTGTAAAGTACTTTGCACCCTTCTATGCAAAATGGGAGTGGCTTCGCCCATAAAAATCATATTTTTCGACACAGAATAGATATGACAGTTAAAGGCACAGAACATTGAAGTTCAGAGTGGAGTTAGCACTTGATGATGTCCTTTTAATGGAAAACTTGGACGCGCATTGGACGAGGCGGTGTAGCTCCACCCATATAAGCCAAATTTTATATATCGAATAGCTTTGGAAGTAAAAGTCACAGAACATTGAAACTCAGAATGGAGTTTCTCACTATTTGGTGATGTCCCGCTACCGGGAAACTGGGACGGGCATTGGAAAATGAGCGTGGTGTCAAACAAAGGGTCAAATAAAAGTTGTTCGTTTTAGGCGTAGCAACGCGCGCTATTAATAAAAATAACACATGAATATAGTAGTAGATTTTTAAACTTACTGCTTTATCGATTCGTTCCAGTGTCGAGTCTCTATTCTTGAGCGAGTGGCTCGATCGGCTTCTCCGATGAGATCGTTTGGCGGTGAAACTAATCACTTATTGATTAGTAGCCACGTAAGTCTAGTTTTTCCATAAAACGTTTTTTATTATTAAAGTTTCCATCATCTCTCGAATATCTGGAAAAGAAAGAAAAGACGTAAGATTTAATTAATATAAATTTAAATCTATGTACATATACCACATACTTATCAGTGTTTTCTTTGTTATTCTTGCACGCAGAGAAAAAAAATCGTTTATCACCAATTTGCAGTAAACCAACTTCGTTTATTGTGCTTGGAAACGTTTTTTGCAAACGTTTCAACAGTTACGAGAAACGGAAAAAGTTGTGGAAAACGGGTTATTTAGTGGCAGGAAATGAATTTCGTCTGTTATAAGAGCGTGCAATTTTTGAATTGCGGCAAATAAAGAATTTGTTTGTTGCATTTCTATTTCTATTCAATTTCTATTTCAATTCAATTCAATTCAATTCAATTCAATTCAATTTCTAATAAAACCAAGCAAAAAAATGAAAAACAAATTCGTGTCAGCTGGGGGCTCGAACCTAGGCTGTTTCGCATACAAATCAAGCACTTTAACCACTATGGCACGGCCACCCCAAAAATCTGGTGGAAAGTTTTCGTTTTTGTCGGGCTTCTGTCGAGCTTCTGTCCATGACAAATATTTAACTTTTGGCATAAACGGAAAAAAATTGTGTAACTTTACTTCAATACAATTGAACTCCAAGCAGCAGCACTAGGCGAATATTAGCCGACTGAAAATTCAATTGACGGTGGTGCAACACGTTAAGCAGACCGACATCGACGAGTCCGGGTTCGAATTCCAATGATTGAAGTAAGATAAATATCAATTATTTCAAATCATATTGAATTTATGTGCTAGAAGAAATGTTTATAATAAAAAAAAAATTATAATATTAAAATTCAATAAAAATGCATATTTGCATATTGTAAAGCGAATTGTTGCTTTTTTTCTATTTTTTCGATATTTTCGCTATTTTTTCGTTAGTTACAACTGAATATTCGTTTGCAGCTACTACAGCTGGCTAATTTTTCAGTTGCGCTAAACGAAAATTTTCTCTGCGTGTGTTATTTTCGATTATTCAATGTCCTCTCTCCACAAAAGAGTAGCAAAACTCTCCGCTAAAAAGTTTTTGTTTTTCGAAACCAAATAATTATAACTTGATGAAGTATGATTCCATTTCTTATTCCAAACGAAATTTTATGCCACAGAGTGGTTAAAAAATTTTAACACTTTGCTAGTATTTCATAATTACTATCTTTGAATGGAATAAATTGATATACCAACAATGCAAAAGTGTATGAATAGCTTCACATATTTTTAAATATTTATTGACTCAGACGGAAAGCATTTTATGCCGAAGGTTACTCAATTTCGCATTAAATCTTCCGCTAGTACTCTGTCAACTTTTTCGATATTTACTGTTCAATATGATGAAATTCATTTTAAATAATATACAAAAGGCGTAAATAATTTTTAGAAGCGATCACATAAAAGATTCGCAAATATTAGCACAGACAACATTGAAATAAAGAGTGATAAAATGAAGGTAAATAAAATAGCATTTTATTTGAACAATAAATTAAAAAAAAAAATATGGAAAAAAATAATAAAAATGTACTGACTTTAGGCAATACATGTTATTTTATACAGAAGTAATTTCCTTTTTCTCCATTCAAATGAAAAAAATTTAAAACTTACTAATGAACAATTACGAAAAAGGTAGATGATTTTAATCTCAGACCTATAAATTTGTCTGAAATTTTTAATTAGTTTTGAAAAATATATACTAACAAATTAACATATGAGTGGGTAAGGCAACGGATATGCTTTCAAAATACGTACATATATCACTTATACTTAAAAATAATCGAAGCAACTTTTAGTTCCCACGTTAATTGAAGCGAGATATATTCGCTGGAGAAATTTTTAGTCAAAGAAGCTGTCGATGAAGTTTCGAATACATCCGTCAAAAACTGCCTAATTACACATTGTAATCGATAGCTGGGAATTGAGTTCAATATTAAAATCTTCCTCTTCCATTATTCTTGGCTATCGGGAATTATTCGTTATAATCGCGTCAAATTTGCATTTCTGTTATTTTATTAAATGCACTTCTTTTCAGTCGTTAATAAATCCTGTTTCAGATACTTCACCTTAATTATATGGTGGCCATAAAACAAAGAAATGAACAAATAATACCTATGACAAATAACAACAACACCAACAAAACAATCATTTAAAATAACTCAATGATGATTAATCCAGCAGATGAGTCAAGAGCAAAATGTAAAAAATATAAACATAAAAGTAAAAGCAAAACAAAAAAAAAACCTCTATATTAAGAGTTACAAAAAGTAAGGCGCTATTTTCGATCGATTGACACTGAAAACGTTAAACGGCGTCTAACCCAAACTTGACGCATGGAATGCGAGTCAAACTAGAAAGTACTAAAACAACTTCAGCAGTAGCAACAACTACAACAACAACAACTTGGACACAACAAATTTAATCTAAAACTAGTTAGGCAGTTAAAAGTTTAAGCTAGCCAAAGAAAAAAAAAACGCGATCATGATAGCAAACAGTCAATCAATCACTCAATAGAATCGATCCAAACGATCTACAAAAAAGGTGCTGCAGCCAGCTGAATCCAAATAATATTAAGTGAAGATAGCTTGTTGGTGAAAAATGTGCAAACGTTCAATTTAAAATAAACAAATTGTATCTATAACAAAGTATCTGTAGCTGTATCTATATCTGGATGTGATTTAATTAGTTGTAGCTGGTGCTGTTGTTTGTTCAGGTGACGCTCCCGAACAGTTGGTGCCAATCAGGTGTCGCATTCAGTGCATTGTTGTTTTAGCTTTTAGTTTGAATTAAGCTTTGTTTGTCCCGCAATTAAGATACAATCCATCGCATTGCACCGCACCCCTTCAGTTGGCCTAAATTAGTCATTATTTAATGTTGGTTTTTTTTCATGACTGTGACGCTCTTACTTTCCCGTCTGTTTGCCTTTGGTTTTCAACATCAGAAAGCTTCGTGGAAATCTCTCAGAAACGCGTATGTTTAAATATTTATTATATGCATCTTATGGATACAACAACTTTTTCTGTTTAATTTTGCGGTTTTTCTTTACAATTCCAAGGTTTTCTATTTTTCTCTTTTTTTTTAATGAATTCCTGTTAACACTCTGTTGGTAAAACTTCTTTTTTTAGTTTTATTTACCAAATTTCGGAAATTCCTTTGACGTTTCTTAATTCTTTTTATACGAATATACTCAGAAAACTTTGATTTCTTTGGCTTAAACGAGTCAACTTAATTTTGCCCCACTCTGCAAAAATATATTTGAGTTGATTTGCAATAACGTTGCTCATTAAGTGTTAGTTTTTTTAAAAAAAAAAAAGTCTTTTATTATCAATTAATTTATTATCAATTCAATTAAAATAGTCAACATTTTTGATGGTTTGTTTGTTTTAATTTGTTTTAATAAAATCTGCTTTTTTTGTTTTTTTTTATTCTTTGTGAACTTTGCACATAATATTTTGTTTGTTTGAAACATGTTTCAGCTTATCTTTTACCCATAAAGTAAATTTTGCGTATGTATGTCTTTATATATTGTATTTGTTTAAATTTAAGTATTTTTACCCCAACCGCGTGTCGCAGTCGTTCGCATGGTTATGATTATTTTTACTTTTTTCTAGGGTTTTTTTGCATTCTTCTCTAATTCATTTGCCACTCATGTTCTGTTCGCTGTCACTTCAAAGCCATTGCAATATTTTTTTGTCAACTTTTCAAATGACAGTTACGCAAACTGACACTAACAGATACGCATTTTAGTGTTGTCCTTTTTTCTAGATTAGTTGTGTTTTTTCATGTTAAGCCAAACAAGGAATTTTAAATTATAAATTTTCGGAATAAATTCATATTGAACCGTGGACCGCAAATGTACTCATGTTTATTTGTATGCATTTCCTTATTCATCTGATATAATAGCAACAACGGTCAGTTGTCTTAAGGGGTGCATATCTTTAGACAAGATGAAATTAGTCGTGTTTAATGAATTTTTTCGAGATATTGTAATATAATTGGATCACTTCCCTATAGGAACAAACTAATTTGTTTTTAAAAACAACTAATTAAAAAACTAATTTAAAATAAACTAGTATATGAACTACTTTGAATTATATTAAGGCGGCATCCACCTCAATTCTAAATAGCCTTTTTTTATTTAATTTTTTACGATGCCTTATGCATTCACGTAATGAATTTATGTATTTTTTTTTTTCAAAACAGTCAAATAAATTATCTCTTTGAGTTGTAGAAACTTAAAATTTAAAAATTAAATTGAACTAGTTAAACAAGTAGTTGAAAATATATGCAGACGAAAGTCAATTGACTTATTTAGCGGACATCACCATACGAAATATGTTAGTTCGTTCTATGGAAAAAAGTCAGAATTTCAACTAGTTGTGGTTGACAAAAAACTACTTTTTCAACTACTTTTAAATTAGTTGATTTTTCTACAGGGTTTTTTATTTTTCTATCTTTTTAGTACGCTTTTAAACTAGATATAAAACATATATTAATTTTTTTTTACAGAATGGTGGCTCTTCGGGCGTCTGCTGTGAGGCATCTAATAGTGCCGCAGCTGTCAAAACTTGTCCACATATCTGAAACAAAAGAGGGTTTTTTCTGCGCTTACTGATACACTGAGGGGAAAAAATATGAAGTTTATGCAAAAAAGTTTTTAATTTTATCGAAAACTAGGTCGTTTTTGAACCATTGACGTATTTGTGTAAAACAAATAAGTAAATATTTAAAATTTTTAAAACAAAACAAAAAAAAACGGGTAAAATGCGCTAGCCGCGGATTTGAACCTGGGCATCCTGCTTACATGGCAGGCACCCTAACCAATCAGCCGCGTCCACCACAATTTATGTGTAAAATTTGATTTATAATAAGAGATTAACTAACGACAGCTCATTTTTAAGACAAAACAAAAACGAAAAACAATGCGCCGTCAGTCAGATTTGAACCTGGGCATACCGCTTACAAGGCAAACGCGTCAACCAGAGTGCCACAACTCAAATGAGAACTCATAATAGCAAGTTTAGCTAAAATCAGATAAGAAACGTATTATAAAAAAATATAATAAAAAGTTGCAAATTAAAATTATATCGGCTGTTTAATCGAAGGTACAGATTTTCGACAATTTTTTCAACAGTTTTGAGCCCGAAAATATTTATTCACACGATATCTTTAAACTTGTAGATACATCCTTCCGGTACTACTATAAAAAAACACCTGTGAAAATATCAGCCTGATCGGTAAAGAACTTTTTGAGTTACAGCACGAGCATTTTTTTGAAAAAGTAGTTTCGAGATAATCTTGTTCAAAGCTTCGATACGGTTTAACTAATAATGCCAACCGTACTGGTTTTTCCAGAACTTTACTGAATTCGAGGTCTAAGTACTGGATTAAATCAAGTACTGGATTTTGTACTGGAGTTTAAATTTTTCCAAATATTTTTAGTATATACCAGATTATCAACATTTTTAAAAATTCTCTCTTTTTAAATTCTATTTCGAAGTGCTTGTCCCGCAATTAAGCAAAACAAATTCAGCGTTTTCTTGTCTCGTCGGCGCCGGCCGAGAGAGTTTTCGCAAAAGATAAGCTAGATAAGTTCCAGCTTCAAGTCTATAGTCAAAGCTCTATGTTGCAAGTCAAATGCAACATGGAATGGACTTGTATTGATTTCTTCAAGTTTTAAAAAACTCGGCCAGACTTATTGCGGAGAATTTTCTCTCAGAATGAATTCAATTTCATGCAAACTGATGATAGTCCGATTTCAGTGCAGCTTACCAACTGGGATTTGGATTGTATATCGATGTTTTTGAACCAATAAAACTTAGTTCGAATTGCATTGAACAATATATCTTTTTAAAGTTTTAAAGTTAAATCTTTGCACTAACATCAGAGAATCACGCATGGCAAGATTCAAAACTTTATCATTATTTACGACAGTTTGAAATTAGTGCCCATAATTGTCAAATCGAAGTTGATATCACATAGAAAATCTGCAAACGCTCTTTTTTTCACTCGTTCTTCTTTCGTATTCATTCGCAAAATTGGCTGATTTTGACAATTATGGGTACTGCGAAGAGAGTGACAACCTTATAATTCAACAATCGATATACTGAAAACGCTGCCCTGTAGAAAAATCAACTAATTTAAAAGTAGTTGATAAAGTAGTTTTTTATCAACCATAACTAGTTGAAATTCTGACTTTTTTCCATAGAACGAACTAACTTATTTTGTATGGTGATGTCCGCTAAATAAGTCAATTGACTTTTGTCTGCATATATTTTCAACTACTTGTTAAATTAGTTACATTTAAATTATTTTTTTAATTGCTTTTAAATAACCAATTGAAAACTATTACTGATGGCCTAAAGTTAATAATATTTGATGAAATAACATGGTTAAATATATATAAACTTGTAATCTAATAAAAATTTGCAATTAAAACATGTCAACATCAGAGTTGTTGCCGCCTTAATATAATTAAAAGTAGTTCATATACTGGTTTATTTTAAATTAGTTTTTTAATTAGATGTTTTTAAAAACAAGTTAGTTTGTTCCTATAAGGTGCAATTTAAAAATTTAAATAGACATATATGTACTGGATTTAACTCGGTGGGAGTTGGTATCATTAGGTTAAGGATGGTTAAATTTTAAGGGCCGATGTTGATTTTGAATAAAACAGAAATTATTTAGGAAATTATTGTAATTTCTTTCTATTATGATAATATTGGTATGGTTCAATTATGTATGGAAGAAAATATCGGCCAAATGACGCTGAGGCATAAGTGAGGTTCAACACCGTTAATGTGCCGAATTAGCTCATCCTTTAGCTCTTGAATTGATGCTGGCTTATTGACGTACACCTTTTCTTTCAAATAACCGCAAAGAAAGAAGTCAAACGGTGTCAAATCACATAATCTTGGTGGCCAATTGACATCGCCACCACGTGAGATAACACGGCCATTGAATTTGTCGCGCAAAGGAGCCATTGTTTCGTTAGCTGTGTGGCAAGTGGCACCGTCCTGTTGAAACCACATATCGTCCACATTCATATCTTCCAATTCGGGCCATAAAAAGTTCGTTATCATCTCACGATAGCAAACACCATTCACTATCGCGAACAGCAGCAATATTTTCTGCAGTACGAGCTGTACGAGCATGCACTGGTGTTTTCACATCTTCTACAGACCCGGTTTGCTCAAATTTTTGCACGATTTTTCCGATTTTACGCACATTTGGACGATTAATTTGACCGAAAAAATCACGAAGTGCACGATATGCATTTTGATTTGAACGCCCATTTCCATAATAAGCCTGAATAACTTTAACGCTTTGCTCGATTGTGTATCTTTCCATGGTTCAAATTGAGTTAGTCTGAAATTGAGAAATGACAAATGAAATGCAGAAAAAAAACTTGACGTTTAGGTGTGGTTCACATTCAATATCGGCCCTTAAAATTTAACCACCCTTTATAGCTATATGTCCAAGTGACTTACGGGTCAATCTGCGATTCCGGATCCATTCAATAGCCCTTTGGACTCCTCAAAAAGTTGATTGCCTTGGAGCTTCTTCTGTTTTCGAGCTGTATGAGCTGCTTTTGTCTCGGAGAAACTATTTCGCTTCGCTACTCGTGCCTCATCAGTGTTTTCGCCGAAAACTTTGCAATAGGTGCCAATAATTATACCCATCTCGTGCTGAAAGCTTCAGAATGGAGGTGTAGCCTTCATTAAACATTCCAGCAGCAATGTAAGCTGAAATTTTGACAATTTTCAGCCTGGACTTGAGGTGCATCGGACATATTCGCCAAACTGTCCCGTTGAAAATTTCGTTGGCATTCTGGGTATGACCACACAATCATCTTTCCATTGAAGATGTTCTTCATTTTATCGCCAAGACTCGGAGACTTTTCACCATACTCCATATATATTCAATATTTCGCTTTTTTCTTTTGGCAGAATATTTTTAAGGGTCTCCGGGAGTTTTTCGAAGAAAAAAAGACACCATTTTAAAACTTTTTTTAAGCTCTGTTTTATTTTAGACAAATTTTTTTTTCTATTGTTAAAGTATAACTATTGAAGACTTATCCCTGACATTTTGATCCAAAAATATTCGTCGATAAGGTACATAAGTGCAATGCCGGTAAGCAAAAAGGCGGACGTAAAACGAAAAATTTAATTTTTTCTACACAAAATTGATTTCGTTTTAGGTTATAAATAAAAAAGTATGTATCCAAAAATAAAAAAAAAAATCAAACGATTAAACGCCCAACAGATCTTTACTAAGCCGAAAAAATTTTCTTTTTTTTTACTCAGATAAGCCAGTCTGCAGATATCTTGCTCACCGCAAATTTTTAAGGTCTTTAGCGGCATTGCTCTTTTCTCCTTATCGATGATTATTTTTAGACCAAAATTTCAGTGGTAAATCTTCAGTAGATATATCATACTTTAATAATGTAAAAAAACTTTTGGTCTAATATGAAATACAGCTTCAGAACAGAAATATTAAAACGATGTCTTTTTTTTTCTTCGAAAAACTTCCGGAGGCCCTTAAAATGGTATGCATTCGAAGTATAAAAAAACATTTTGCATTTTTCCGAAATTATCAAGGTATCTCCTCCCTAAATGCATCACCATCTACATATGGATTCAAATTTTGCACGTTATACCCTTTAGATTTAAAAACCTAATATTAAACAATTAAAGGACTTTTTGCATTAACTTTGGCACTAACAGAATTAAAAGATCGAATATATTAAAAAAGAATTACAAAATTATATATGTACCAGCAAAATCGTGTACTTTTTGGCTATTATTTTGAACTTGTATCAGAACAGATGAGTTAAATATATAATTGAAACAGTTCATATATGAAAAACTTTAATTTGTTGCTCATTTTGCTAGTGTTGTCATAATTTTTCTCTCTTTTTCACATTTGTTTCACCTTCTCTCAGTTTTGTTTTTTCATGTTTTTTTTCTCCCAAGCCAATATCCCAATATCACTCTTTACTGTAAGAAAATGAACCAAATTGGCCACTTGAAAGAACTTTGGATCATTTCATACTTCATATTTATTAAAAATATTGATAAGTAGGTACAGATTACAGATCTTTTAATGTACACTGGATAAACATATTATTTAACAAAGACTACAAATATTAATATATAGATAACAATTTCAACTTTATGAAAAAAACAAAACTAATAAAGAGGCACTTAGCAGATGAGCATATGCTAACATATTAAAAAAAATGTTTTTTGGTAAGATTCGATTATTAAAATAGTCGCCTTCTGGGGCAATACAACGATACAACGAAACTGTCATACAATTTTCCTATATAATTTTAATAGTACGATTTTTCTTTAGCCTCAAAATAAGCGACAGTTTCAGCGAAAATTTTTTTTCGCGATTACTACTTCTCAGCATCTTAACACGAGGAACAAGGCCCTCGTTTCCGTGGACTTGTGACACGGTGCATTTTCTTGATGACACAGCACTTTGTTTTTCTTAAAATTTTCGAAGAGGCCGACTATTCGTGACTTCATCCTTCAAATGCTCCAACAACGCTATGCAATAATCGCTGTTGATCTTCTGGCTCTTTTGAATGTTATAAATATTTTACCATTCGCATCCCAGAATACTGATGCCATAAACTTCCCAGTCGACTGTTGATTCTTTCCACGTTTTGGACTCAGTTCATCGCTTGCAGTCCACTCGGCTGACTGTCGATTGGACTCTGGAGTGGGAGTGTAGTGATGGAGCCATATTTCATCCATTTTCATATTTTATTCGTTTTTAAGTTTATTCCAATTTAAAATTTAAAGCTTAGTCACTTTTTTTCATTATAATCATTATTATTTTCTGTAAGCTGCAAGGGCCGTTTGATAATTCAGTGATTTTTTTTAACTTCCCGCGTAGTAACTTTAAATGCAACACTGATCCTGTCAACTACCATCTGTTAATAGACTAATGTCAAAATTATGGCATTGTGTTTGGTGTTTGGCAGCTATTGAAAGCAGACGATCTTGTGAATTTTGGCAAAAATGGTAAAAAGTGAATTGGTTGCGCTCATCAAGCATTATTTTTTCATCAGCCAAACCAAGGAAAGGTTTCCAAGGCACTGTGCACCATCGATTGGAATGATTCGCGAGTGGTTTGCTGAATTCCGATGCAGTCGTACAAGCACAAGTGACGCCGAACGTTCTGGACGCCCAAATGATGTCACCACACCAGAAATGGTCACTAAAATTCACGATATCGTGTAGGCCGATCGCAGAGTTAAAATGCGGGAAGTTGTTGAGGCCGTTGGCATTTCAGATAAACGGGTGTGGAACATTTTGCGAAATTATTTGGATATGAAAAAATTATCCGCAAGATGGGTGCTGCGTTTGCTCACTCTCTACGATAAACGCGATCGTGTGACTGATTCAAAGGCGTGTTTGGCGATGTTGAACAAAGATAAGAAGGATTTTTTCCGTCGATTAGAAGCCGTGGACGAAACATGGATCCATCACTACACACCAGAGGCAAAGGAACTGTCGAAACAGTGGACTTCACCAATTGAACGTGCTCCGAAGAAGGCGAATACGGTGCTATCGGCCGGAAAGGTTATGGCGACAGTATTTTGGGAAGAACACGGTATAATCAACATCGATTACCTTCTACCGAGAAGAACGATCAATGGCGCTACTATACAGCCAAATTGGACTCGTTAAAACGGTATTTGAAAGTGATACGTCCACATTTGGCGAGGAAAAAAGTGACCTTCCATCAAGACAATCCGCGCGTTCACACATGCCCAGCTCCCACGGCAAAATTCCATGAATTGAAGTACGAATTGCTTAATCATACAGCATATTCTACAGATTTGGCCCCCAGCAACTATTTTTTGTTTCCAAGCCTTAAGAAATGGCTCTGCGGAAAGAGATTCAACACCAGATAAGAGCTCATCACCGTTACAGAGGCCTATTTTGAGGACTTTCCGAAAACGTATGTTTTGGAGGGCATCAAAAAATTGGAGGAATATTGGATGGAATGTATCGAGCTAAAAGGCGACTATATTGAGAAATAAAATGCTCATCACCGTTACAGAGGCCTATTTTGAGGACTTTCCGAAAACGTATGTTTTGGAGGGCATCAAAAAATTGGAGGAATATTGGATGGAATGTATCGAGCTAAAAGGCGACTATATTTAGAAATAAAATGTTTTTTGCCGTAAAAATTATTTCTTGTTTCATTTTTCTCTGAATTACACAGTGTGACGAAAAATAAAAAAATGTTGATAACAAGAACCATTTGTAATAATTCTCACAGATGAATCTTTTGCGAGTTCAACGCACCTAGTGTGACCACTCATTGTCATCACAATATTCTTTTTTAATTGATTTTTAAAAATCATGTCTTCGAATTTTGTTATACCGTCATTCAGTGACATTTTGCAGTTATTTGCCTTATCAGAAATGGAAAACAAAATGCACTTATATTCTGTAGAATTTATTGTAAAATAAAACTGTGCAAAAAAAAAAAATCCGAAAAAGTGCCAAAAGTAGCGTAGAAGTTAAATTATTATTTGCTTAAACCAAAAGTAAGTTCATTTTGGGAAATATTTTTTATTAAGACTCAGTTTCTCAATTCATCTAAAAGATTTTAGTATCCTTATCCAAATAAAAAAACTAGCTATGTTTAGTTTTCATTCAAATTTTTTCTTTTTGCTTGAATTATTTAAGCGTTCAAACATCCTAAAAAGCGCCTACACTTTAAAATTGTTTATTCATAGTCTGCCATATGAAATATTATGATTAAATTATATTTAAAAAAGTCTGTTGAGGTGGTAGATAGATAAAACATTTTGAACTTTTTGCTTGTGAATGGAATGGGAATCATTAAAACTTGTGGAATGGGAACTATTTAAAAATAGTTTTTTTACCCCTTTTTCCATAAAATAAGAACATGCAATATTCTTGAATAGTTAACTTATAAAGAATTTGCATGTATAAAAATTTCTAATGTTAAAATTCACAAAAGAAATTCGTATTGCCTGTGTCAACAGAAGTGTTCAATGTGCAGAAATATCTAAAGAAATTATGTAATATTTGTACACAATCCAGTTTAAAGTGAAATATCGATTACGAATTTACGAGACATTGTGGTAAGGGTGGTAAGGAATTGACTCTGGTATTGAATATTGACCAGTATAGAGTTGATGCTATTCTGATTTTAATCTAGGAGCTCAATAATAATAAAAGCACCTACAGCAACAACATTCACCAATAACAATAACACAATATCTTCAAACTAGAACGTTGCATACGCTACATAGAGTCGTTTTTGTTATTTGTTGTTATTGTTGCTATTTTGGTTGTTGCTGTTGTAGCCATTGTTGTTATTTTGAATTGCAACAATTATACAAAAGCAATAAAAATGAATTTAATGCAGTTAACGTTACAGACATGGCAAAAAACGTCAAGTTGACGTCTCTGTTGTTAACTCGATTGCCATGTTGGCCATTTTGTCTGGCAATAACAACTCTTAATAACTTCAGCAATTAGCTGCTTTACTATGGCTTGGTTTTTGCTTACATCTGGTGGTATGTGTGTGTGCGCTTATATGTGGTGTTGTGCTTGTGCGAGTGTGTAATTGTTATTTGTGAATTTTCATCCATTTCCACTTTGTACTAACAATAGTTGATGACTCGCAGAAAGTGAGTTGGACGAGATTGTTTCCACTTCTCTTTTGGTTTGTTTGGTTTTAACGTTGTTTTGTCGTTGTCGGTTATTGTTATTATTACTGCAGTTGTTGTTGTTGTGACGAGATTTTGTTTTTTTTTTAGTAGCAATAATCCATGACAACAAACCAAACAATATGCAAATATTTTGAATTCTCTAACATTTTATAACCTTGTGTAAAAAAGAAAAATAGAAACATAAAAATTGGCATTTGGATATATTTATAGCATGTTGTTGGTGTACTTTTTTCATTCTAAAATATCCTTTGGAAACCCAAAAAACCCGCCATATACATGCGTACGAAATTTTAATAATTTTTGTTTAAGTTGAGACATTTTTTCAAAATTCTAAAATCACACTACTAGGGATGTCAATCCCGAACGATTAGGCCCCTTTAAATCCCAAGATTTCTTTTCGGGAACCCGGTATTTTCAAATAACAAAAAAAAAATAAATTTGAACCAAGCTGACAAGCTGTGCAGATTATGTGACAATAGCTAGTAACATAAATTCTTTTTGGATTTAAACCCTTAAAGATTCATTGCTAAAAATAATCAAGCAACGCAAAACAATATTTTTTGCCGAATTCATGGCGGCGTAAGGGTGGGACGGTGGGGGTGATCCGCCCCGGGTACCAAGCAACAAGAGGTGACAGTTCTCTCGTTCAGTTCAGTAGCCACATAAGAAATGTGTTAAAATCAAGCCCAAATCGTTCGTTAATTAAATTTCTAGAACTGAGCTCAATATAGCTCAAAACCATCCCTAAATATTCTATTCACGTTCGCAGTCTATGCAAAAAACTGCACATGATAAACTTTTTGCTAAACAATTTGTGCTCAATGAGTGTAATTTTGTAATTGTTTATAAAAATATACAATATAATTGTTACAAAACAACAACAATGTTGCGCACCAACAATACTTCTTTTCAACAGTTTTTTCCTCGTTAGTTTTGTTGCACGTGCCGTTCCACTTTTGTTAAGCCATTTTAGCCCGCTGGTCAATTTTTCGACCACTAACTTTTAAATTAATTTCTCGAAAAAATATCCAAGATAAACCTTTTAGAATATGCACGACTTGGTTCACTGTAAATTCGGTAAAAAAAATATATTTTTCGAATTTCCTATTTTTATCTATTTAGGTAAGCGCTACAATAAACATCTTTTTTGGACTATTGACTATTGAGGACTATTGAGAAAATCGATAATAAAATATATGTAAAATATAAAAAATTATTTACATGAGCATGCAGCCAAAGGCCTAAAATATGAGAATTTGTCGATTTTGGACAACTGAGGTAAATTACTAAACTGCATAATAAAATTGGTGGTCGATTTTCCGACCAATGGCCCGATTTCGATGGTCGATTTTTATAACTTTTTTCATCAAATATTTCATTAAAGATATTAAAACATATCCTTTAAAATTTTCGAATTTTTGTATACACATTGGGCAATTGGTCTATTTTTCGACCAAATCGTAGCCAGAAAATTCAAGATCGGAAAATTCTTATACTCTGGAAGTTTCTATATGATCAATATAAACAAATCTGAAATTTGTCATTACGAAATTTCAACGCATTCTAGCAGCGGACCCAAATGGGTTAATAATATCGTGTTTTTTTACAAAGTGAGTCTGCAAAGGAGGGCAAAAATAAATTAAAAAATAATATTTCCATTTTCCAAATAGGTTTAGACATATTTGAAGAAATAAGTAAAGCATTAATCGTCGCATTTGATCAAGATCTCTCCGGTTTTTGTTCCTGACCAAAAAATAGACAAAAATATATGATAAATTTTCTGCAGAGGACATTATCGTGGAGATTTTTCGACTGCGGCGTCTGTTGGAAGCTGTCAGTATTTATTCCAAAGCAGCGGTCTAGTGCACTGCCTTGGAGCTTCTACTATTCATTGTGAAAGGGGTTATTCTGAATCTGTTGTGAGTCTAGAGCTGAGCATAAGTTTTTTTCTTAAATAGTTGTGTTCGAGTGGCTTCATGTAAAAGAAGAAGTTCCAATTCGGAAGTTGATAAAATCTTACTTAATATCCGCAATGAGCCAAGCGCGGTTAAGCAATCATTCCATATTGTCTATTGAAAAGCATACAAAAGTAAATTTGATAATGTGATTGAATATTTTAGCAAGATAAAGCCACGTAAATACGTTTAGTATTTGCTGTTTTATTTTGGAGCTGCTCAATAGAAAATTTCCCCGGGTGCCAACTCATGTTACGCCGCCACTGGTCGTAGTCGAAATTTACAGATTTTCTAACAACCATTTCCCCAACTAGTATAGAATCACAACGTTGCTTCTCAACAGCGGGTCGTACATTTGTGAAACAAAATTTTCTTATTAAACATTAGACGCATTGTTCAGCTTGATCATAAATAAAAATATAAAAAATGTATTTTTAAAAAAATCAATTTTAACTTTAATTTGCTTTGAACACGATAAAAAATTAAGACGGTGTTCGAAATTAAAAAATATTGACGATTTTTATAGTAGTGTCATTCCTTAAACTCTGTTGTAATTCATCTGATTCTTTTTTCTTTTTTAAATAAATAAAACTTTGTTAGTCAATAGTTTTATGAGCAAATCACAAATTTTATTTTAATATGTTTGTATTTGCTTAAGCTTCCTTTGTAAATGAATTAAAGTAAATTTTTTAATTTCAATTAGTACATAATAAGAAACTAAAGAGAACTAATAAGATAATAAAGGAATAAAAAGAAGATTCGATAGTCCCGGGATCGAAAAAATCTTCCGGGATTGGACTCCCTACACAATACATATTTGCATGCGTATTAAATCTTCTAAGAGAAAAATCGTCATACTGATCCAGGGCCGTAGGCAAGAAGAAGATTTTTGGGTGTTAAGCATCCCCATAGGTACCGAAGGTATAAAAACATTATTCCAGTTAAAACTACCAAAAGCAAAAATTTTCACAAAATTCAAATTCACAAAATTCACTACAAAAATTGTGAAAATATCTTTTACACGATTCGTAAAGTTCGTACTGTTTTAGGCCATCATCAAACTATAGTGAAATTAATCGATAGATTCTAACGTCTTGGACAAGTTAGTGAATTAAAGACCCAAACTCATGCTCGTTCGGCTAGGTCAACTGAAAATAACGCAGCTTTAGCTGATAGTGTGGCTGAAAACCTAGGTTTTCGGTTTCGAAAACTCAAGAGAAATAGTCGAGCAACTTTTCCATCCACAATGAGTGGCATTTTAGTGCGGTTTTTAGAGTGGCGGCTTATTTGGGCCATATTTTTTTGAAAATAATGGTGGTGCGACGGGCAGTCAATAGATTGCATTATCAAACGATGTTGAATCGATGCAATGGACGTGGACGACGTTTCTTTTCAGCAGGACAGCACCACATGCGATACAACTTGTGAAACAATGACTCTATTGCGTGAAAAATTTCCTGGACGTGTGATTTCTGGAAATGGAGACTTTGATTGGCCGCAAATATCGTGCGGCTTAACACTATTAGACTCTTTTCTTTGGGGCTACGTTAAAGATAAAGTCTAAACCAATACTCCAGTAAATATTCAAGCACTCAAAAACAATATTAGAGCTGTTATTCACGAAATACGCGTTTCGAAACTCCCCATGGATACGAAGAAATTTGACTTGTCCGGCTTAACCCATTCTCCTCTCCGGAAAGCAATGGAGAGGTTAAAAGTGAAGTACTATAGCCTGGACAAGATTCCAACCCGGCATCGCTAGGTGGTAGTCAAGAAGGCAACCCTTGCACTACCGGGATAGTCCTCTTGCAATTATTCTCCTGCAAAGTACAATTTTAATTATTTTTCAATATCACTGCTCAGGGCTTCAAGTTTTTCATAGGGCTTCTATATTTTTATTAATGCATCTTTATACCCCAACGCGGCCTGCGTAAAGGGTATAATAACTTTTTCATTCCGTTTGTAATGCCTATAAGGAGGAGTGGCAAGTATAGAACCCATCTGAGTGGATTTCCAAGTGTCCATCTGTCTGTATGTCTGTCTGTCTGGCTGTCGACAAGATTACAGCTGTAATTTTAAAGCTATTGCAATGAAATTCAAAATATAAGATCAAGTTCGAAAATAAGCCAAATAGGATGAAAACCACGCCTACCTCCCATACAGAGTGACTTTATTTTAAAAATTAAAGAAATGCCTTCAAATTTTGCACATAAGCTTTGATCTTAAATATAAATCCTGACTGAAATCCTGATGAAATTTGGAAAAATCGGATGAATACCACGCCTACCTCCCACACAAAGTGGTTTTATATTAAGCGTTAAATCTCTCAAAAATCTGCTTAAATTAAAGAAAGATCTTAAATTTTCCACATAGACTTTGATATTTAATGTAAACCATCACTACGATACTTGACAAAATTGGATGAAAACCACGCCTACCTTCCATACGAACTGGCTTTTTTTTAAACTAAAATCTCTTAAAGATCCATAAAAATTAAAAAAATGTCTTAAAATTTTGCACATGAGCTTTGATATATAATGAATCGTGTATGAAAATCACGCCTATCTCCCATATATAGCGACGTCATCAAAATAGAAAAGCTTTCGTAAATACATAAAACTGAATGCCATCGTGTCTGTCGTGGCTATAGACTTCGAATACACTTCAATATGGCCGTGTGGGGTTTTTTTAGCCCTGCCGAAGCTCCATCCTTACTAGTTTGACTTGTGATTAGAATAAAAAAATTAGTACTTTTTTAATTTTTTAAATTTTCTTCCAAAAAAGTTTTTTTATTGCCAACATTATATATAGATCGCCAAAAAAGTAGTCCTACTTTTTAATGGGTCCTCAAATTACATTCTCAAACAATGTTCTTCATTTTATTTATCAATCCTGCTAGAATTATTAAGATTTTCAACAAATGTTCGATACAATACTATAGATCGATATAGATCGATTCGGCCGCGGGGGGTATTTTAGCTTCGGTACCCTGCCGAAGCTCCATTCCTTACTAGTTTTTACTTTAAAATAAAAAGTGTACATTTCGCCAAATGCTTTACTTAAAAGCCATTCCCAGGTGTGAGCAGTTACTGGTAGTTCATGCTACGCTAAAAATAGCAAATCCTTCATAAGAGGCTGTGACATAAAACTAAACTTGACCAATATTTTTATTAGATTGAACAAGTATTTTGTATCTCCCAATCGTGAAGTGCTATTTTACATCTATGACTTCTAACATCTGACTTCTAACTTCATCTTTGGATATGTTTTCAAAATTTTAAAAGTTTTGTAGTTATTAATTTTTAGAAAACCATTTAAAGAGACGATTAAAAAAAGTTTTTTTTTTTTGATGTCGTCCACACTGGTTGTTTGTTTGCTTAAGTCAGGCCTTTTTCACAGTTTCACAGGTGACATCACAGCCAAAAAGAAGCCCAACAAATGAAGAGCAATTAAAAACAGTGACACATGAGTAACTGTTGTCAGTTTGACTCTTGTGACTTTGACTACGATACTCTGAGCAACCCCTACATGTTTACTTAATTAGTTACATTTTGGGAATAATGTCGAAAAACATGTGAAACCTAAGTAAAACACGATAACTTCTAAACATAGAAACACATGTTCTGATAAAACCTCCAAAAGTATAAACAATTAAACAAACAATTATCAGGCTATAGACGCCCGAACCACCCTCAACTAACCGGTGAGGCGTGCTGGGATGACAAGGTGAGGCAAGGTTATGCTAGCTACAAATGTTCTTTGGCCTTGTTGGGTAGCACGTCGCGCTGATATTCATTGAATTGTTTAATTATGCGTTGCCGCATGTAGATGTTTTTGTTATTGTTGTTGTTTTCAGTTCGCTGTCATGTTTATTGATATGATGATATACATGCAACTTTATAGCTTATAATAATGATTATATTCTTTACCTTCTCCTTGATCAATTATTGACCTTTTTTGGCAGACGTGACTTGAGTATCGGATATTAATTATGATGTAGTTATGCAGTAGTGAAGTATCTAAATATCGAACGTGTGGCCTGTTTTTGGAATTTGTATTTATTTCTCGCGATGCCTCAATGTTTATAATGCAATCAACTAAGTTGTCAAATATTATTATTTAGCCTACTCATTAGATAGCCATTAGTTTGTTATATTTTATTACCATTAGATTTGTAAAAATTTTTCAGTGGTCGGCATTAAATTGCTTGTGGCTAAAACCACAAAACCACACATTTTATTATCACTGACAACACTTTGGCGACCGCAATAATCAGCATGCATCTCTCACTGAACACACCTTCGGTTCAGTTTGGTCAGTTTTGCAAATATTATTTGTAGGTGCAAAAAAGTGCTTCGCCCTGCTATATAGCTGTGTTTAATATCGCAAAAGGGTACCAGTGCGGGACGCATGCCAAAATAGTTAAAACATAGCGCTCATCATTACGGCTGTCATTTTTTTGTATGAAAACTTTTGGAATTTCATTTTGAGATCTTCCATTAAACTTTCAAAGTATTTTGAGCTTAAGAAGCAATTTAACTTTGTATTTTTTGTTTTTAACTTATTCGCTGTTTCAATTTAAATAGCGGTTTCAAAGTTCAACCAACCAAATTACTTTGTAATTTTCGTTCACTTAGCACACAAGTAGATTTCCGATTTACATACCTGAACATTAACTTAAGTGTTCTCATCATTATCTGATCGGCTGGTTCATGATGAAATTAGCGAAAATCGAACTTGCTACAGGCGTCACGTAGTTTTGCTGCACAGAATGCATTCACATCACGACTGAAATGTAAAGAAATAGTCAAAAGAGATGAAGAAGTTGAAGAAGAAATTAGTATTTCTGCTTGAACGATTTTTCCTCAGTACATTCTTGTTTACTTTTATTCGTGTATATTCAGGAAGGGCGCGGATGATTTCACTTTTATATTTCTTAGGTTCTTAAGTTTGTTTCTTTTAAGTTTCTGTTCCGTTATATTGTTTCATATTAAAGTAAATTTTACTTAAGCTCAGTATGCTGTAAACAATATGCCGAAAACAAAATTCTCATAAGTACATTCTCATAAGTACATAAGTAAAAAAATGGGGTCTTCAACCAAAAATACTCACATGGTTATACACTGCAGTAATGCAACCTATCCTGACATACGGTTGACTAGTTTAGTGACCTGCACTGAATAAGGCGTACAACATATCGAAATTAGCCAGAATTCAGCGATCTGCATGCACAAGTATTACGGGGGCATCTGTTCTTGCCCTACCGACAAACTTAACGTCCTGGTACAACTGCTTCTTATATATCTTCATATTAAACTCATCGCAACAAACTCAGAGACTCCTTCAACTGGTGAAACAAACCATATGGACACAGCAACAGTTCAATACCACAGCAACTGGTGGCTAAGAGTACGGACTATGACGTCCCTAAACTCGATTTCACAAGGTCATTCACGGTTAAAGTCCCAACCAGGGTAGAATGGCGCAATGGGGGACCTGAATTAGTCTTCGATATATCATTCTACATTGATGGATCCAAGATGGGCTGTGGAGCTGGAGCTGGTATCAGAGAAACTGAGTATAGCGAAAGCTTTCCGCCTACCGGAATCGGCTTTTCAAACCAAACTTCTAGCGATAAGAGAAGCTTGTTGAGCTAGAAGTCGAGCCAACACTAACAACCCCAATGCAGCAATCTTGTCGGTCAATCAAGCTGGTAAAACCAACTCAAAATTTGTAAGGCAATGTAAAGAGAAACTAGCCCGGGTAAGTCACCAGCTTGACATCACTATAATATGGATTCGCAGCCATAGGAACATTTATGGTAATAAAAAGCGGGATGAACTTGCCTGGCTGGATTCTTCAGTTAAGGAAAGTATTCCTAGCCATATAAACCTAGCCATAGCTGGTAATAAATGAAGAGGACTAGTAACCTGTAACACATTAAGAAAAATATGGCCAACTTACAACCTAGGCAGAACACGAGTAATGCTATCTAAATCCCAAATCGATGTAGCTAGAATCACAGCTATCATAAAGGGACAATGTGTGCTTTCTGAAAATATCGGAACTCCCTTCAACGCCCACTGTCGCAGCTGCCACGACCCTAAGGAAAATAAATACTAACCCACCTCCTATGCACTATCCATGCACTAGCCAGATCTTGATTGAGCGTGCTAGGCAAGCCGTTTTTCAGCAATCTAGAAGAACAACTCTTTATTAACCGCCCTGGTTGGTTCGTTTCGGTGAATTCTTTTTCGGAATAGTGTAGAATATCATATATACGTAATATAATGTTTTTTTCTCGTTTTTGTGACTCGTATGCCACAAGTCAACTCCAATACAAGCTTATTATGTATGCTTATTATTATAGCATCCAATTCTGAACAAATTTTTATATTGTAAAATACTACGTCTTACGCCACCGGGGCTTAATAGTATATAAAAAATAATAGATTATTCACACTACTTACTTTATAAGTTTTTTATTAATAAAACACAAATCAAGGTCTTAAAATAACACATCTTTAAAGAAAGAAAAGACTAGAAGACTAAACCCGGCTGTCGGTAGGAAAGCTTATTCGATACTGGTTTTCAGATAATTACCTTGTATTTAACCAAACAAAAGTAAGAAGCATCACTGCTGTTAAGTCCACCTGCAGACTAACAAAATAGATTTCTTAAAAGCCTCCTTCCAATATTTAAATTTATCTTAACAAAAATTTAATAACACGCACAACTCAATTGATCATAAGAAGCTTGGCCAAAGTCTTTTTAAGGGCTGAATTCTTTTTTTTTTTTTTTTTTTGTTACTCAGTTTTTGACACATTACTACTGGTTATATGAAAAACTTCCTTTAATGATCTCCAATTTTATATAATTATTAAATAGTCTTAACTTTGCCTTATTTTCTACAATCTCAACATTCTTTTCTGAAGAATATTCTTATTTAAAGATATAAACCAAAGATCTAAAAATAATCTAGTTGCATACCTTTCTACAGACCCTTTAATGGTTCTATTCTACCTGCTACTGGAAAGCGTACATTGAATCATAGCAAAGCAAGTTGTTGCGATGTACTCTGTAAGAAAAAAAAATTATGTTTATATCTTAAAATAGAATATAAAAAAAACTGAATTCTGTTATGGTTGCTCTAAACAGCACATGATCAGCACAAAGTGGTTATCAGCAACATTTTTATCCCAAGCATGCGATCCTCATCATCTCCCGGCAGCCAAACGTCACTTCAACTGATTGGCATTCCTTGTGAACTACGTGAAGCGCTGTCATATCTCGGCACTACCTTGCACTCCCTCCTGTCCATTTGTAAATCAACATTCTATGCGGTCATCGGCCAGCACAGGAATGAACTTCACGAACGATGCATTGGACAAACGTTTGCATTCTTTGAGAAAAGCATAAATAAAATTATTATAAAAGAAAACAGCTACAGGGTCGGCTAGTGGAGATGCAGTTGGTGGGAAAAGAGGCTGCGATAAGAGGCAGCATTAAAATAAATGTAGAGATAAATCTGAAGCCTTAAATTTAATGCTTCTTGGACACTGGTCTGCAGTGGCTGCTGCTGCTGCTGTTGAAACTTGTGTGTTAGGTAAGCCAACCTGGTGTTCATCTGCAAAAATACCGGCATGACACATCGTTGGAATCTCACAGATGCTTCCAAAGAGCTGCGTGGCTGCGGTGCGTTGCTATGCGCGACATAACATTGTTCGTATGGAAGTCAGGTCCATATTCCACCTGCTATTTTTGTTTTTTGTTAAATCCGTTGCCAATGTGGACGGACGGACGGTTGGACGGACGGGAATGTTCATTGTTGTTTCAGTGGAGTCCAATATTTCTCACGACCATTTGTTCGGTTGGTTCAGTTTGGTCATTTGGCTAAGTAACTGAGTGACTGTGTGACTGACTTCTGCAACTTCTTAGTCTTCTTGCTCTTCTTGGACACTGCCATGTTTGTGTTTGTCTTCAGTTCATGTAACGAACCAGCAATTGCACATCCGCTCCCTCAAGCCTTTTCTTTTTTTTTTGTTTTTTTGTTTAATGGTCTTTTATTGTTGGCTTGTGTATCTCTAAGAATTCCTTTCACTCTGTTCTTCTGTTTGTGCGTTCCATGGTTCTGATATGAGTTACTTTTTTACAACATTTTCTCACGGAGTTTTGGCTTTCGTGAATGCATTTGTTTGAACAAGAATTGTTTGCCTTTGCATAATTTGATTTGTAAGTCTTTGGAAGCAATTTTGAATTTTGTTTTTTTTTTAAGACATGATGATGATTATAGTTTACAAAAATTGCTTTCAAGGAACTATTGATTAGTAAACTGAAAGAGCTAAAATAATCAGTTTTGAAATTTAACAGAAACTTAGTACACGATTTTAAAAATGGACAATTCGCATTCTTTCTTTTTTTTGTTCTTGGTACAAATATTTTTGTTTTTAGAAGAAACTTTTACTAGTACTAGGTCAAGGATACTTTTGTTTACCGGCATTTTAAAGTACTCGTATGTTGATGAGTGTTATCCAATATACATATGAAGGTCTACTAAAACTAATACTGAAATTGATAAAGGTTTACTGAAATATAACTTAACTAAAATGAATATTGTATGTTTTTTGAACTAAAATTGTATTTAACTGCTCTTTGAAATGCCTACCAGAAGTAATTCGCCATAGAATTTTTCTTTTTAAATGCTTCTCCTGAAGACTAAAAACCACAATTGGATTTATGGCATTTCTTCTGAAAGCAGATTACTAAGGCTGTATCAAATTTGTTTTTAAAATTTGCTGGGGTCTTTTGGGGAGGATATAATGCAAATTATAGAAATTTAGGAACTGAGCTTACAAATTTGAACGGTCGTTAGGCAAAAATATGATAAAGTCTTCTAGGGTTGGGTTGGGTTTCTACCCCATAGAATTGCGTATCGATTCAAAAGTTTTCTATTCGGTTATAATGTGTAATGTGAATCTTTAAGGCATGATTAAATCCTTTTTGTTTCTTTGGAAAAAATAATTCCAAAAGATTTGGCCAGCTTCAGAATGCGCCATTGGGGTTATCTTAGCTCCTAGCTGAGTTATTGGAACTTTTAAGGGTTCGGTAAGCTTTTAGAATATAAATAGACGATTCTAGGGCAAATTGCATGCATTGGAATTATTTCAGGTCTCAAGTGGGTCATAGGAAGTCGAAACGCATGCCCGCGGGTATTCGAGCTTTTGTGTGTTTTTGTCTAAGCCCCTTATCAGAGAAGAACCATTCAGATACTTTAGAAATATTGTCAAAATTCAAAATTGCGCCAGAAAAGTTTGTAAAGTGAAACTTCTTAGACTTTTCTACATTTCTAGAATTTATGCGTCTTTTGCATTTATAGATATAGTTCCATGATAGTACTTCCGTTTGGATACAGAATCATTCATTTTTGTCCAAGGTATTCATGAAACCTATAAAAGTCCCTATGACCCCCATGTGACTTAAAATAATCTCAGCTTACTCAGTTGGCCAAAAAAACTTTTCACCGGCTTTAACCAAGTTTCTTATGTGCTGCGCATGTGTTGTGAAATGTTTGAACATAAATGATTGAGAACTGGACCTATAAGCTTTATTACCTTTATTCAGAAGCTTGTTGACTGGTTAAGGCTATGTGTCAACACCAGTTATATCGCGTTTTATAAATGTGGGGTCGGAATTGACTCGTTCTACCATATCTTCAGCGACCTTTACGCTGTTAAGTTTTAGAAGAAAAATCTGGTCTTTCAAAATTCTGGTCTATATGAATTAATTCGTGAGACACAGAAAGTTCAGCGACTCTATCTCTCCGATTTAAATGACGATTTTGAGTCACCGTTTTCTTCACTTTATTGATGTTTACTTCAGTTGAAAGGCGTTGACCAAAGCGTGGGAAACCCTCCACCAGTCGGTTTACTGTAAGCTTTTGATTATTTTTAACGATTTGGCATACAAAATTCCATTAGCAATAAAAAATTTGAGGCAAATTCTTTAATCAATATTTTTATTAATTCTGACAAAATCGAACACTGTCAATAAACTAAATGACAGGTCGATCCAAACTTCACGTCACGGTAGAGGACAGTTGTGCCAACTTAGCAACAAATAGAATTTATAAAATCCCTTTAAGCTGCATATTTTTTCTCTTTTTTCGACGAAGTATTCATGCATAAAAGTCTAGTATTCCACACTTTCCTTCTGGGATGGTGCAATGAGCTTAAGTCTGAGTGTTCGGGGAAGGATTTCCTCATGGTTTCACCCACCCCACCATTAAATCTAATCTTATCCAATGTATGTTATGTATTAACAAATCTTAGAATTTTTTAATTATTAAGAAATGTCTTTACATTCGTTTTAATCGAATGTCCTATTGTCAGTGTTTTAATAAAATTGCCCAATTTTTGTATTTATTATCGATGTCATTGAGCCCTAATAATTTATTTAGTCAAAAAAGCAAAGAAAATCGCTACATGAATGAGAGTATGAACACCACCTATTAAATGTATTCTTTTTGGCTTTAAGTTTCATAGAACTTTAATTATATCGTTGTTTTTTGTCCCATCATAAAAAAACTTTTTCAAAAATCTTTCCACTTAAAATCTTTTCATTAAAATCATCAGCAAAAATTGTTTCATTAAACATTTGTCTATGTCCATCAATAATCTTAAAGAGCTAAATGTTAAAAGAAGTTTCGATTAATTTTCTTTAACCAAAATTTATTTCTCCCAACCTAAGGCATTTTGGCTAAACATCAAATATACATTGAGTTCATTTCATATCCTGTCACATTATTCTGTTTTCTGAGGCGATTAATATTTATTACACTACAATTATATGTTAATTATGAGAGATAATTCAGCACAAAAACACAATAATATGTATGTAAATATATCTACAACTTATATACAGACATGTTTGATTGATTGTATTTGAATTGAATGCAAAAAAATGCAAAACGATGTGAAATTTAATTGTTTAATCATTACTTGTGCGGTCATAATAACTGGAGCTAATTATTTATTAATGAATTTATTCGATTTCAAATAATAGGCTGTCCGTCCATTCGGCTGTCATTTGTCTGTCTGTCTGTGTACATCTAGTTGTATGACTGTCATTTGTTTTGTCGCCAAATGCGAATTAAATTCATTATTTTCAAATATGTGATTGATTTGATGTGGGTTCATTTATTTCGAATATCTATTTGAACGCTATCTTGTATCTATAACACTGAGATGTACGTAACTGTGAGAGCATCTATGCAAATGTATATTTATTTCCGCACCAACGATTTTTGCCCGGAGCTATTGAAAAATAACGTGTTTGTGATTTGAAAACTTGTTAATTTCAATGTGTAATAATTGGTTATTATATTTGCATGAGTGTGTTTAATTTATTTGTGATTCGTTTGCGATTGTCTGCAGTTCACATGCAAAACAATTTATCAACATTTAATTGTAGCGAACAATATCGTTGACATGAACCATCGCTAATGTTGCTGTTGTTGTTGTTGTTGTTGTTGTTGTCGCTGATGACTTTCATGAATTGAGTTGTCAATTAAAAAATCACAGTCAGCTGCGCTACTCTCACTGATTCCATTGCTACCGCATGCTGCTGCTGTTCGTGCATTTGTTGTTGTTGTTTTTGTTGGAGGGCTTATGGAGTCTTGTGACAGTTTTTTTGCGCCAATTTCATGTAAATAACTTACCGCGAATTTAATGGCAAATAAATAATTGATGGTCGCTGCTTTGCCACTTGTTGAATGTAATGTGTGTGAATGTGGATACGAATTTATTTATGTTTAATAACCCAATAAACTGGAGTTCGAAATGAGTCCGCATTATCGGACATTCTATTAATTAAAGAATTTCGTTAATAAGTTTTAAGAATTCGCAACCGGCAGATAGTTACAATACATTAACGAACCGTTAACTAAAAGCAAACGAATCGTTAACGAATATTAAAAAAGACAATTCGTTAATAAATTCCAAATATTAGAAAAGTGAATCGTTTTCGAAATGACAAATATATGAGATATTTGCTGAAACTCGACATTTGTTATGTTTGTTGAAAAACAGTACAAATTTCAAATTAACTTCTGTATTATGTAAGCAAAACTAAAAAAAAAAAAACAAACTATTTTTGAAGTTTTCAATGGTATAGATAGAAATATACACCTTATGCAGCTAGTTAAGCCAGGGAGTCTGTTTTTTCGCTCCCGTCAAAGCTACTGTGGGCAGGGATCCAGTGAAGGATTATTATATTTTTCTGAGTCAGAATTGAGAGAGAGCATTGACAGTCCTTAAAACTAGCTTAAGTTTAATTATAGGCCATTGAAGAGCTTTAAGAGCAGCTTGTCTATCCAAGAATATAAAAATGGTTTTGCCTACTGCGTGATTTGAACTGATGAGTCTGATACATCTGTTCATAGCAAGCATCTCCACTTGGAGGATTGTTGAGTATTTGCAGAGGCTCCAGAAAATATCCAAAAAAAATTCAAATTTAATTAATGAAAATGAAAGCGAATAAGTAAGATTCTTTTAAACCTAATTTATATGCATTTTATGTACAAATGTAGATAATAGTTTAAATCAATATGTAATTAAAATGAAAATTTATGTCCATTGAATTAAAAAAAAAACAAATTTTGGATCGACTTCAAAATCAACAGAGGATAATTGATATTGCTAAGCATTTTAACTTAAATGAGTCCTCAATAAGAACTATAAAACAAAACGAAGGAAAAGTTAGAAGTTCGGTAGCATGTGCTTCCAATGTAAAGGGTGGTTAAATTTAAAGGGCCGATGTTGAATGTGAACCACTCATAAGCATCAAGTTTTTTTCTACATTTTATTTGACATTTCTCAATTTCAGACTAACTCAATTTGAACCATGGAAAGATACACAATCGAGCAACGCGTTAAAGTTATTCAGGCTTATTATGAAAATGGGCGTTCAAATCAAAATGCATATCGTGCACTTCGTGATTTTTTCGGTCAATTTAATCGTCCAAATATGCGTAGAATCGGAAAAATCGTGCAAACATTTGAGCAAACCGGGTCTGTAGAAGATGTGAAAACACCAGTGCATGCTCGTACAGCTCGGACTGCAGAAAATATTGCTGCTGTTCGCGATAGTGAATGGTGTTCGCTATCGTGAGATGATAACGATCTTTTTATGGCCCGAATTGAAAGGTATGAATGTGGACGATATGTGGTTTCAACAGGACGGTGCCACTTGCCACACAGCTAATGAAACAATGGCTACTTTGCGCGACAAATTCAATGGCCGTGTTATCTCACGTGGTGGCGATGTCAATTGGCCACCAAGATTATCTGATTTGACACCGTTGGACTTCTTTCTTTGGGGTTATTTGAAAGAAAATGTGTGTGTGTCGATAAGCCAGCAACAATTTAAGAGCTAAAGGATGAGCTAATTCGGCACATTAACGGTGTTGAACCTCACTTATGCCTTATCGTCATCGAAAATTTGGACCATCGGATGGAGGTGTGCCGCCGAGGTCGCAGCTGCCATTTGGCCGATATTTTGTTCCATACATAATTGAACCATACCAGTATTATCATAATAAAAAGAAATGACAATAATTTCCTAAATAATTTGCGTTCTATTCAAAATCAATATCGGCCCTTAAAATGTAACCACCCTTTACATGTGTGGATAGAAGATATGACGAAAAAAGATTGCCCTTAGATGGGAATGTAATTAGGCATAAAGCCCTAAACATATTTGATTACTTAAAGGAATTAGAACAATCGTCAATCGGTTGGTAGTGTGAAAAATTACAAAAAAAAGAGTTAACTAAAATACAGGGTGGAAGTGCATCCGTAGACGCAGATGCAGAAGATAAATATCTAGCAGAGGTCGGAGAAATTATTAAAGAACATGATTATTTACCAGAACAAGTGTTCAACGCTGATGAGACGGGTTTGTGGTGGAAAAAAATGCCTACAAGAATTTTTATTGCGAAAAAAGAAAAAACAGCTTCTGGCTTTAAGGTTTCTAAAGATCGAATAACATTATTGCTGTGCATTAATGCATCTGGTGATTTTATGACCAAAGTTTATTAACCGATCATTAAATCCAAGAGCTATGAAAGGATGCAACAAAAACAATCTTCCAGTGTATTGGAGAGCCAACAAAAAAGGATGGATGACTGCAAGTTAATGATTGGTTTTATCATTGCTTTGTTCCTGATATTAAGTAGATTGGTGCTTGCAGTAGAAAGCGATGAATTTGATGAAATAACAATTGATTATATTCGAGAATTAATTGCGGACAATGAAATAAGCGAAGCAGATTTAGTGGCAATGACAAATGAAGGATTATCGGCTGGAGATAGCTCTGATGATCTTTCTGATTAAGAAAATAAAAACTTTTCACTTAAAACTATCGAGGAAGATTTCAATATGGCAAAGCAATTGAAATAATACATTTAAGAGAACGATCCTCTAAGGGATAGAGCAGAACTTGCGTCATTACGAAAACAAGCATTCGGGAGAGAACAAAGCACTTGAACAAAAAAGAAATTTTTTTTATTTTGTTTTGATTTTATTATTTTTATTTGACTTTACTTACTTACTTACTTAGATGGCGCTTATAACCGTAAGTCGGTATTGGCCTGGTGTAAGAATTTGCAACAGTCATTTCTATTTTGCGCTTGCTGGCGCCAGCTGGAAGTTCCAAGTTACGTCAGATTCTCCTCCACTTGGTCCTTTCAACGGAGATGCGGTCATCCCTTTCTGCGTTGACCACCGCTGGGTACCGAACCGAATATTTTCTTCGCTTTGGCGTCGGCATTCATCAGCTCAACATGACCTAGCTAGCGAAGCCGCTCAATTTTTATGCGTTTTACTATGTCACTGTCGGCGTATAGCTCCATCGTATTTGGTATTTGACTTTACAGAAGTAAAAAATAAATTTTATTATTTTTTGACCAATTTTTTTTCATAGAAAATTTGAAAAAAAAGTGTAGGTATTTAATTACAGACGTTTAAATAACAGTAAATTAAAAAAATACTGGTTTTAACAAATGAAAAAGTCGGCTTCAATGCGCATTGGAAACGAATACGATATCTCGAATTCGACATCGCGGGCTCTTTCGAATCCGTGAATTTTTCGGTAGACTTAAAAAAATTAAAAATAAATTTAATTTGACCCTTAAAAAAATATGCGCCAAAATAATTGATATATAATAAACATGATTGATTGATATTATTGGTGATTCCGGAGATCTCGTATTCGTCTCAAATTCGACATGAAACCGTCTTCGCTTCTGCGTTTGTTGGGCCGACTTTTTAATTTGTTAAAAACTTTGTCAATGGAGGCTGCTACATGCAAATTTTATGAAAAGCATTTTAACTGACCAAATGTATTATATATTCATGCAATTTTAAATGCTCTGGTGAAATATTGAATTTCGAGCTTTTTTTTTTTTTTGAGCTACTTAAATTATTTGAGAGCGTATTTATAACATAAAATAGTTGTAATAATTTTTTTCTTTTTGAGCTAATCAATATTATCTTTTATCAAGAATTCTTTTAAAAAACCCAATATTAAAAATTTTTCCCATACAACAAGTACAAATTTACGTTTTATACATATAAATTCATATAGCTAACATGTATATACAACACAAGAGATAAATATTTTTATATACTTCAGTGAATTTTTTCTCGATCTCATATTTTTGGCGGACTTTGAAGATGAAAAAAAAAGTCTGAAGCTCGTATTTTATTCGTGATGACTTATTCATCATTTCCTCTTACTCTTCCTAATCTGCTTATCCAGTTTCTTAAAATTGGCTTTTATTTGTTTGAAATTGCGTATTTAAATTGCATTATATAATACACCTATTTTCATATTTTCACATATATTTCATATCAGTGAAAGATTGGAAACTAAAATTGTATCTGAAAAATATAGTTACAACCAGCCATCCAACCTAAGAAATACATAACACAAACAATTGTTTGTAAAAAAATCAACTCCTAAATAACTTATGTAATTATACAATATATGTAGGTACTTAATAGTCACAAATATCAATTTTGCTTTTAACAAAACTAAAGCTTAAGTATATAGTAGTTAGAGTGCACTGAGGGAAAAAATATTAAGTTTATCCAAAAACGTTTTTGATTCATCGAAAAACCAGGTCGTTTTTGAACCATTGACTCATTTGCATATATCAAATACGTAAATAATTAAAATTTTTAAAACAAAACAAAAAACAATCACCTTGCCACTGGTTTGAACCCGGGAATCTGGCTTACAAAGCAAGCACCACAACCAGTATGCCACGGCCGCCACAATTTAGGTGCGATACATATTTGGCTTATAATAACAGAAATTCTTGTCAGCAACCCGGAACTCCGCCAGGTTTCGGCCTGCCTGTCCCAAGCCAGGATAAAGGAGGAGGGTTGTTTGTAGGATACGTCCTGCAAACGTAAAAACTGATAAAGCCAACCAAGAGCTTGGGGTGGCGCCCATCTTGGTAGCAGGTCATATTCCGTATATCGATATGGAATTGCCTGCGAAGGTATAGCAATTGACCTTAAAACTTGTTAGTACGGGGACAGTCTTCACCCGTCGGATGGGGTTGACCCTATCTATCCACCGCATGGAGACCTTAATTCGGCTGAAAAATCTGGATGTGAAGTGTTGGCATGCGTGCGTTAAAGTGTCAACTCTTCGGCTTTCCGAAGTGTTGCTTGTCAAGTGTTTGACTCGCACCCTCAAACTGGCACGGCAGTCACTGAGGGAAGAGTTGTTTGTTGGTTGTTTTAAACTAAGGGTTCTCATACTGAGCACGGCAGTCCCTGAGAACAGTGGCCAATACTTTGTGTCTGGATGTTGACTTTCCGAACTGACAGAGTGAGAGTGGCAATTGCAAAGGTCCTCCAAAGTAGGTACCAGTCATGTGCAATAGTTTCCAGCTGAGTCGGCACCTGCAAACTGTTAGACTAGCCTCTAAGTGCTCATTGAGCACAGTCATGCATAAGAAGGCACTTTTTCATAATTGCATTTGTGTCTTCTTGGTCTTCTTGCGGGGATGTTGTGAATCCTCATCTGGCGGGATCGAGTTGCCCAGATGACTGTCGTGGGCTGGCCCTTCGGGGAGTCTCGTACTGGTTGTGGTTGTGTGAATGCTACACAGGTCTAGATTGACCGGCGGGGTCGCGCAATGGTACGACCGGGCTGGAATATCTGTCTTAATATGCAAGAGATTGGGTAGGTCTCGTCTCTACCAGTAGATGGATGGAAGTACGTCGCTACGGAAGTCTAAGCTGGTACTGCTATTACGGGCAGTATGTTAATTCATAATGCTCCTAATCAGCAGGGCACTGGGTGATGCTTTGTGTTTGTGAAGCAGCATCCATGTTCGTTCACATGGAAACACAAAGTTCATGGTTGTCTGTTTCATGAACTATTACCCTAGGTTTTGGATAACTCAACTTACTTAAGCCTTACGGCAGGTGTAAGTTGTAAATGCTGAAATCGTCTGTCAGCAACCCGGGTTTGAACCCGGGCATTTCAATTGCAAGGCAAACACGTCAACCAGTCTGCCACAACTCAATGGAAAAATTTGTTTCTTAATAACAAATAACAGCAATTTTGATAAAATTAAATCAAGGTTTGATTAAAAAAATTTAAATACGCACAAAAAAAGTGTTGTAAGGAAAATATTTTTTTTATCGACATCAATATTTAAATAAAATTTATGCACGGGCGTGGATAATTTTAATATTCGTTTTTTACTTTAGTGTGCATATTCGGGTTTTCTTTAAAAGGTCTTTCTTTTTTAAAAGTATCTCAAATTTTCAAGCACTTAAATTTCTTAGAAAATTTTTCATGTTAGAGGAATTATTAACCCTTATGTTGACTGAATGGTCTACGCAGACCAATTTGAAATTTACGCCAAAAAACAGAATGAAATACTAATTTCAGAAGTCTGATATTTTATGATATCCTCAACTGAAGTGTTCACGATCGTAAGCTATAAATACATATTTTTAGAAAAGGTGGGAGTGGGGTGGAATGGTTTTAAGACATACACCTGCTATGCATGATGGATTGGTCTGCACAAACCAGTAGAATTTTGTATGTGATTCGTATGAAATTCTAACGGATTTTTTTTTTTATATTTCTTTGTTTATTGAGCTTATAAAAGCATGTTTGAACATGTTTATGACTGCTTTCTCTATACAAAAGCTTACGGTATAGTGTTCTAATATTTTTGAATGTAAGTTTTCATTCCAGGTGAGTTAAGCATTTGTTGAAGCAGCATTGATTTTCTAGTGAAGAATTTTTTATTGTGATTTGCTATAAGTAATTTTTTTTTTTCATTGTGCTTGTGATTTTTGATATAGTCTTGTGGTAAGTATTTTTTTATGATATATTTTATTTTGCTTTGAGAATGAAGCTATTTGCAGATAATGACGAAAGCCGAGATGAAGACTACATTCCTCGAGACGACTCAGATAATATATTTCAAATAAAAAGTCTCTTCCAGAAGATATAAAAAAATTGTTGTTGTTTTATTTTTTCAGCAATCATCACCATCAAATGATCCTAAATATGATTGCATTCGTTTTTTGAAATCATTGATTGTGATTGAAATTTCAAAATAATTGATTGCACTCATTTTTTCAAATTAAAAATTCTTAAAATTTTTAAAAATCGCAACTTTACTTAAAATTTCAAATCACAATCAATGATTTGAAAAAATGAATGCAAATCAATTTCTCAAATCATTGATTGTGATTTGAAATTTCAAGTCCCAACCAACAATTTTAAATCACAAATGATTGCATTATTTTACAGCTCTGATTTGAAGTAGTTATTTAAAAAAAAATGTTTTGACGTCATAATATATACCAACGAAGAAATAACAATATACCTAGTAAAATATATTTAAATTGAAAATTTCATAACCAACACATTTTGCAGTAATATTTATAACTCAGCAGTCACCTTTTTTTAATGCGATGAATTTTAATATTTTTTTTATTACGTCTACTTTAAAGCTCATTGTTAAGATTTTTTAAATACTTTGTATATTAATCTTTTTTTCACTTGAAATCCACTTCATACACAGCATACGAGTTTCCCTACACAGCATTATTTAAATTTTTCAAGAATGAAAGTGTTTTGAGCATAAAACATGTGCGTAAGCATAAAATATACTTTTTTTCAATTTTTATAAACTTCATGGTAATGTTTGAATGTTTGGTGGTAAGAAAGTGAATGTGACTGAGCAGTTAAAAAGTAGAGAGTGAGTTAAAACTTCTTATGGGTCGAGTGCAAGTTCGGCACATAAAACGAAAGTGAACTTAAAACGCTGTAAGTATTGCTGAGTATAGTAAAGGATGTATTAAATAATGGGTTTGACACGACGAATTATACAAAGGTAAACGTTATATATCGCACCCTAGCTGCAAACTTTTAAATTTTCCTGAGAAGCAAAAAAAAATTTATTTTTAATGGGACTTCATACAAAGTGAAGAGACCAATCGATTTTTCTTGAAGTGTAGAGAAAAAAATGAGTAAAAATTTTGATAGTCGATGAAGATGAACACTACCCAGCAGAAAACTCGCTCAGTCCTCTAATAGTCAGACTGGATTTCAGAACTAAATTTGTAAACATAATCATGCCTCTATTATTCAGTTCAGATTTCAAGGCGGAAATTAATATATATGATTCAAGCTTCCTTTTTACAGCCTGTATTTTAACCTGAAACTATCAAAAAATCAGCCCACTTTTATTTCTGGTCAGATTTCATACCTCAATTTGAAATAAAAATTGATACTCAGACCAGAAATCATAGATAAGCATTTAAAATAAGTACTACCAAATTTCAGGCCTGAAGAGGCGGAGACTTGTATGAAAAAATCAGGGCTGCCTTTAAAGAAAGATCAGGCTTCGGTCATGCTTGTCAGGCCTGAATTCCAGCCTGATCAGGCATGACATTTTCTACTGGGCAGATTACACACAAGACAAAGTGGGAGTGAGATATATATAAAGCAAAATAATATTCAATCTGCCCTCATTTAAGAAATTTGGTACTCATGCTTTAAGTCTTCAGGGAAAAGTTGTTTCCAATAAATTTGATATAATATGATGATTAATTTATGTATAAATATATATATATATATATATAAATCTAATGGTCTAATCACTTCTGAACCGTTCCAATGGAGTTGTTTAACTTTTATGGTTGGCGAGTCATGGCACGGGTCTTAAAACTTATTTACAACGTCGGATGAGCGATTTTCGAGATATTGCAAGAATAGTGGATCCCCTTTCGCCCATACAATTTCTCAAATAAAATCGCTAAAAATCAGTTTTTCATTATTTTTTCAAATAAAAATGAGCTATGCCCTTCTTAGGGGATAAGCGCTGAGCGCAGCGAAGCACGCCGGGTATAAGCTAGTCTATATCTATAAAAATCTAATGGTGTACGTATTTTCAAACTTTGAGGGTGTATTTGACCAGTCTTGGCACGGGTTCAAGTATTTATTTGTACAACATCGGATGAGCGGTTCTCGAGATATTGCAAAAATATTGGATCCTCTTTCGCCCATACGATTTCTCATATAAAATCGTTAAGAATCAGTTTATCGTGGAAGAAAAAGCCACTGAACATTGAAACTCAGAATGGAGTTACCACTTGCTAATGTGTTTCAAACATAAAATTTGGAAAGGCATTAGAGAAGGGGTGTGACTCCACCCATATAAGCCAAATTTTTGACATCGAATAACTTTATATGTGAAAATCACAGAACATTTAAACTCAGGATGGAGTTGCCACTTGGTGATGTCTTTCTAATAGAAAACTTGGACGGGCATTGAACAAAGGGGTGTGGCGCCACCCATGTAAGCCAAATTTTTGATATTGAATTCCTTTAGAAGTAAAAATGATAGAACATTGAAACTCAGAATCGAGTTACCACTTAGTGATGTTTTTCTTACAGAAAACTTGGGAAGGCATTGAACAAGGGGGTGTAGCTTCACCCATATAAACCAAATTGTTGGTATCGAATAGCTTTGGAAGTAAAAATCACAGAACATTCAAACTCAGAATGGAGTTACTATTTAGTGATGTCTTGCTACCGGAAAACTGGGACGGGCATTGGACAATGAGCGTGGTGTCAAACAAAGGGTCAAATAAGAGTGTTGAATATATATATTAATGCGCTCCAATGCTGTACACTAGATTGCCATCAAATTTTATCAATTTATTGCTTGCACTAACGTGAAGGTCATAGGTCTTAGGTTGCATGAAGATTTGTAAATAGAGATTTTCGGGTACGGTGCATATTTTGAAATAGTTTATTTTCCTCTATCTCGAACTCCAGAGAGCGCTGTAGAACAAATTACAAAAAAAATTTCGAAGAACTCCTAAGCCGGTCAATTTGTAAGCAAATTTGTATTTAGGAATGTTATAAAAGAATCAGAGGACGCTGTAGTACAAATATCTTCAAAATCACGTAATACACAAAAAAAGAACTCACAGGCACACAACAAAAGCTGCAAATAATTGCTATTAAGATGTAGCACAGCACACCGGGTAAAAGCTACGAGTATCTATCAGCCCTGTTCTGAAATCCGATTTTGATCGGAATCGGAGACAACACAAGAATACTGCCCAAAACTCCGCGATGCTTTTGGTCATTGAGGAGCATTCAGAAATGGCAAGCTTAATCCATTTTGGGCATTGGAGGCGTTTCATGTTGCTTGATATGTTCGGAAAAATGTTTGCATCATTTTCCACTAAACGCTCAGCAAGGAACCGTAAAGTTGTGGTCAGTTGAATAATTGTGGGAATCGAAGATCGCAGGGTAAAAGGTTTAACTTTACTTAAAACCAAATTAAATGTCCCTTTATTTAGACGAAATTGTGCAATAAATTTAAAAGAAACATCATCAAATGGTCTCAAATAAACCTTACATGTTGCTGCAATCGCCAAATCAGAAAAATCCAAAGGACTGCCGTGGTCGAGTAGAATCCTCCGTTTTACTTCTTCGGAACGTGTGGTTCGCACACTCCAATAAAACTGCTGATATTGACATATTCGAATTCATTTTCATTTTGTTTTGAGCATCACATTTCCGATCGGAATGCAGACCACCATTTTAAATCCGATAGGCATGCATGTAGATATCTAATACTATGTTCACACTGAGGGCTAAATGAGCATTTAACGAAATGCGCATTAGCAATTTAGAATGCGTGGCCGTATGCTCCTTGTAAGAGTAAAAGAGACAAATATATACATTCAATTTCGTAAATGCGCATTTAGCTCTCAATGTGAACGTAGTATAACCTTACGTGTAGAAAAAATATTTTTCTAACCAAATTTCTACATGCGGCATTTAGAAATGTGAAAACTAAACGTAGGATTTGAACTCCGAATTTTGCGCTATTCCGACTCGGAACTTAGAACAGGGCAGTTACTAAAGATCTCACAAGCGGTAACACCTAAGGCCACCAAATTTTCGACATATGATATTTGGGTTAATATCTTCGCAGAGATAATAGAACTGGCTGCACGGAGCATGTAGATATCTAATCCTACGTGCAGAAAAAATATTTTTCTTACCAAATTTTTACATGCGACATTTAGAAATGTGAAAACTAAACGTATTTGTAGAAAAACTACACAATCTGTTGGATTGTGTACACAATTGTGTTGGAACTAAGAAGTTGCATGCAGTGTTTTAGGTTTTTAAGTTTTCTGCACGAAATTTTAGAAAATCATAAGCTACTTGCCCGTAGAGAAAAATTGCATGAAATGTGCAACTTTCAGCTGGTGTTAAAAATAGCACAATGTTCACATATCGCAAATTAAAATCCCAAAGCTGAAAAAAATGTTTAAGTTTTCTGCAAAAAATTTAAAAAAAAAATCATAAACTTCATGTCCGTGTTGAAAAGTTGCACGAAATATGAAGCTTTATCTTGTATGCAAATTAAGCTGGTTGACTGTACATATGTGTGTGCGCCTGCCAAGTTCTACTTTTCACATTGTTTCAATTCAAAACTATAATTCACATATGGTTTCCCACCAATTTTTCGATCCAAGACCAAACATTGGTTGTATGTTATAAGGCGCAGGCGGTTCATAAATCTATATATAATTATTAATGATAATGGTACAGGATAATAAATTTCCATTCATTTTTTAAATATTTTTGGTCTGGTGTAGATCTACAACGTTAGTGTAGAAATGCTAAATGTAGATGTAGAAACCCTAATTTTACATCCGCATATAAGAAACCTAAATGCCGCGTCTAAATCTACTCTTTCTAAATGTACTTTTAAATGTACAAGCCCTAATTCAACATCCGGAGATATAAAAACTTAAGTCCCGCGTCTAAACCTTCACTTTCTAAACGTACGTGCAGAGAAGTTGCTCAAACGTGATGGGTGAAAAAACCCAGTCAAAACATAAGAAAAGATTGTATTTTTTTGAGTGGGCTTATGAGAAACATGTTGCCACACCCTCTTTTACCGCCCACATATCAACAAAAATGCTATATATAAGACAGTTTTGATCCTATAAGACAAAAATTTGGTAATTTTAGTCATATGGTTGCAAATGAATTTAGCATTGACAAGTACGCCTGCCTTGTAGATCTCAGTACTTGGGTCTATATACCCAGGGCTTAGTTCATGAAAAGGACGACCAACACTTATGTGTTCACCCCATCTCGGACCCGTTTGTGGCATGCAGTGCACAAACACATGGTCATCACGGTCACACGGTCATACGGCAAGGCTAGCACGAGCTGGAAGCCTTTCCACAAAATATAAGCATCACCCAGTGCCCTACCATTGCATGCATTACGACTGCAAACATATCATACAGTTGTATAACTATGGAACCGCAATTTCCCCAACAGCCGTACCAGTTTAACTACCAGTAGTGCCGTACCTTCATTGTCATCTACTGGTTCAGACGAGACCTATCCAATCTCTTGCATACTAAGCAGGTATGCCAACCCGGTCGTACTACTGCGCGACTCCGCCGGTCAATCTAGACCTGTGTAGCATATACACAACCACAGCCAGCACGAGTCTCCCCGAAGGGCCAACCAAAGAAGTCAAAGAAGCTCCACAACATCCCAGCAAGGAGGCAAACAACTCATGCATAAGTTTTTGTATTTGGCCGTGCCCAATTAGAGCACTTAATTGTACCCTGTTGCCCTGTTTTACAACCACAAGCAATACATCGAATATATGTGTCAGTCACTTCGACGCCTAAATTCATTCGCCCAATTTTACAACTCTCAAATGTCTTCTTGCCATGAATAGATAAGGTCGTCCTCTTTGATGATTATGACTATCCGCGTGCTAACAAGTTTGTTATTGCTATACCTTCGCAGGCTTTTACCATTTCGATATATAGAATATGACCTGCTCCCAAGATGGGCACCACCTCGAGCTCTTGGTTGGCTCTAAGCTTTTTACGGTATGGGACGTATCCCATTACCAACCCTCCTCCTTAACCCGGCTTGGGACAGGCAGATTTGCGTCCGAAGACCCTCCCCTGGCGGAGTTTCATATGGTTACCGTCGGTAACCATACCGTGGCTCACTATACTTAAGTCCACTTTTCAGGGGATAAGCGTGGAGCGAAGCGAAGCGCGCGGGGTATAAGCTAGTATTGATATACTAGCACCACGAGTATAATATAATGAATTTGTTATGATGGGTAAGGTATGATGGATATGGTACGATGGTATGATATTGTATCATAAGTGTGGGATGATAGGTAGGCATGATAAATAGGGTATGATGTGTATGGTACGATATATGTGGCATGATGGGTATTGTATGATTGATGTGATATGATGAGATTAGTATGATGTATTTGTAGTTGTATTAAAACAGATTTTATCTGCTCTAATCAATATAACAATTTTCAATTTTTATTAGTCGTCAGAATCTCTATGTAAGAATGAGTTTTATGAAATAAGCGTATTTCTACTGTGCATACCGGCCACACACACACACATTTTCTCACCATATATAAACATGATTTTCCTTTTTCTAAATAATATAATATAAAATTTCAATTTAATAATTATAATCGCTAAAAATTTTATTACTATTAAAATTAATTAACTTTTATATTACAATTACTATATTACCATAGTAAAATTTCCTGATCAACTTTCTATTAATTTGCAAATTGTTTTAATAGATATATTAAAAGTAGTGAAAGAAGCTATTATAAAAAAAAATTAATTTCACTTATTATTTCTCAAATACATATGCATTCGTTTTCACTCCAAATAAATTTAATCTCTTTTCTTTTGCAGCTGCGAAAATGCGTTTGAATAAACACCATTTTCATAAATATCAACAACATTTTTATTTTCTCACACTCAGCAGCGGAAACTTGCTGATCAGCATTGCCATATTGAGTTGTTTGATTGCAAATGGAATAACAAAAACAAATGCAGGTAAGTTTTTCCAAGAACTAGAGCTACATAAATGTAAAGGTTTTTAATTAAAAAATAACATTTAAGTTGACTAAAACAGATTTAAAGCTGCTGCAATTATTGCTGCATTTAATGAGAGTTTTGACACACTGTGCACTGGTACGTGACACGATGTCAGTGCTGCCAATTTGCGTCACTTAAATTTCAATTAGCTTTGAACATAAATCGTAGAAAGAAGAAAAAACACACAACAGCTTGGCGTGAACAGATTACCAAGGATGTTGTCTAGAATCTAACAACTCCTTCGTATAATGTAGATTTTTTTTCTAGCTTTTCTGTTATCTCTTCTGTGCTGCCATACGTCATTTTTATTCAGCGATGCAGCGACAATTAATCAAATTGACAGCAATATTTGTTTGGAATCAGCCACTCGTAACATACATACATACAAAAAAAAAATAAATGTGGTAACTAAAAACTTATTTTTCAATCATAAGCAACGTCATGTTATCAGAATTTCAAGTTTTTATTGGTCGATTTTATACAAGATTTTAAAGAAAAACTGGGCCTTATTATTGATAGAGTTAAAACTGGCTACGGGACTTCAAATGATAGTAATACGGCCTGCAGATTTTTTTTCAAATATTGAAGCGGTAGCTAATATTGCAAATATTGATATAAATTTGGTTACAAATTTTAGTTTGATACTGCGAACATTATCCAGTGGAAAAAAAAATTAATATTACATATTTCAGATCGCTTTTAAATGAAACTCATAAAATATACATTGATAATTATTCTTGATACTATGTGCCAATAACAGTCCACAAAATATTAATAAAACAGCATTTTAATTTACCGATAGGACTTTTATCTGAAGACGCATTTGAATGTTGTCATAAAATATCCAGAAAGTAGATCACGATATATTTGAATCGTGATCTTATTATTTCACTTTTATTTAATTCTGGCCCATTTATTTCTTCATTTCTTCAAATATTTTCAGAGAGAATATATGATTTCTTGTCATACATTTAGAAAGATATTGTGGACGAAGAGACTGACAGCTTTCTGGCTGGAATTAATATAGAAGATTTAGTGGCCAGTCATCAGACTCGGACAACATAGTCGCCTATTGAATGTTTTTTTTTAATATATTTTTATTTGAAATATTTTTTTTAAATATGAATTGTATATTTATCGTTTTTTATTTTTTGTGTGGGAGCTATGCTTGATTATGATCCGATTTTATTATTTTTCACGAACTTTCATAACCTTTACAAGCAAAAAGACAGTCCATGCCAAATTTCATTACTCTACGACAACTGATTATAGTTTTGGCCTATGAAAGTGTTACACTGTGCGACGTAGTCATGAAGCGATATGAATAACATGATCTGTAATCATCTGAAAGAAAAAAACAATATACATTTGTAAAGTAAACTCTTACGCCGAGGTAATGACTTCGACTTTTTTTAAAATTTTTGTTTATAAGAAAATAACGCGTCTTTAAAGTTGATTGTTTAAAAATTGGGTTTAAATTTGAGTAAACATCGAGCTCTCAATTTATTTTTAGGCTCATTTTTAGCCTGAAGTGCTTACATTACAAATATATATATTTTTTTTTGTGGTAAACATCATACCTTTAATAATTGAAATACAAAAAAACAAAACATCTGAATACAAGATCTTTCCTATGATCCCTTTCAAGAAAAGTTTGCCGCCAGTTCGTCTGGTTGCTTCTGAACTATAAACACATTTGACATATTTCTTCACAAGTTTAACTTTTTGCTTCAGTCTAACGATTTTTCAGAGCCGGCTTCAAATTCCATCGATAAATATTGAAAATTTCTCAAAGAGCCGTCTTCCTTCCAACCATCATCGAAATGAGCGAAGAAAGATTTATACAATTTTTTCGTCGCTTTGGCGATCGAAAAGCTATACATCTTCCAGCGATCGTCAGAATGAGCGTAGAAAGATTTTGAAAATTTTTCTTGAAACGCGCATTCATAGCTTTGGCGATCGAAAAGCGATACATCTTCCAAAGGACCCTTAAGCGAATCGCATGTACATCGCAAAATCAACTTCCCTTCCAATTGTCTTCCAAATGCTTGCAGGCAAGCTTTTGTTTTAAAATTTTTAAATTTAATGCTTTCTATAAACAAAAAAATCTCTCCTTCAACTTTGAAATTCCTTAGTTTTTTAATTTTATTTCGATGCTTCATACTTTTAACCGTAAAATCTATAAGAAACTAAAGGTCCACAAAACAGATTATATTAGTCCTTAAAACAACTTTGTCCCAGCTTCTTTTGATCAATTGCGATGTGTGTGTTTTTATATATGCTTACACATATGATCGGGAATTCATCTACTCAAAAGGTTGTACCATTATTTAAAGAGTATTGAAACTAATAAATTAAACCAGAAATCAATTTTTCATAAAAAAATTTAGACAGGTACCTGAAAAAGTATTCTCTCGAAGAATCTTATAAAAGTAGGCAACGGATAAGGACGTAATAAGAGGTTGCATGTCTTAAAACTTTGATGAAACTATTCGAATAGTTTTTTGGATAATTATGTATCTGATATCACCAAGAATTCATGATGTAAATGTTAGTACTTTGAAGAAGTATTTGGCCCCACATTCATAGGATAATTTAAGAGGACATAATGCCTGAAAAATCCAGACTACACAGAGAAAAAAAGCAATAGTTGTATCACTTAAGTCGGCTTGGCTGGAGAGAATTATTTATATTTATTTTTAAACTTTTTGGTTTATTATTCACAATAAACTTATGCTTATTCACCCAAGCCATTTATGGTTTAATACATTGCTTTAAAAGAACATACTTTGGTACCCTGCCAAAAAAATGCTAAGTATATAATATTTTATCCAATATTGTAGGTAACCCACCGAAAATTCGAACTTTATCAAAATGGTATGGAAATAATTTTTAATAATGGTATGGAGCTATTTTCTGCAAAAAAAAAAAGGGGCAATGTTGGACACACGAGAGAAACGAAGCTTTTTCCCAGTTTCATAGATTTAATGTTGTTTTGTTTTTTGTAATAAAATAACCTTTGAATTCAAAAATTTAAAATACACATAAAGTAAATTGAAAAATACGCGTTAAAATTCACACCATTAAATTTTATTGGCGGCCGTGGCTTGTCAAGTTTTTTCAAATGAATTAAATTTTCTGTTCGGCCGTCAGCTCTCTGCAGACAATGGCAAACTTCAGAGAGTAAAAACTGCCATGAAAAGCTTCTTGAGAACATAAGCCGTTCGGAGTCGGCATAAAGAAGTAGGTCCAGTTCTCGATCATTTGTGTTCAAACATTTCACAACACACATAACACAATTGATCAAAAGAAGCTCGGTCAAAGTCCTTTCAAGGGCTGAAATGGCCATTTCGTTTCTTTTTTGTTTAAATTTTATTACATTTCATTAATGTTTTATTACATTTTATATTCATTGTTATTTCAACGCACTTGTAAGCAATTGTTAATTTTTTCCATCGCAGTATGCAAAAACAAAACAAAAGCAAGTACCAACAACAACACAAACGCATTCACATAAAAAAAAAAATGTTTATTTGTCCACCGTAAGGATCAATCCTGTACTCCATCGGTCCACAGTTCTACACTCTTCCCACCGATCCAAACACATTTGTTACAAACGGTCATTGATTTAATATTAAATATAACTTCAGCTACGTTAACAGATGTTATATTAACAGATTCAGTATACCATATTAATCTGTTGATAGCTATACAACAAAAAATCTATTAATAGATTATTGTATAGCTTTGGGTCGATGGGTAGTGTAGTGAACTGTTAATAGATGGAGTGGGTACGATCTCCACGGCGGGAGAAGGAATGTTTTTATATTTTTTTATTAAATGTTCTTGTTGCAATAAATGCAAGCAACAAACAAACCATAAAATTCTAAGAAAAAAGGTGTCAAAAAAGAAAGTGTCGTTTTTGAGATTTCACTGAAGCAAGTCACAGAACGAGGCGTAAAAAGCTTCGCTTCAAAAAAAAAAACAATCGGATTCAGTCGTCAGAACTGCCAACGGAAGCGTTAGCTTCTTAACATTTGATGTAAAATTTAATATTAATTGAAAGAATAAACATCTTTTTAGTTGGTATAAGTTTTTTTCAAGTTCATTAAGGAAATTGATAACAAAAATTTTATGAATTTATGAACTGTACATAGAAAGTGAAGCACAAAAGTCTACACACAGCATTAAATTTTTGATTTCCGCAAAACTTATGAATTTTATAAATAATTTCTCTAAAGTTGTAGTCCACCAACGAAATACACACGCAAAAATAATAGCGATGCTATCAACATCAGCATTGTCGAGTGAGGGTTACTTTTTATCGCGTTTGCATGCATTTGTTGTTGTTAAGCGAACTGACGCTTTTGTAAAGTCTTAAATTCACTCCCGTTAATACCTTCGCTAAAGAAGCTAACGCTTCAAAAATAAAAAAAAAACCAAAACTCGGAAAAAAAGCTAAACTGTTGAAACTTAACTTTTTTTTATGTAATGTATAAATTACCAAATATTTGGTTAATTTATCTCCCAAATAAAAATTGACAGTTAACATGTTAAATTTAGGGGTTTAATGAAGAATTTGGTAGGCTAAAAACTGACAAAGCCAGCTTATGATTTATACTAGGTTTTTGTTAATATAACATAAGTTTTTTTGGAAAAGGAATAGTAGAGCCTTCGCTAAAGCTCATTATAAATCGAAAAGGGACGAAATTAAGTGCAATATTTTTATTGAATTTTTAATCTTCTCTTAAAAATTGTATTTTTGTCAAAATACTGCAAAATACAGCTTAACCCCTTCATTCTGTATAACCAAAAAGCACATTAGCTATAACCAAGACGGTGTTAGAATGTCGGATAGAGAATGATGATGTAAATTAACATAGTAAATTGATCACTTGAAAATTTGTCTTATGCAGAATATGACATTAATAGAGTAAGGTCCAATTCAATCAAGTCAGATTTCACTGGATTTTAAATTTCTAAAATCGTTTTTAATGCTTTTTCTGTTCCTAATTTACTTATAGTACGTTGCCAGTAACGAAAAACCAGTTGCTTTTTTTTTAGTGCAACGCTTCTTTGTCAAAATCTATTTTCGTATTATTTTGCTCTGGCATTTTTCTACCACACCTACGAATAAATTTATTTATACACAATTTAAGTTAACATGCTAACATGTTTTTATTTTTATAAACGTCCGCCACAAGATGGAGTTACGTGCTCTTTCGAAATTGTTTCAGTTATCGTTGTAAATATTTAAGAAACACACATTCGCACAACACACGCTTCAATGTGAATGCATTTTGTCAGACTGAACCGACTTATTTACCCATTTACACACTTAATTCACTGGAAAAGAGTATGTATGGGAAGGGGGTTAGTAAAGATGCGCAAAACCGGTAATGAAAGAGGGGAAGTGAAAAAATAAGCAACAAAATAAATAAAATACAAGCGACAACTTCTTGTTTAAAGAAGATGACTTCAAATGGAGATTTTGATGTCGAAATATCCATAAAACCGCAGCAATTTTTCTTCTGTTTCTCTTCTTCTTCTGCACATACATGAGGCACGAAATCACCTTTCCTGAGTTGGTCCCTCCTTTCCTCACACTCTCTCATTCTACCGCTATACAACTGCAGTTTGCTGTTAGCAAACATTCGCTCAAGGTGCAAACTTTATATTTTGTATGCCAGATGGCGCTCACTTCGAGTGTCAGAAGAAAATGCAAATCGTTTCTTTAAAAAAAAAAAAGAAGAGCAGAAAAGAAAGAAACCAAAGCATGTATGTAAATAATGTATGTTGCTTGTCGCTTTGATTTATGCGTAAATTTGCCGGAAGGGGCGTTGTATATTATTCTTTTTTCATATCAAACATTTTTTATGGCGAACAAAATTGCAACGATGCCTGATATTCTGATGTACGATTTTGTAACTGTAATTAAGTTCCTTCGAGGTAACTAGAATGTACTGCATCCTCTTGCTTAAAGTCCAAAAACATGGTAGCGGAATACTGCGATAAATCGCGTTACTCTCACTTAAATACTGTCGCGGCTTTGCCATGCCTAAAATTTTGCCTTTTTTCTCTCTCTTTCATCCGCTATTCTTTTGAATGTCAAGTCTTCGAAAAATAGTTAAAATAGCTCATGTGTCAAACGTGCCTTGCTTGGCCTTTGTCGGCATCCAAAGCATTGGCCTTCGGTATTTGTGCGCAAATATTTATTTTCATAGAAATAGGTCGAACCTGCTCCACAGCATTTTTTTTTTAAATTCCCATCAATTATTTCGGAGACAATAGGAAAAACCAACTAGTTTATTTCTAGATCAATTAGAACTAGCTTTGAACTAGTACAAAAGACGTTCAGCGTAGAAATTTCAAAAGTTTCCGCACACCAGCAACTTAGTAAGTCATAAAAAAGTAAATCCTTGAATTGTAATGCAAAATGGTAATTGTTAAATTATAATTTAACAAGGTGCAAATAAACGAACACCTTTATTTTGTTGTCAAGGGATTTCGTTTGAAATGAAACTAATTCAAATATGGGGAAAAGGAATATTTTAGGGACAATTGTCTTCTCCTACAACCAGTGGCGAATCTAGGATTCGCCAGAGGGGGGCACTAAGATAGCAAAACGAAAAAAAACCAAAATGCAAAAATACAAAATTACATATGTATGTCGGTGATTCCATCTTAAATCGGACGTCTTTCACAAATTTGTAAAAATTTGGTACATTGCATTTGGTATATTTTGTTTTTTTTTTTTGCAATTTTTAAAAACTGCCACAATTTTTACATACAAAATTCTGTTATGTTTTAAAATTTATGTTAGTTAGTTTAGTTAGCTAGTTATGTTAGCTCGTTATATAGCTAGTAATTTAAAAAAAAAAAACCTTAGTTAGAATCAAACTACTAAGAGAATGTGTATGACTACAAGGCTCAAAGGCCAACTTGTAAGTCAATGAGTTCCAGACCCAAGCGGAACCATTAAACAAACACTGTTTTGTTTTTTAGCTGGCGATAGGTAATGAAATGGAGATTGGGAAGAATTTTACTAGAGCCCTTTTCTTTTTTTTCTTAACGTGTATTTGGAGCCCCTAAATCGTATGCTGCACAAAAAAAAATCGGTCTCCAGTGGTCTAAATTCTAAAAGTTAAAAAAAGTTACAGTTTTTCGTATACAAAATATCCATACTTTTTATACAGAAGAGTAGTTTTAAGAATAGTATATACAAACTAAAAAGATAAACTATGATCGCCTAAATTCAATATTAACTGCCAAATTCCATCGCATCCTTTAAACATTTCGAAGTATTGAAATTTTATATTTATAAACGTTTTAGATAAATTGTAAACTTTTGAAAGGATATTTATAAAAAATCGTTACGATTTTTAATAAAATCTTTGAATGAATTGTTGATATCATAAAGAATGAGCGCTGCAGGCGAAAAATTTTTATTAATGCATGAATGAATGCACAAATTTTGACATAATTTCAACTTCAACCTATGAGAGTTAAAGCTGATGTATTTTTAACGATAATTTTAAACTGCTTTTCCTTGTAAATTGGATCATGTCGAAATTTTGTGAAATAAGCTTTCATGTACTTACAAATTTGCACTGAATTTTCAATGTTCACTTTTTTTATCTCTTCAAACCAGTTCCCTGGTATACAACAAGTGTCCAAAAATCAATTAAAAAACGCAATAAATTGCATACGATGTGGAGAAAAAGCCCTACACCTGAGAGATGGGAAAAATTATAGGCATTATTATATAATGCTGCAGTTCTTATACCTAGGCAATCCAAGATAACATATTGCTCAAAAAAATTAAAAACTTCGTTACCCTCCCAAGTATTGTGGAAAAGCCTAAAAAATCTTGGCATTGGCAACAAACCAGTAGCTGACTGTACTGTGGAACCGGATGTTCTCAATGACTTTTTCTTAACTAGTAATTCAAGTAATAATAACTAATAATTCTTAACAATAATTCTGAGGAATTATCAAATGTTCTTGTTCTGCTCAGCTTTCAGTATAGCAATGTAAACAAATATGAAGTTTTTAAGCATGTTATGAAGGTAAAGTCGAATGCTTTTGGGGAGGATGGAATTTCGATAAAATTGATCAAACTCATTCTATCCCATGTAGTTAGCCCGCTTACACACATCATAAATCATTGTTTTACAACGTCCCTTTTTCCTCAGCCCTGGAAAACTGCCAAGGTATTACCTGTTGCTAAAAAACCTTCTGCGTGTAAACCCAATGATTTCAGGCCTATTAGTATTTTGTCATCTCTGTCTAAGGTATGTGAAGCTATAATGGTTGATCAGATTTCTAAGTTCTTGACTATAAATAACTACTTATCCCCACTGCAGTCTGGATTTCGTTGTGGACAAAGCTGCTCAACTGCTACTATTAAAGTCCTGCTGATATTCGATCACCATATGATGAAGGCCTAACTACGCTACTCGGCATGCTTGACTTCTCCAAAGCATTTGACTCTGTTAATCACTCCTTACTTTGCCAAAAACTTAGGTGCAACTATGGCTTCTGTAAAAATACAGTGGATCTCTTAAGGTCCAACCTGTCCAACCTCTTCATCAATGATATTTTTTCTCTCTGTAAATATGCATCTATGCATGCTTATGCAGATGATATCCAATTACATTTTACTCGCAGGGCTGGTCTCTTTGAAGACTTAAGTTGCAGACTAAATGAGGATTTACATAATATAAACCAATGGGCAAAAAAAAATGGGCTCAATCTGAATGCACTAAAATTGTATGTACTACCTATTAGGAAAAGCAAAATATGCGTCAATGAGATTCCGGACTTGTTTATAGGCGACAAGAAACTAAAATGTGTGAACAGTGTTAAAAGTCTTGGATATTACATAAACTCCTCCTTAACTTGCACTGACCATATAAATACTTTATTCTACGTAACCTTAAAATTACAGCAAAGTTCGCTCCTGTTGATACCAGGCCCAAGATCGTGTTACAGCTAATCCTTCCTATTATAACATATTCTGAGCTCGTTTACAGTAAGCTAGACACAATATCTGAACATAAACTGCAAGTTGCATTTAACCATGCGACACAATATGTATGTGATATTCACAGATTTGATCACATTTCGCAATTTAAGAAAAGTGTTCTTGGTTGTGACATCATTAGCTACCTCAACGCCCGAAATTGTATCTTTTTACATAAGCTTATTTAATTCAAAACTCCTTGTTATCCCTATGAGACACTGCAATTTAGCCAGATGTCAGCCAGATGTAATATAATTATAATGCCTAAATGGAAAAACTTACACTCGTCCAGACTTTTTTTCATTGATGCATACTTGATGCCTTCTGTGTATTATGGGCTTAAAGGTGAAAGCTTTACGTGTTCTTCGTACTATTTCAGCTGCGACTGAATTTATCAGTTTTGTAGCCCAAGGGGGGGGGGGGCTGAAACGGCTTTTAAGACTTATTTTCATTATATTCCCATACAAAAAATTCTCCAAGGGGGGAGAAAGCCCTTTTAGCCCGTATGCAGATCTATCACTGCCTACAACATCGACCGGTAAAAAGTGTTGGTCCGATCAATGCAAAATATTATTGTTGTAGGACTAGTAGTGTTCCATTTTGGAACTAGTTTAGAACTATTTACTGCAGTTTTATTACAACACGTAGGAATTGAGAGATAATAATTTTGTTATTTCGAATGTTCATGCTATTAGTTTTCGGGGTTACACTTTTTCCTCTAAAAAAATTTTAAAACTTTTAGACACAAACTGATATTACTTTTAAAAGAATGTGGAAAGTCGCTACGCATTTTTCCCTTGTAGTTTAATACAATATCAAATCAACGTGGTTGTCAATTTTGCAAAACGGCGCGACATAGAACTATTTCACATTTTGGAATAATATACATGAAAATTGGAATTGTTGCCATTCATTTGGCTAGGATGCAATCCAAAAATCCTCTATTAATAATGAAGTGTCATTCTTCATCAGACTCTTACATTGTTGATTTTGCTTAGAGTGTAAAAGAACAACTATCTATATCTGTTTATGTGTATCCTATTTTCAAAGATATGGACATTTGATTTAAACAGGATAGCGCCCTGTCACACAAGCCATGCATCAATATATCGTAGGAAGTTTGAAAATAGCATTAGGTCTGTTTCCGAACACATTTTCGAGTAAAAGTCGAATAAAGTTCAATATGAGAGAGTAAAATTAAATTTTAGAGTAGTGTCAAAAGTACGGAAACGACTTCTAGCTAGTTTCAAGCACGAAAACAGCTGATTGCCTATCAAAAGTAAACATCGCCAATTTTAACTTGCTACAAACGCAAATGACGCCAATTTTAACATATTTTATAATTATTTATATGTTTTAATATTTATTGATATTTAACAATATGTAAATTTATTTTTTATTGCACGACATAAGCAAACAACAAACGGCAAATTGGCATTTGCTTGTTCTTCTTGATGCTTGTTCCTATGCAGCTGGAACAAATTCTTTTAGCACACTTCGAGCAACTTTCGATCTTGAGAGAGGGATTTTATGCTTGTTCTTCTAGCTAGAAAAAGTACGTAAACACGTTCTAGCACATTGCAAGTTACTACAATCGAGTACGGAAACAGACCTATTATTAGCAGTTTTGGTGATGTGCATTGGCCACCGCGCAGCTGCGATTTAACTCCGTTGGAATATCATTTGTGGGGAGCATCCAGCAACGATTGAGGCTCTTAAGGAAGAAATAGGTGTACCAAACGGTTAAATAGAACTCCGTACCATCGAAAATCTACTGAAAAATTTAGTTCATTTTATGGGCTACTACAAGGCCAGCCTGGGAAGTCATTGGGATGAAATAGTCTTCCATAATTAGCCGTCAACATTGTATTTCGCATAAAAAATGCACTAAAAAAAAATCAAATTCCAAATTATGAATGCATAAGTTGAATATAAATCCCAACAAACAATATGGTGCACTAATGATATCGTTTACGAATCGCATTCTCGTATTTTTTATTCATTAGTATTTATTAGAAGTATTTATTAGAAGATTCACTTAGAATATCGCGAACGGGAGAAATTTCCCCTTCGTTAACGAATCGTCAAAACCGAAAAAGGGAATCCGCTAACGAGTCACCAAAAATATAAAAAGCTGTTACTTAACGAGTCCCAAAACTAAAATACGAAGCTAATTTTCGAGGTTTTTAATAACCAATGAGAAGTTATGGATTATTACATTGACGGAAAAACTCTAAATATTATAATTATTAACTTAAAATTTATTTTAAACTTACTATGTCAAGAATCGAAACCACGTCATCTAAATGCTAGTCCGACAGCTTACCTATTTGGCTATTTCAGTTGTTGAATATGTGTTGAATATGTAAGTCATAATAAAAGCAAGCCATCGCGGACGTGGGTTCGAACCACAACTCGACTCAAAACAAAAACATTTTTTTATTTTGTTATAAGGGGCTGTTCACAAATTACGTTACGCTTTAAGGGGGAGGTGGGGGGGGGGCGGAAGAGAGGGGGTCGAAAATTTGTTCGAAAACAAACCTAATAAAACCAACGGATCACAAACCAAAAAAAAAAAACAGCTAAAATTATGTTTTAATCAAGCAAAGGTATAAATGACACCTTCAAGAGTGTAGCAGCTCCAGAAAACAGTTTTTTTGCTGAACTGAACTGTGATTTCTTACTCTAAAGCATTCATCAAAAAAAGTTGTTATAACTTCACGTTCAAAGCGAACATTAAAGAGTTATAAAACAGAAATGAAAATTTTTCTTTTTTATATTAATGAAAAAGATTTAAATTTTTTTATAAAATATGATGTTATATGAACGAACAAATAAAAATATTATGTTCGTGCATTGCTCTGCCCCTAAGGTCGTTTTTTGAAAGATTTGACTATTTTTGGCCCAACTTCTTTTCATATACAACTTAAGGCAAAGCAAGTATATACTTAAAAGACGTATAAATAACAGCGAACTGAAAAAGAAAATAATTTCTTAAGAAAAATAATTTTTTTACCAAAATTTCTCATATTAAAAAGTTGGCTTCGTTGTACATTCGAAACGAATACGAGATCACAGATTCACCATCGCACAATCGCACACAGAAAAGAATTCGCACAATTACTAGCGATCGAATCTGAATATGAAAATCTTAATAATATTATCAGTGAAAATTATTGACATAAAAGCAAAGTTGAAACAATATAAATAAAAATAAAAATTTTTACATTGTGTCAAAAACAAAAAATATTATTGAATAAAATACATGTCATTATTTTCATATAATATTTATAAAAAAATCACTCAAATTACGTATTAATAGCAGCATGTATTAATATAAAATACTTCGGTTTCGTAAGCATTTCTGAAAAATTCTACCCAAAGGTTTTTGAATTCGCTAATTTGCATTTTTTCGAATTCGTTTCGAATGTACTTTATAACGAAACCGACTTTTTATTTAAATAAGAAATAATTTTTTAAAAAAGTATTTTTTCTTTACTTTCTGTTGTCGTTTTAGCGAATATTTTTTTTATAAATTTTATGCGAAAGAAAAGAAGTCGTGATTCGTAAATGAATTGCTAAAAATAAGAGAAGTGAATTGTAAACGAATCGCTAAAATTTAAAGATTTAACTTGCTAAATAGTCACTAAAATTATGAAAGCTGATTTGATAGCGAATTGTTGAAACTGAAAAAAAAAAATTTCGGAAAAAATTGTAAAAACATCTTAAATGAAATTTAACAAAGCCATAATTTCAATCGGCACTTTCTTTAAGCATCAAGTGTATTTCTGATAAAGTCGGAACGAAACTATTCGAAAGCAATTTAAAAAACGATTCATAAGAGATTCATTAACAAATCATCCCTCGCCATTTGTAATTTTCTTAATTTTTCATATTTTCATTCCATTTTGGTAAAAGATGTACAGTGTTGCGCAAAATAAAGGCAACAAAATGATTGCGATGCTACAAAATTGACCCTCTTTTTTAATATTGGGGACACACAAAAATTATTATTGGAACCTAAGCATATATTCATATGTACATCACATAAAAACAAAATCATATTCAAGTTTGGTTTGGGTTTTTTTATTAAATTTAAAATTAATGTGTCATTCAATTTGTCTGAGTGTAAAACAAAAGCAACAAAACTTAAAAAATGTAACAGAGAACAGAAATTATTGGTAAAAGTTCCGTTATTATAAAGCACTTGTTGTTGAGTCATAAACATTTCGTTTAGTTTTGTTTTTGAGCTAGTTGTGATATTGACTGATCCCATTTATAATGGCACGTGATAAATACTGTGAAGCTCTAAAATCACAAATTGATTCCGAATATAAAAAAGGAAATTCGCAAATATCTATCGCGAAACAGTTTGGTATTAATCGGTCAATAGTTTGTAGATTAATAAAGAAAAATAGCATCACAAATGACGTAACAACGGTACATTCAGGAGGGCGGCCGCGGAAGACATCGCTGTGTGAGGACAGGAACATTTGTGCCGTGTTCAAACGAAATCCATTTGCCACATCCAAAAAGGTTGTTCGGACACTTGGTTAAGATATCCATCACAGCACTGTTCGCAGACAAGTCGTTGAGAACGATTTATGAAGTTACCGACCGGCAAAGAAACCTTTGCTTACAGCTAAGCATAAACAAAAAAGGTGAGGTGTTATAATTCGAACCATTCCGTTTGAAATTGTGACAACGAGTTCCAATTTATTGCTTTTTAAGGCTCACTTTTGCAAAAGAGCACCTAAATTGGACCGTTCAAAAATGAAAAACTGTTTTGTTTAGCGATGAATCAAAATTCAACTTGATTAATTCAGATTGGATGTGCACGGTACGGCGCCGCACAGGTACACGACTTGGTCTGGACTTGTTTTTCCTATAGTAGAGTCGGACCATTTCATAAAATCGATGAAATTATGGATCGATTTGTATATAAATTTAAAAAGCAAGATGCTATTCAGTGGACATTTCAGCACGACAACGACCAAAAGCACACTACAAAGCTCGTCAAAGATTACATAAGAGACAATGGAATTCAAGTCCTTGATTGGCCGGCACAACCACCAGACTTGAATCCCATTGAAAATCTTTTCGGGATTTTGAAGAGAAAAGTTTCTGGTCATAGATTTCCCAATAGGACTGCAATGTATGAAGCACTTAAACTTAATTGGGAACAAATACCTAATACCACCACATCTAATTTAATCGAGTCGATGCCGCGCAGATGTGCAGCGGTGATCAAGAATAATGGGTCTTACACCAAATATTAATTTTGTTGTTTTTATTTTGCACTCAGACAAATTGAATGTAGACACATTAATTTTAAATTTCATAAAAAAATTCAAACCAAACTTTAATATGATTTTGCTTTTATATGATGTATGAATATATATGCCTATATATATATATATATATGCTTTGGTGGAACCATATGCTTTGGTTCCTATAATAATTTTTGTGTGTCCCAAATATTAAAAAAGAGAGACGGTTTTGTAGCAGCGCAATAATTTTGTTGCTTTTGTTTTGCGCAACACTGTATATTCAGGGGTTTATTTTCGAATGCATTTTTTGGTTTTTTTCAAACAATCTGGAGTCGCGCTTTGATGTGGGCTGATTTTCACCTTTTTTTGAAGGACACCAACTTCAGCGCCAACTTTATATATAAAAAATATATGTTAACAAACAAAAATTTTTTTTTTACTTACTAATAATGTAAAGTTAATATGCAAATGGAATTTTTTATATATATTATTAACTTTTTTAGAAAACATCTTCTAAACTTTGCTTTAATTTTAACAGCTTTTGCCTAAAACCTCCCTTAATTTAAATAGTTAAAATGTACTGATTCAACTTGAATTTGTATATTCTTTGCCAGTATATTTTTCTGAATGCAGAAAGAAATTAAATTCAACAAAATTGGTTACCTATTCTATGCCATCTCAAAAATTTAAATTATCATGTTAAATAAATTATTTTCTTTTTTTAACAAAAAGAGAATAATATTTGCCTTAAAAATATCCAAAGTACTTTTTCCACATTTTGTATAAAGTAATTCTTATATAATTACTTTAAAAATTTGTAATCAAATCCTCTGCCCCACAAAAAATAAAACCCTGACTGTGGGACTGCCAATCATACAAAAGTAATCTCTATCTTGTCTCTCAAATCTCGTTTTGACTTCAGCCAGAAACTTTTTTGTCAACCGACAACAATTTTTTATTAAAACTCAAATAAAGAAACTCTGAAACAAGACTCCTTCCAAGACCCTTCATCTTCCTCTTTCTGAGCTCATCCTGTCAAACATGTCAAGGAGAGGGACAAAAAATGCGCACTTTGACGAATTTTCTGCCTGATGTTGTCGGTCCACTGCAACAGTGCCTCAGGCGCCAACATTTTGGTAAACAAAACTATGTCGCTTAACTGACACTCACACGGCGAAAATTGCTCAGAAAAGTGTTTCATTTTAGTTTATATTCGGGTTAACATTGCGAATGTTCTGGCCACATTCCAAGGCCTGTAGTCGCTGGCGCTTTTAGCATGTTTATTTAGCAACCAACGACAAACAATGTTGTTTTTATGTTAACAGCTGTGCTACTAATTCGCTGTGTTGTTGCTGCAACTTCCATTTTGCATTTATGCAAAATTGTGTTTATTGCACAGGAACATTACACAACACAATTACAATAATAAAACAACTACTAAGCAGCATGCAATGGCTGCCATCCTGTTGCTATTGCCTCTTTCTCTATTATGTATAATGGTAAGAATCTACGAACTGAATCTTTACGAACGAACGTTGTTCTAGCTAGCTTGCAACAACATGAAACACTTTTCTAGTTAGTTAAACTGATGATCCTTAAAGGATTTTATGCTTGATAGGAGTATTCTTGATAGTCCTGGTAACGTACATTTTTCCACCTTACAACAACGCGTACTTGACAAAGTAATGTTCTGCTAAAAATTTCATAAAAATTATGGAGTGTGAATAAAAACAACAAGCATAACAGGAATTATGTTTGCGGAAAAGCAGCAGCGGCAGCTGCTCTTTACTTGTTTGCAGGACTTAATTCGATTGATGTTTAAATAGACTTACCTAGTGCCATTTTTTTTTTTTGGAAGTTCTAACTCATAAATTCTTCGGGATAACTATTATATTTTTGGTTTATGTTTTAATTCTTTAAAAAAGAAAGCTTAAAGATAAAAATTTTTTGTTTAAGATAATTTTTAAGTAGTCGAAAGTAACAGGAAATGTAACAAAAAAAAATGTTTTAATTATATGAAAAGGATAATAATTCGACTCACACTGATGCTACAATGATGAAATTTGGCACAAGAGTAGAATATTTTAGTTGCTGTCATTTTGTAGTAGTAGCCGGAAGTACCCATATTTTAAAGTTTTTACTCTCTTTAATACTTGGAATTCCACTAATTTCCGGCAAAAAAAAAAAAATCAAGACAAAAGTTCCTTAAAAAACAGGAGACAGAAAAAACGCGTCTCACTCGTTAAAAGGCGGAGGCTTAATGTCAAGGATTCCCGCGCTAGCAGAGCCCAGTCCGCGTGGCTGCTTGTACTGCTTGTGCTATCGCACTGACTATTAGCTATTTTTTCTAGGCTAATCGTGGCTACTTTACTTAACACCATACTTTTGGACTCACTTTTAAGTTGTTAACTCGAACGGAAAAGACTCAATCAATCTTAAAATCATGCCGTCTTCCTCGAATTTTTTATTTTCTTTCTTTTTTTCGAAACGACAAACTTGTTATGTTGAGAAAAAATTTTTGATTTTCATGTGTTCGCTTATCAAAAATAAAAATAAGGATTTTGTAGCTAGAGCAAATTTTTTACTTTTTTTGTTACTTTACCAAAGGTTTTTTTGGCATTACTTTTGGCTTACAAGACAGACTCATTTGTGATTAAGACTTTTCTTTTAAAATTAACAAAATTATTGCTAAATGCAACTCTCCTGACACGAGTAGCGTACGAAGGCAATTTGAGAAGTCAGTATCTTTTTGAATTTCCTGCTTAGTAACTTTAAATGCCACACTGGTCCTGTTAACTAACATATGCTATTAGGCTACGGTCAAGTTTTAAGTAAAAAAAAAACGAAATGGCTATTTCAGCCCTTGAAAGGACTTTGACTGAGCTTCTTATGATCAATTTTGTTGTGTGTGTTGTGAAATAATCGAACACAAATGATCGAGAACTGGGTCTACAAGTTTAATGCCGACTCCGATCGGCTTATGTTCTCAAGAAGCTTTTCAAGGCCGAACAGAAAATGTTAAAAAAAAACTAAAAACGAAATGGCCATTTCAGCCCTTGAAAGGACTTTGACCGAGCTTCTTATGATCAATTTGAGTTGTGCGTGTTGGGAAATGTTTGAACTCAAATGATCGAGAACTGGACCAACGTCTTATGCCGACTCCGAACGGCTTATGTTCTCAAGAAACTTTTCATGGCAGTTTTTACTCTCTGAGGTTTGACATTGTCTGCAGAGAGGTGACGACCGAACAGAAAAATTAATTCAATTAAAAAACTTTCTGTGTCAGGTGGGATTCGAACCAGGGTTCTCTAGTTTCAAATAAATCATTCAAGTTTTAAATAAATCATTTAGTTTGTGTTATTGAAATCAGACAATATCGTGAATTTCAACGAAAACCGAAAAGAGTTCATTTCGTGTGCTCTCAGGAATTATTTTTTAGGCAAAAACAAATATCACTGAAACCCACGAAAGGCTTGATAAATACAATAGAGGCTCTGCACGATCAATTTCAATGGTTAAAAAGTGGCTTGCTGAATTCCGTTGGGATTGTACCAGCACAAGTGATGCGGAACGTTCAGGTCACCCGAAAGAAATCGTCACGCCAGAAATCGTCGATAAAATCGTGGAGTGATATCGTTTTGGACGATCCTATAATTAAAGTGCGTGAGTTATCTGAAGCATCTCAGCTGAGCGGGTACAGCACTATCCGCGCAATGGATGGCCGATTGTTTACTCTCAACCCTAAATGCAGCCGCGTGGCCAGTTCAAAGGAGTGTTTGGCAATATTCAACCGCAATTCGAAGGAGTTTTTACTTCCTAGCCGTGGGCGAAACATGGATACATCATAATACACCAGGTACCAAAGAGCAGTCAAAGTAGTGGATTTCTCCGAACGTGCACCACAGAAGGCCAAGATGGGTCTGTCGTCCAACAAGGTCATGGCGACAGTTTTTTAGGATGCATGCAGAGTCATTCACTTTGATTGCGTGAAAAAGGCAAAATATTTTACCTGCAAATATTTGTCATTGGACAAATTTAACATTGATTTAAAGCCAAAACAGCTATGCGTTCCTTGGGAGTAAGAAAAAGTTAATTAAATCAAGGAACATTTTTCTTTGAGCTAGTGAACAGAGATTAATTGAATCAATGACTCGTATATTGAACCAATACCTTGATTTCATGGTTCAGTTAGGTACTACAATTAGTTTGAATTCAAAAAAACAAACATTGTTACTTCATAGTTCCAGTGTATTCATAACTTAAAGTTTTCACTTCGCTCGGCAGTCCCCAATGCGTATTTTTATTTTTTTAATAAAATCAGAACCTTGCCTTTAGATTATCTCACAGTTGAATTGCATATCGAAAAAAAGAAAAATCTAGATCAACATTTACATTATTATTAATATAATATTTATATATAGTTTAGTATATAATATAATAAAATAATATTCTGTTAACAGGAAACCATTTTGTTTTTTCATTTCAATTTTGTTCATTCGGCATTCCCAATAAATTTTTTAAATTTGCATTAAAATGAACAACCATATTTAAACATTTGCAAAAATAAACTGCAGCCTCGACGAGCTGTATTTCAGAAATCCTTGACTGCCACAATAAAATATATAGAAACTGTTCCAAGTCGCAGCAAAAAAAAAAAAAAAAACATTTTTAATATATTCTTGTGCCACTTATAAATAAATTTGCAGTTTTTAAATAAATATTAGCATAAGTTTTTTGTTGGCACAACAAATCCATTAGATAAACACCCAGTAGCTGATTCTTCAATTTAAAGTAGCTACGTCTGACGCTCTGGCCGTCAACGAATGTCTGTCTGGCTTCCGTTTAAGTGCAATTCAAATGTTATTTCCTGCATTCAGATAGCAAATCAAGTGTTAGTCAGTCACTCAGCTAGTAAGTCAGTCAGTCACTTGGCGCAAAACTGACTGATGACCCTCATGAAAATTCACAGCTCGAACTGCCTCACTTTAGGAGACTGTTTTTTTAGTTTTTTGCCTTTTTCTCCTCTCCCTCTCTCCTTGCAACTTAAATTGACTTTTATGCTTTGGCGTTTAGAGCGCGTTAATAATTCGCTTCATAATCATCAACTTTGATGATTATAATCATTACCATCATTACCATCATCATCATCGCTGTGGCCATAAATAATCGTTGCTGCCGGTACTATTTTAGTATAGCAGTAAGTTTGCTGCTTGCAAGTGTCTACAATTTTCTAGGTAGGTGGATTGGCGGAAACTATTTTAGCAAGAACATTGAAAAAAAATCAAAAATTTTAAAAGAAGGCTAAGCTGGAAATTTTATACCATAAGTTTTGATGAAGATTTATTCATTGCTCTCAATTTTAGTTGAGTGTGGAAAATTGTAAAACTTAAGTACGATCAGAATGAGTAGAGTAGATACGAAGATATAAAAATATGCTTAAGATTTATGAGCAATTTTTTGATTTATACGAGGTTTTTATGAATAATGAGCTTGTTTGCCAAGAAGAAAACTGTTCAACACTTGAGAGCCAAGTGTACATAGAGAATTCTTTAAGAGATGCTCATAATTAATAATTATTTAGCTGGAAAAAGCTTGACGAGAGAAGTTTTCATATTATTGAAAGTACGTAGCATATGCGCAAAACTCATTAAATTAACAAAGACTGCAAAACGACTTCATTCGTGCTAGTATTGTTATATTGAACTGGTATATTGTAACGGCCCATAGGCAAAAATATAAAATTTTGCTGTCGTGTATATCGATAAATTTTTTAGAAAAGTCATAGTTCCCTTTGGGTGGCACACGTTCTGATTTGTATAGTCAAGAACACAAATTTACTACTTTTCAAAAATTATGATATCAGTAAGGAAAATGTACTATGTTTGTTTGAATTCGGCCAGTGTTTGCGCCAAACTGCGATCTGCCATCACTGCGCCATTTTTCTTCAGAGAAGACGAAAGTGTCGATGGGAATCGATATTGGTGGACTTTGGCTCATTATGTCTGCCCACAAACGTTTGAAAAAGGTCTGGATAGTTACTGGTTTCAACAAGACGTTGAGCCATGTCACACTACAAATCGAACAATGCAGTTTTTGCAACAAAAATTCCCTGAACGTGTGATATTAAAAGAAAACAACATCCAGATCCCCAGATTTGATCCCTCCGAACTATTTTTTGTGCCGTCATTTGAAAAGCAAAGTGTACGCCAGCAAGCCCCAGGACATTGAAGAGCTCAAGGCAAACTTCCCGGGATGTTCGATAAAGTGATGGAAAACGCAGAAAAATGGACACATTTTCACAAAAAATGTGACAATTTAATGGATGTTATATTCAAAAACTAATCCGAATAAATTGCAAAGAACCAAATTAAATAAAAATGCCTTACATATGGAAATCGGTAGTTTTTTTTTTAAGTTATTCAATATTTACATACCAACATAAAAAATGATGCACCGTGTAGTTTAAATGAAATATCTTCTATTTGTTGAATTAACTCGGGAATTTTGTTGAAAATTTTTTATCAATACCTTTAATAAATTTCTTCAAGGGCATTTTAAGCAACATGAAATTTAGCTTTTAGTTAAATTATATATTTAATTTGCGTTATGTGGGTGTGGGATTTTTTGTTTTTGTTTTTTTTTTTTTTTATTTTGGCTAATTCTCGCGTACGAAGCCTGAAGTAAAAAACTCTTTTTGTATGGAGCTTATGAAGGTTTTTTTTAATAAAGATTTTTTTGCTTCGGAGATAGGCATGATTTTCAGACAATTTTGCCAAATCTTAAACAATGAACAATTTATATATGAAAGGCTTGTCATAGAAGTGGTTTTACTCAATTTAATTCATTTTTAAACTTTACCGTTATGGATTTAAGTTTCCATATCGAATTTCATTACGATAGCTTCAAAACAACAAAAGTGATAAGAATTAGAGGTATAAATTAGACCGTACCTCGAATCCGACGCATTTTTAGAAGGCAATTTCAAAGGCAATTTTTTGGAAGGCAATTTTACCATTACCATTCTAATTTACCGCCCTAATGTCAGAAAATAAAAGCTTTCAAAAAAGTCATAAAACTTTTGCTAAAGAAGTATTTCGATTATTCCGTAGTACTAATTTAAAAAAAGTTTCTAGAGTAGAGCAATTTTTTTCCTGAAAGGTCATTGACCTCAAGTTTTTATCCTATAACTTACCCACGTAAGTTTAACTACATGAATTAAGCAACCAAAATGAATTAAGCAACCAAAAGTAAAATCAAATAGTGTTTATTTAAATAATACCCAGAATTTTTATAAAGGCAAAACAATTCACGGAAGTAAATGCCGAAGAAGAAAATTTTAAAAGGGATACCACTACGTTCGGTCAAAAAAGAATCAATTTTTCTTTGCCTTGCAAAAATGCTTGGGATTCAAAGGTGGTAAACTGTAAAATTCAAGTAATATTGTGAGTCAAGATTACTTAAATGATGATTACTTTAGTGTGAGAAGTTAAATTTATCCATTCTATTAAATAAAAGGGTTATCACGTATATTCGGAAGCGCAAAGCTTGAGATCGGGAGGCGCTATTTTAATGATTCCTTTTGTATTCGATAGCTATAGTACCCAGTTGGAACAAAGGCTATATTAAATTTGCCACGCCCAGTTCCGACTCCCAATAATTGTGAAACACATAAACTAACACAAAACATTTGGACAGAAAAACATAAATCGGTGTTATTTTATAAAAAAACCAAAGTTATACGAAATTGACTCCCTATATTGAGAAAACATAATAGTACGAGCCCAGCTCAGCCGATTTGGACGAACAAAGTGTGAAATTATTCTGTACTAGATTTAGATGAGTACTATTAGCTGCCCTCCTATCCTAGATTTTTGTGCTTTATCACATATCCAGAAATCATTTAAATCGGTGAATGACACCTGGGGAACATTACTTGTAAGAAGTATTTTCTGCTTGGGTTATACGGGACAAAAAAAAGTACCGAGATTAGTTTAGAATTAAGACAAATTTATTTAAAAGTGTACATAGATGAGTAAAAAAAAAATTTTCCACGCCTCTATATATTCGTGCCTATATTCGATATCAAAAATTTTACTTATATGGGCGGAGCCACACCCCTTGTCCAATGCCCGTTCAAATCTTCTAGGCTTGCATTCTCAAACCGGGTGCCATACCCCTTAGTATGGAAGAGGTTTTAGATAAGCCTCCACTCCCACCAAGGATTGCGAAGTGTCATCACAACATGGAGCTAATTTGGTACCTTTGAATCCTCAAAGGGGCGTTGACCGACTCAATATCTCGGTCCCAATGTTATGGATCATGTAAACTTAAGCCTACACGGCAGGTGTTTACATTAAACACAACATACATCACCAAGTGGTAAATCCATTCTGAATTTCAATGTAACTGCAAACTTTTACTGCTATAGTTATTCTGTATCGAATATGTGAAAAATACTTCTCAACCTATTCTCATACCTAATATATACACAAAAAAAATTTCATTAAAATTGGTAGAACCGTTTCGGAGGAGTTCGGCCACAAACATTGTGACACGAGATTTTTTTATTTACATATTAGAAGAAGATTATATTAGGAATGTTACCGCCTATTTCCGATTTGGCTAAAATTTTGTTCTAGGTTTGATTTTTTGATTAGAAAACCAAATCCGAAGCTATAAATTTTTAGAATCATTCTTCGCAACCAAAATAGGGTCTATTTTGAGATTAAATAAAGTATCATTGCAAAGGTTATTTCATCTTTTTTAAGGAAAAAATATAAAACTTTAAAAAAATTGCAGTAAAATGACCCACTCTTAATTTCAAAGCTTAATACTATGCCAGCAATAGGTGCTTTAATTTTTTTTCTTTTTCATTGATTTCTTTTTTTACGATCCATTACCTTCCCAACAATGTAAAATTCAGACTTTATTATTTTAATTTTTCTAATATAGAACATTAAGCCTTTAAAATCGGCGCTAATTATATAATAAAAATGGTTATATTAAACCAGACTTTTATAAAATCAACTCTATCGATCACTGAACACAATAACGAGAGCTTTTCGGCTCTCTATTGTGTCTCTATATTGGCTAGGTAAGTAGACCGAGAAGTAGTAAAAATATTATCGCCGACTCCATTGCTTTTATATTCATATCATATATTTTTGCATATATTTTTACATATTGCCTACCTTAAAGCTTTTATATTCACCACAATTTGTAGTACATTTTCCTACCCCTGTACTAAATTTCACTACCCCATCGTCAATTTTATTCGAGATACGATCAATTAAGATTTCTCATGCCTTCCTGCAATGCTTACAATATTGAAAAATATAACAAGATAAGAATGGCTGAAAAGATTTGAGCGAAAAAACGTATTAGCTATTTTTGATTTCATTTGAACTAATAATAACTACACACAGTTTGACAGTCTGCCTGCCCCGCTTACCAAGTGCTATGTGCACAGTCAAATACAGAAATTCTAAATGAATTTCTTGTCTCATTTGCCGGGATGTTGCAGACCCCCATTCGGCGGAACCGAGTTGCCTAGGTGACTATCATGAGTTGGCCCTTCGGGGAGACTCGTGCTGGCTGTGGTTTGTGCACATCGCTTGCACAGGTCTAGATTGACCGGCGGGGTCGCGCAGTAGTACGACCGGGCTGACATACCTGCTTAGTATGCAAGAGATTGGATAAGTCTCGTCTTGACCAGAAGATGGCAATGAAGGTCCGCCATCCACCGGTAGTCAAACTGGTACTATTAAGGGTAGTATGGAATTCTTATTGCAAACTGCTTTTACAGAATAGGGCACAGGGTAATGCTATTGTGTTTATGAATGTGACATCTAATACGTGGTTGCTTTTCTAGGTGTCACTTGTATAATACAGGTCTGTGAAGAGTATTTCACTTGCACATAATTTTTGGTTGTGCATTTTTTAATACTCAATTATTAAAATTTTATTTTTAAAATTTTTTAAAATAAAAATTTTTAATACTTGGATTCATGAACTATAACTGCAACGTCTATGGACCCAGACGAATTAAGCCTTAACGGCAGGGGTCCTCTTTAAACCCATAGCGAATTTCTGCCCCGCTCACCTTATTTGAAAAAAACATTAAGACGAGAACAGCTGAGCGAATTTCAGCAAAAACGAAACGAAAATTAAGTCTGTGTTTCATTGCGGCTTAAGTCCCTTCAAAAAAAATTTTCCAAAATAAGTTAAAGTGGAAGGAAATCTATTGCATTCCAACCCTTCCACATTCATATCATGCATATCATTAGCTGGAATATCGTTCTCTTAGTCTTCTCCGGAAATGCTTCCAGAGAGTGTGTATGTTAGGTATACCATAGACTCCGAAACTGCTAAACTAATTTTTATGAGATTTCTAGGAAACTGAAGCAAAGCCTTGAGAGTGTTCTTCTGAAGTTTGGTGCTGATCGGACCAATTGGGCTGGCATTAAACCACGGGGCGTGCCATATAAACAAAATTTGCGATATCGAATAGCTTTAAAATTATGAGAATTCGGTATTCAACCTTTACAAGTGCGTTTAGCGAGGGGCGTGACACTTTTTCAGCATCCCAAATTTTCAGTGTAACTTTCGAACTACAAGCCACACATCAATCGAACTCGGTACAAACTTGATATTTAGTCGTGCTCTTCGACTGCAAAAATTTAGCGGGCATTAAAAAAGGGAGCGTGGCACCGTCCAAATAATTCAAATTTTGAGGTCGAATAGTTTTGGAACTAAATGTCGCATAACAATGAATACCATTATTGACTTACTAATTGGCCAGGTCTTTGGAAAACTGGCACGGTAATTACAAAACGGTGGAGGGAGAAAGGGTGGCTCCGCTCATACAAGTCAACTTTTCAATACAGAATAGCTATGGAAATAAAAGTCAAAGAACATTGAAACTTGAATGGAGTTTTCACTTGGTGATGTACTTCTACTTGAAAACTGGGACGGGCATTGGACAAGGAGATGTGGCTTCGCCCATACCATACTGAATATTACTATTATTATAAAAAATGAATTTTTAAATTTTTTCATTTATATTTCGTCTTTATCGTTATTAAAATATTACATTAGTTATTTTATTTCAAAATATTTAAAATTTATTCGTTTCATTCGTAGTATACATATAAAGTCATTTCTATTAGTGTTCCACCAAATTAAGCCTCACTTATAAATCTCTGGTTGAGCTTCACACCCAAGAGCAACATAGAATTCATGAACTCTAAATTTATATCGTAGAAGCTCATCTATAAAGTGTCCTTAAAATATACCGCGATAGAAAAGGAAGTTAAATATGTGAGCCACTATGTCAGTTCCGTTGATACACTGTCTTTGGTACATGCACGAAGACAATAATGCCAGAGAAAAAACAAAATAGCGAAATACCATAAAAACATAAACCCAACAAAAAAACATAAAAATTATGTGTGAAATCGGAAAATAGCTCCCATAGGAAGGCTCGACATAAACTCGAAACTAAGTTGAGTTCAATGTAGGTTGGTGCTATACGAGCTCGTTACGTTTCACTTGCTCTGTCTCTGCTGGAGTGGAGTCACATTTTATGGCACTGCAAGAATGTGGCTTACAGAGAAAGTTAAGATGCTTTCAAAATAAACTACGAGGCACGATGTTGTTTATAAGGGATGCGTGGTATGTGTTTTTGTGCCATGAAAAGTTTTTGTTTTATAGTGTAAAGCGAACTGTTGCTCACCTAATTGAGGGGTGGTAATGTAAATGTACAATTACTGAAGCGTGCGTCTTCAGCCTTTTTGGGTGGCCGAATATTTGTTTACAATATTGTATTGATACGTGAGTATCGAGCTTAGACAATTTAAAGCATCTTATTAATTCAAGTGCACCTAAGAGGGTTGTCAAAAGGAACAGTAGCAGCTTGGTCTTGGCCAACTTGACCATGAAAACACTGACACTGAAATCGAAACATTTAAGTGTGAATAAAACGAGTGTCTCCATGAGCTTGCTTAAAAAATTAAACCAAAATTAAATCAAGATGAAATTTTCATTATGTTTCATTATCTAAAGAGACTTAAGGGGGGAATAGAGGTCAAAAAAGGCATATGGTTTGTGTATTCTTGTTTTCTTTCTATCTTTTTTTTTTTTTTTTTTTTTGAGTGTGCGAAATTTTTAATTTATATTTAACTTTTGTATGTTAAATAGTTAAAAGTCAGGAATATTTTGTTAAATTCGTTATCAAAAAATATTGGAAAATAAGTCAACGATAGCGTGTACCCCGAGACGCTTAAAAAAGTTTATTTTACAGTTGTCAACATAACTCACGTCTAATTCATCTTAAATAAAAAGCAAAAAAAAAAAACTAATTTAGAATTTTTGCCACAGATTGTAAAATCAAAACTTAGATTTTTATGAATAAAATGATTGACTCGACAATTGACTCTAAATTTTCGTGTCAATGATACCTGTTATATTATCAAAAATATTTTTTTGATAAAATCTATTTTTGACCCCCATTTCTCTTTAAGAAGAAAAGTTTTTTTAATAAATACTTGAAGGTCAAAAAAGATGGCTAAATAAGGTTAACAAAGTCTTTGAATTGCTTCGATAAGGAAGTGGAGTCAAACGCTGTGTTAATTTTCGTGGGTTTTATTATTAAATACTCCAATTCTAGTTTGCTTCGTTTATTTCTTGTTAATTTTTTGTGTACTTTAAAGCATTTAAAGCATTAAATTGTTGTACCCTCATTTGGTGGAATTTTTTTCAAACTTAATTAAGTCTTATGTTGTCTTGTTATTATTAACTTGATTTAACAATTCAATTAATTTTTGAGGCCATTCTGTAAAAAGAAACTAATGGGAAAAAAATCCTAAATCGTTTAACAGCATAGCAATTTATTTTTTCCCCTTTGGGTCTTGCGGATATCTTAAATTTTGCCTTTTTTCTTCCTTCCACCCCACTCGAACTGTTGCACAATTTACACTTTTTCAAGATTTTCTCAACGCTCCAAGCGTAACCTTATGTAATCTAGACGAAATCATTTGAGCAGAAAAGGGTTGTCCAGCTGAAAATACAGCGAACAAGATGGTCATAAAAATAAATCATCAAGCGGAAATATTTTAATTTCCGTTTGACAAAAAGTGGTGCTAATTGCGGCTTATTTAGTAGAAAGTCTTCAATATTGCTTAAAAACTCCGTAATTATACTTGGGACAAGAAAAAACAAAAAAAAAAAAGCGACAATGTGGTAAGCCTCTTGAGTATTATTATAATTGTATCATAAGGTTTTGTTAATTAAAATTTTAAATATCATTATCAGTCCTTCGATTATAGAGTACAAAAATCCTTCCAAACTTTAGGCAGAATCAATGCTTTTAAAAAAATCAAAAAATTCAAAGAGAAATTCAATTGCCAATTGAAATAAACTACAATATAACAGGTAAACGTTTTTATATAAAGCAGTAAAATTATTTTCTTTTTGAGAAAATTCCTTATGTTCACAAGTAAATGCGGTATAAAATATGGGGAATTGTGTTGTTCACAATAATTAAAAAAAAATATTTTGTAGTATAAAGTCACTAATTATATTTAATAGAACAATAGAGCGTATATTGTTTTATTAACAAAATTTCAATGTCTAACCATTACCACGATTTCTATTAATTAGGTTTATTACAACAAAAATCTATTTTAAAATAAGAAGGTAGGGCTACCTTCCGAACCGATATGCGGATTCTAATAAAATTTTGGCAGAGTATCTCAATCAGTGGCGTAGATATAGGGAGAGCCATGAAAACCATTTCCAAATATCTCAAAGCACGAGTCCACATGAATATGTATTGCAAAAAATCTTCTTTTTCTCAAGAAAGTGTTCAAAATTTGATTAAGTTCAGTGTTTAATTCTTCTTAATTGGTCAACAACAACAGGATATATAGTTACATGCATAGAAGATAAGTTAAATTTTCTACTAAAACCCAAAAGTGTTTCTAAACCATAAACGCTGTAGAAATTATGCAAGGTGGTGGCATGAGAATGTAGAATCACGAAATTTCAGTTAAATATATATTTCTCAAAAACAAAGACAGCTCAATGCAAAAACCGTTATTTTATATTATTTTTTCTTTTTTTAAGTCTCACGTTGTATTATATTAAAGATATTAAAAATGGTTTTAGATCAGCTTGGTCAACCATTTCCTTGCAACAAAAAATTTACCCCTACAATCTAACAACGGTAGTGGTATGCTTCTTACTAAAAACTTGTATATTTCTTATGATGTCTGGCTTAAACTTTAACTGTGGTGGTATTTATGATAAATGTCTTGTTGAAATTTTGTGTAGAAGACAATCTGACCCAACCAACAACCCAACACCATACAGCAACAAGTTCAACAAGCTACCATCGCACCATTGCCTCTCTTGTTTTAAATCGAAAAAAATATGAACAAAGCCGAAACAGGCGTTGTAAACATACTTAACTTAGCATATGACATACTGAAGAAAATTGTCGCTTTTTTTTCAACAACACTCAAAATAAATATATATCGATGGTTCAGCTCACAAAAGTAATTAGTGAAAAATTTTAAATGTTCATCAGCGCGGATTTTGTTTTTGAATTTGAAAAATTTGAGTAAAAAACAATTATTTTAGCCTTGTACAGATTATCTTCCAATGGGATTTCACTTAATATAATTTTAACATCATAGATTATATCTTGACGAGTTGGAAAATGCAGTTAACCCATTTTCGTCTAAAGAGCACTTATCACTTTTGAGCGCTTAACTATCGATATATATGTAAATATAAATACATATTTGACATGCCATAGCGTCTTCTTTCATACTTTTTCGACGTTTAACCCTTAAGCCACTGGAATCAAAATACTAGGTATTTAGTTGTGAAAATTTTGGTTCTAGTAGAAGTTTGGGCCGAATAACACTAATCTGAATTCCGTTTGTCAAAATATTTTTACCTGAAAGTGGTATATGGAAAAAATGAAAGACAATCTGTAGACGGTGTTAGTGGGTTAGCTGAAAAAAAAAATTGAAACATATACTATATAAGTACAATAAATTTAAATTTATTCATACTAAATGAATAATACATTAATTAAAACAGGTAAGTAAATATGTACACAGGTAAATGCTTCATCCGTCTAGACGATATTTTGTAAAACAGTTCTTTGCTTTAGAAAATCATAAATGTATGTTGCGTTCGGTACAAAACGTGTGTGTATCAGAATTTTTACAAAATTCACAGGATTTCTTCGATCCCCATTCAATAAAATTATTAATTGTTATTATTAATTGGTGAGCTGCTTTTTTTCGACAACATTGCTATTGGTTGACTCTGCGACTGGTGATTAACGGCCAACAAATCGTCTTTCGATAAGACCACAAAGTTCTTTAGCAATGATCAAAAAAAATTATACTTTGCTATGTCTTCTATCTATTCATCACTAAAATTTTTTCTATTAAATAAGGTATAAAACGAATGTATTGGTTGTAGCCACGTCAAGAAGATGGTAAAAAGTCACGGTTTTCATATCTTGTGTCTTAATTTTAGGTCCATTGCGGCCCATATAAGAGTCCATTAAATCGACACCCCCGCGTGCGCGTTGTACTCACGTATAATTTGTGGACAATCAATGTCATCAAAAGTTTTCAATAGCTTACTGACAAAATTGATTCTCAGGAAAGGCTTTGTACCAACATACGTTAAGTGCTGTTTGATATTCATCATGTCCTTCCATAAACTTGTTGGAATTGGCTTAGTCTAAAAGAGATTAAATTAATACAATTACTAAATATTCACTTTCACTAAATATTCACCTCCAGTGAAGCCACCACCGGATGATATTACTCTTGGTCCTGAGGCTTCTATAAGTGGTAATGCTTATCGGACTCTTTTTCATTGGCTTTAACAAGGTTGTCGTTTTTGTTTGTAGTTCTTGTTGAGCGGATTCAGGTAATTCAATTGCAATTTCATTCGGTGGCATTACATTATTCTCTTCATTTGCAGAATAGTTGACATTAATTGTGGTGCATCAATTATGTTAAATGTATTCACAAACGTTGTGGAACCGATTACTTGCAAACTCTTGGTTTTCACATTACCTTCAGGATCGAGCTTACTACAAAGATAATTTAGATCTTCGATACTGTGATCTGAAGTCTTCAAAATCATCATCAGTTACAATTGAATTCATTAAATTTTTTATTTCTAAATCACTCATTATGGAAAGTTTAAATTTTGTCTGCTTATTGCACTCTTTATTTCTTGAGCTTTGTCGTGAAATTTTCTGAAACCAACAACAATTGTACAGTACAAGTATTGAAATATGTTAAAACGTTTGATTCGGTAAAAATAATGAACAAAAGACTAACAAAATAACACTAAAGTAAAATTATATTGGTGCAATTTTGTTCACTTAAGCCACTAAGACCGTATACAGACTGTCTTCACTAAAAACTTGATTCCAACAAAAAATATTTATCCACAAATTAAACTAGCAAAAATTATCAAAATAAAACATTAAGCACCTTACCATAAAAATTACCAAGGCAATTGAGCTGCTGAAAAGTATTCTTATTTTAATTTTAGCTTGCAATAAAATCACTAATAATTTCCACGCTTGTTTTCACAAAAATCTTTATAGAAATGGCTGTATCTTTCAAAATATTCAACTTAGCGCATTCAAACTGCCACCGGGATTCACACTGACGAAGAAAGTTTTTGGTGTTAGAGTGCGAAAAAATTTGAGTTTGAATAGAATGACAACTTTGTGATGACCTTCTGTAGACGATCTTAGTGGTTAAAGGGTTAAGCAAAGTTGGGCTGTGATACTGACATTCGGCGTCACAAAATACCCTGGTACTCAGGTATTCTAAAGAAAATTGTTTGAAGGCAATTTTTTTTATTGCGGACTCCCCCCAGAACCTAAAGCTATCCACGCCACTGATCTAAATAGTACTCTGTTCATGGTAATTTCCATACAACTCAAATTGCTAAGGTAGCTTAGCTTTTAAAATACACCTTAACTTATACTAAACTCTTAGTATAAGCTCTTATATAACCAACCTAAGAATAATATGTCTTCAAGACAGCAAAGTTTCAATAGCTCTTCGCATTTTCTGTAGACGATGAATTAGCGATATATTAATAGATTCATAGAAGTAACTTGTATAATTTTTCCGTATCAAAATTAAAAAAACCTATTTTTATCTCGGATATAATCTTTGTTGGCAGTTTATTATTTCATTATTGAATCTTTAATTTCCTTTACAAAATTTTTATGTTACAAATAATACTACTCACTTAGAAACCTTTGCAAGATCGTACTCGAACTCAGGTTCTTGCGATTTGAAGGAGGACGCGCTATCCATTGCACCATAGCAGATGTTTCCATTACTTAGCTTTAGCTTTGTTTGCTTGATAATTAAGCAGCACAGATTATGTGCTCAAACAAACAATCAAATAAAATAGTCTAAACATTTATTTTGTTACATGAATCTATATATGCTTAATACTCTTTAATTTGTTAATCTTATTTTCAAAATAAAATTTGAAATTTTAAAAATTTTAAATGTTTGTTTTTTTTTTTTAAATTATCAATGTTTTTCTTTTAAAACTATGTAACTATGTTTCGCTGGCATAAAAACTTTTGCGATTATACATATAGCCTGTTCACAGTTTGAATACGCAGGTCGGTCATATTTACGATTTGTTATTTATACGCCAACTACGTAAAATTTTGCTTTATTATTGTTTTGCATGCAAACGTCAATACGCAGACACAAGTAAATAAAAGTAGCCCTTGGACGTGTTTTTGTGCCTCGTATTTTTATGCCATGTCTGTTCTGTCAATATCTAAAAATTTCTTAAATTAAAAAGTTCTTCTGCCTTTCAAAAAAAAATTTTTAAGTCAAAAATAAAAAAGTTTGATAAAAATTGTCAGCTGCTTTTCATATATTGCCAATTTCATTGACAAATTTTGTTTTGATATCAAAAACTTACAACAAACATACAAAAGTCACCTTGGTACTCACAGTTTCAAAAATAACTAATGCTATAAATCCGCTTTGTTAATATACATACGTTTTAACTGTGAATAGCCTAATAAGTTTGTAAGCTTCGTACATTTATACATCATAAACTTTAAATTGTATTTTTGATAATTAATCAAAATTTGAGGGTCGTTTGATAATTCAGTGAAAAATTAAACAAGGCATGATTTTTATGGCTTTTCTAAAACTAAAAAAAAAAACTTTTCTCAATAGTTTATCATTTTAGCTCGATACACTTCATCCAACGTTCCTCCAATTTTTTGATCCTATTCGAAACGTGCGTTTTCGGAAGGTCCTCTAAATAGGCCTCTGTTTCGGTGATGAGCTCCTTTGTGGTGGTGAATCTCTTTCCGCCGTGCCCATTTCTTCAGGTTTGAAAATAGAAAATAGTCGATGAGGGCCAAATCTGGAGAATATGCTGGATGAGGAAACAATTCGTACTTCAATTTATGGAATTTTGTGAACGCGCGCATTGTCTTGATGGAAGAGCACTTTTTTCCTTGCCAAATAGGGACGTTTCTCTTTCAAAGCATCGTTGAAACTGTTCAATTGGGCTGCATAGTATTTGCCATTGATCGTTTTCTTCGGTGGAAGGTAATGGATGTAGATTATACCGCCATCCCAAAATACTGTCGCCATAACCTTTCTGGCACCGTCTTCGCTTTCTTCGGAGCACGTTCGGTCGGTGAAGTCCACTGTTTCGATTGTTCCTTTGCCTCTGGTGTGTAGTGATGAATCCATGTTTCGACGACGATTACTAATCGACGGAAAAAATCCTTATTATCTTTGTTCAACATAGCCAAATACTGCTTTGAATCAGTCATACGATCGTGTTTATAGTCAAGAGTGAGCAAACGCTGCACCCATCTTGGGAATAAATTTTCAATTCCATTTCAGGAATTGTAATTGGTAACTGGGCGTTTCAATTCCTCAGGAATGGAATTGAAAAAATGGTCAATTTCATTACAGGAACTGTAATTGGTAATTCCTCAAGGATTGAAATTTTGAATTCCATTACAGGAATTGTAACTTGAGGTTACAATCGAATCAATGAGGTCCTGTAAACCAATTACAATTGCTATTGAGGTTACTATTATCCAATTACAATTACAGTAACCTCTAATTACAGCTTAATAGAGGTTTTGGAATGGGCTGCATGCTCACCGCATCTAAATCTAATGAAGAATATTTGGGGAGTTTTAGTTCAAATAATTTATGCAGATACACAGGAATTCAATACAGTCGAACAGGGAATCGTCAGGGAATGGAATAACTTAGAGGAAAATATATGAAAACCACTGGCTTTAAGTACGAGGAAAAGATTATTTGAAGTTGCTTAGGCTAATGGAAGCCAAATAAATTACTAACATTATTAATTTTGTGTTTTTTCTTATAATTTTGGGCGTGGATCCATAATTTTGCAACAGGTAAAAACAAGCATTTTTATGTAACTACATGTCTACATAACTTTTTATTAACCTATACATTATCTCTTTGATAACAAATCCTCTCCTTCCACCTCTTTCTCTCACCCTACCCCCTCTCCTTTCCATCAATTTCTATCAATTTCCTCTGTTAAATCACTCATACGCCTCAGTGTCTTGACTTGAGTGTTTCAAGATGATTTTAATTGAAGTTTCTTCATCAATTAAAGTTCAAATATGAGTTATGCAATGCTTTATTATATTAACCAATAAACATAAAGCCAAGCAAGCCTCAAACCAACAAAACTGAAGCGCAACTAAAGGCAATCGAACGAAGCATAGGCAGGCTGCTGTCATAATTGGCAACAAGTGCTCTACATAAATTTATTACTAACCTGAGCAACATAGCACCGGGCCAAGTTAACCGATATTATACGGCAGCAACATTAACAAAAACAACATCAACAACAACAACAAGCCGCACTCTTAAGCCTTGCCATTCATGTTGGTTAGTTTTTTACGCTTCACAGTGTTTCTTTCTCTTGTTATTGCTATTTGTTGTTACTGTTGTAGTTGTCGTTGTTATTGCTGTTTTAGATCAGTGTTAAAGTGTAACGGCATTAAACAGATGGTTTACTTAAACGTGACCACAATACAATTAAACGAAAACACACACGTACTCATTTCAAACATGTCTAAAAAGCTAGCAGAAAGAAGAAAAAAAAAACATGCACAAAGCTATTTAAAACTTTTTACATGTTAAGCCAGGTATAAAAAAAATAAATAAAAAGAGTTTAAACAGTATCCACTGGAGGCTCGTACTCGGTAAAGGAAAGTAAAAGTTTAAACGTTCATTCATTTAATTTGCTGGCCACAAGTTCAAGTGGGAAAGCTAGGGTTGGTTGGTAGTTAAGAGTTGGCTATTGAAATGAGGTGCTAGAGTATATGTATAGCAGTCAATGAGATCCCTATAGGAACAAACTAACTTGTTTTTAAAAACAACTAGTTAAAAAACTAATTTGAAATAAACCAGTATATGAACTACTTTGAATTATATTAAGGCGGCATTCACTTCAATTCTAAATAGTTTTTATTGCAATATATATGAAGTAATTGAAATACTACTTAAAAACAAGTGAGTGATAAACTACTTTGAATTATATTAAGGCGGCAACTACTCCGATTTTGACATGTTTTAATTGCAAATTTTTATTAGATTACAAGTTTATATATATTTAACCATGTAACCATCAAATATTATTAACTTTAGGCTATCAGTAATTGTTTTCAATTGGTTATTTTAAAGTAATTAAAAAATAATTTAAATATAACTTTTTTAACAATTAGTTGAAAATATATGCGGTTTTCAAGTGATTTATTTTATAGTAGTTAAAAAATAATTTAAATTTAACTAATTTAACAAGTAGTTGAAAATATACTTAAGCGGACTTATAGACTTATAGACTTATTAAGCGGACATCACCATACAAAATATGTTAGTTCGTTCTATGGAAAAAAGTCAGAATTTCAACTAGTTGTGGTTGACAAAAAACTACTTTATCAACTACTTTTAAATTAGTTGATTTTCCTACAGGGATGTTACGGAAACAGATACGTCATAGTATCACCTGCTACAAGAATAAAAACGAAAGTGTTTTCGCAGGGTTGGCTCAAGTTTTCATGATTAAAATCGTTTCTTTTTTTTTGTGGTTATTTCCTTATCATATAAGTAATTTATTCTTGAGATGACTTGGTTAACCTAATATTCAATTTTAAAGTTTTATTCATGTCCATGTTCTGGCTCTTTATTTTTATAGGCAGTTAAAGTTGTTCCTTTTCATGTTATTGTTTCGCCTTAATTCTATTGTATGTTGTGGTCTCTTGATCGAATGACGTTTTTGTTTCAATGTATGTTTTTTTAACCTCATTTCTTAGGCCCGTATATGTTATGAACTTGATCCCAAATGTTTATCGACTAAGTTCAAATAAAAGAAACACTTAAAGCAAATTAATGAAAGACTTTAGGCATAAACTGTACAGTTTGTAGCCAAAACACGTGTCTTCTTTATTTTAGTTAGTTAAATTTGTAGTTTTAGTATTTTCCCTTGAATTTTGTTTATATGCATGTCATATGTAAATCGCAATAAACAGGAGCATTATAAGAAAGAACTAAAAATTAAACTTTGTGAATATAACCTTTGAGTATCATATTTTTAATCAATGGTAAAATGAAACCATAAAAAACAATTAATAGTTTTCTTACGTATGCTCGTTTATAAGCAAATAAGATAATTAAACAGTAAATATGAAATTCTAAAATTATTTCTAAATTTTAAAGAAAACTATTTGGTTGCAATTTGAACTCTGAAATACTTAAATCTGATGGTTTGAGCTATTCCATAATCAAATTTTATTAGTTATTCTCTAAACAAATTTTATATGGGTAAGTTTTATTTACAGTCTTATCCAAAATTTAAGCAACTCGCTTTTTCGATTTGAGTTTCGTTTCGTATTTTTTTAGTGCTCAGTTCGTATTTTTTTATTGCAAAGAAATTATAACATTTATTAAAAAGCCAAAAGATTTTCTTTTAATAATTGATTATTAAAAATCGAAAAATTTCAAAAAAAAGGCCAAATGCGCTGATTAAAACCTAAGCAACTTTTACAACAACTTTAAATAATATTCTTAGAGGCGTTTTATTCACTTTTTTAACTTATGAGTTGACAATAACTGTGGGTCTTTTTTTCATTTTAGAAACAATTCATTTTATTCACTGTTGACTGACATTTATGACAACTTGAGAAATTGAAGTATCGATATAACTTCTGTTGAATAACTAGAGTTAACTTGCGATTTCTCTAACTCTCATAAATAGTACCAGTTATGTGTCTTAACTTGGGATATTTGTTTTAACTTGTGATTTTTGTTTTAATCACAGCAAACTATCGAGTATTTTGTGAGCGTCCCGAAAATTAATTATCTCTCAAATTTTTTGAGCTAATTTATTATCATTGAGGTAAGCAGTACACCCAGAGAAATTTTTCGTTTAGCGCAACTGAAAAATTAGCCAATTATACTTGGTTTGCGAGCTGTAGTAGCTTCAAACGAATATTCAGTTGTAACTAACGAAAAAATTGCGAAAAATATCAAAAAAAAAATAAAAAAATAACAACGCAATTCGCTTTACTAAAAAGAATGGCATTTTTATTGAATGTTAATATTCAAATTTTTGTTTTATTATAAACATTCCTTCTAACACATAAATTCAATATGATAATAATTGAAAATAATTGATATTTATCTTACTTCAATCATTGGAATTCGAACCCGGACTCGTCGATGTCTGGTTTACTGCGCGCTCTGCTTAACGTGTTGCACCACCGTCTATTGAATTTTCAGTCGGCTAATATTCGCCTAGTGCTGCTGCTTAGAGTTCAATTGTAATAAAGTAAAGTTACACAATTTTTTTTCGTTTATGCCAAAAGTTAAACATTTGTCATGGACGGAAGCTCGACAGCAGCCCGAGAAAAACGAAAACTTTACACCAGATTTTTGTGGTGGCCGTGGCATAGTGGTTAAGGTGCTTGATGTGTATGCGAAACAGCCTAGGTTCGAGTCCCCAGCTGACACAAATTTGTTTTTGGTTTTTTTGTTTGGTTTTATTAGAAATTGAATTGAATTGAATTGAATAAAAATAGAAATGCAACAAACAAATTCTTTATTTGCCGCAATTAAAAAATTGCACGCCCTTACAGCAAACGAAATTCTTTTCCTGCAACTAAATAACCCGTTTTCCGCAACTTTTTCTATTTTTCGTAACTGTTGAAACGTTTGCAAAAAACGTTTTTAAACACGATAAGCGGAGTTCGTTTACTGCAAATTGGCGATAAGCGTTTGTTTTCTCTGCGTGTAGATTAAGTCAACTGAGCCGATTGGGAGAATAAACAATGAAGAGATTCAATCATCGAGTGATAAAGAATGTAAGGAATTAGATGTTAGTCGTCGTCAATACAAAATGATGCCACGAATTGACATCGACAAATGGGACGACTGTGTATTGCTTCCGATTGGAAAATGGTACCAAGTTGATGATCCAGGAAATAATCAGAGACGAGCTTTTGTGAGATGAACGACGGTAATTTTCTTTTTTGATTATTAATTGTATATTTTATCCCGGCTTTTCATAGATCACGAGAAGTCCGGAAACTTCCCAACTTTTGATTTTTGTTCGATTCTGTGCACTTGAATCATTTCAGGTGGATGTTGCAGACTTTAGTGGTGTGTGCATTGCAAAAGTACACAATTTTCTGCATCAGGTTGCAGGGGCACTTTCCTCGCACAATTAGACCGATTGACTGTATTCACATTAGGATTCAATCGCCAGGCGGAGATGACGCTAAGAACTATCGTTATTGTAAAGGATAGTTCTCTTTTAACGTTCAAGCGGTCGTCGATACAAACTAGAAAATATTGGATTTAGTAACACGCTGGCCAGGCGCTTCACATTATCAAACAATTTTCAATAATTCGAATTTCAAGACTAAATTCAAACATGGTGATTTCGGTCATTTTATTTTGGTCGGTTATTCTGGCTACAAAAATACAAAATATTTGGCCACACCATTCCTCTCTTGTAATGCCGGAAGCGTAAAATCGTTGTTCAATGAATCTCAAATAAGAACAAGAAATCCTGTGAAATGATCATATGGAGTTTGGAAACGCCGATTTTAGTTTTGGCAACTGGAATGCGATGCGATGTTGGCCTTATGCAAAAAGTTGCCAGAGCTTCTGCAGTGCTACATAATTTTGCCATCGATCAGCGCAATGTATTGATTGAACTGACAATAAAAGGTTTTGTTGCAATTCTGAAGGCGACAGAGCTTAACACACAATCACAAACAGCACAATCAGAACCACAACGTTGTTGTGTACAATCATGTACATGAAAACGTTCATGCTCACTTGGTTCGCCAATATTTTGGACCAATGATGAGAAATATACCGGTGAATCGAGCGTAAAAATCAAGGATGGAAAATAACGATTATTTTTTTATATAGGGTATATGATATTTAGATCAAAAGATCATTTATAAAAATGTATTTCAAAATAATTTTAAATGTAACAATATGACGCTCGGGAGTCAGAGATTCCGTTTTTGACATGCTTTTTTTCATGGATTTTCTCAAGAGAGAAATCACCTATTAATATTTTCATATAAAAACTGTTATTGAGTTAAAATTGTAAAGGAATAGAGCATATAAAAAATAAAGTTCATACGTGCCACCCTTCGAACCCACGATTACTATCATACAAGCAAGTCACCTTGGGCAATGAATTGAACAACGGTTTTTACAGGGGTAGGTGTAAGATTTAAGATTTGGAAAAGTATTTGGACAAGGACTTGCTCAAGGATTTGGATACGGATTTGGCCATAGAACTAGGATAAACATATGAATACTGAAAATGTGGAATATTGTAGTAGTATTCGACAATAGTAGCAGATAAGGAAGTAGAAATAGTAATAGAAAAAAGTAGTTGGAAATAGTGATGGCAAATAGTAGTACAAAATAAAATAACATAAAAAGAATACAGTAGCATTTAATAGTAGTAGGAAATAGTAGTAGGAAATATTAGTAGACAAAATAGTAGCAGGATAGATATGTATTTGAGTGTAGTGTGAAATTAGCAAATGTCTTGAAACTAGTTTCGTTAATCTTAAAAAAAATTTAATTACAATTTTCACATCAAATTGAAAACTGACAACTGACTTCAAATATGAAAAAAAATTTCATGGGAGTTTTTATAACTTAAACATTTTTAACTTGACTCAACTTCAACATTATACATTATAAGACATGATAAGTCAGCTTGAAAACAACACAACTGAACAAAATCAAATTTAAACTTGTGAAATTAAATTTTATAATTCAGCAAGTTACAGAAAAAGTCAAGTTGACAAAAGTTATTGAAATCCCCCAATTTAGGTCAAGTTAGATAAAGTGAATAAAACGGCCCTTAATTTATGATAAGCCTAGCGCAACATTGAGTATTTGATTCATTCATATGTGAAGTAATGTCTTCAAGTGCTTTTTATTACACTCGTTTTTATATAAAATATCCTGGCCATATTTAAGATGAGATTAAAGTTTGGAATAGTAGGAGTATCAATCAATCAATCAGCAACTATTACTTGTAACGTTGTTGATCTACTTTTTAAACTTTGATGTGTATCTTTGTTGTAGTAAAGCATAAAGAAGCATCTCAATGTCTATCATCAAACGCTTTTTGGGTACTTTTGTTGATATAAAATTTGTAACTTTTAAACTGTTTAAGATTTTTTAATCCGGTGTTTTTATGTTGCTTAAAATCGATTGAGCTATACAGAAATTAAATGAAAATGTTAAAAATTTTGTTTTTAAACTTTTGCAGCTTTATTTTTTTTTTTTGCAATTAAAAGTTTTTTAATTAGGCTAAATTTGTATTTCTTGTAAGTTTTAATAAAAAAATAGTGAAAATTTGCCTTAGGATATGCACAAGGTTCATTTGTATAAGGTTGTTCATTTTTTGACGCAACCTTATTTTATGTAAACAAAAATCTTTTGACATTTTCCAAGTTTCAGGTTTTCGATGTGTATTTTTTTTAAACTCAACATTTCGAAGGTTTTAGTATTTAGTTTATAAGAAAAAAAAAATAAGTGGGCGCTGCTTTAAGTTGCTCTTGAAGTTAAATTTTCATTAAATGCTGTGTTTGCTAAAAAAATTAATAAATAACGAAATCAAAAAGTTTTTCCATAAACTTGAAATAACAATTGAGCCCGAAAAAAGGAAATTATGCCGAATGGTATGGAAAAAAGCCCGAAAGAAAATGGAAATTACGTCCGAAATTTTCAGCAGTTTTTCGGGCTTTATTTCAATATAAGATTATCAAAATATAAAAGAATAGATTTGCGTAGTAAATTAATGTTCTCCTGTAAAAATATCTGCAAAGATTTCCTTCATTCTTATTGTCTTTGACGTTATTTCATGAACAAGGGGTCCATTGACATTATGTCGGGATAAGGTCCTAATGGTATTTTTTATAATAAAGTGATTTGCTCTTTTACGGAATATTGTTTTTTTACCTTTCGTACAAGGGAAATCATTTGATCATAACGAATTTGAAATTTCCTAACTTTTAGCGAATAAAATACTCCAAGGATATTGTTCGGGTCTTTCTTCCTTTTCAAATATTTGGAGAAAAGACTCGAAATTCCTAGGAAAAAATTCTCGAAAATATGACATAATCTCCCAAAATTTCGGGAATTTTTTCCTAGGAATTAATAATCAGCAACCGATTTTACATAAGCAATGTGAAATGGCAGTCAATTCACAAAGAAAAAAATCACAAAAAATAGGAGTATTAAAAGTAGTAAAAAAAATGTAGCTATTCAATTTAGTACCAAATATTAGCATATTCAAGCAACCGTGTGAATTTTTTGCTCAAATGAATACGATCTCTTGCTCTCATTTTTAAAAATAAGGGTGCCAAATTGGGAAAGTGTCAAAAATTTAGATAACCTTATATAAATGAACCCTGGGATATACACAGATAAAAGCTGTCTGTTTAAAAATTTTTGACCTCATAATACTTATATTTGAAAAGCTTTTTGCGGTTTTTTTTTTACTTTTCAATTAAAAGATCTTTGAAATTGTCTAGATTATCTTCAGAAACGCTTTTGTTTTTAACATTTGTGTTTCGAAGTGACGTTATTAAAATGTTCGATGAGATCATAAGCATTGCCATTTAGTCAGTATTTTGGCTCTCCTTACTATGTTTTCTAGTGTGACTTAGTATGTAGTTTTTGTAGTCCTTATTTTTTGCTTCTTGAGCTTCCTCAGATGACTCACCAATTGGAAAAAGTGGTATTTTATTGCATCCTTCCCATGGCAAAAATTGTATCTATTTGCTATCGTTACTTTTTCCGAAACCTTGCTTAGGAAAATTAATACGCAGTCCAGTTTCTTCTCAGAACTCATCTTGAATTCTTTTCATCTCAGCCGCAATGACGATTTTTCTTTTTTGACGTTCGACTTTGACACTTTGAAAACAGTATCGTCAAAATCAATTTTTGGACAAAAGCGTCCGATTTGGCATGAAATCGTTGAAATATAAAATGGATGTTGAATGTAATTGGGAAAAGACATTTTTTTCAGCATGTACCAAATTTGAAATAGAAAAAGAAAGGTCACCTATTTTTCTATCTACATGTGTAATTCAGGCCCGTAGCCAAGGGGGCTTTTAGGCGTTCAAACTCTACCCATTGGACCTAGAAATTATAGAAAAAATAATATAAGGAGAATTTTAAAATTAAAACGTAATATTTTTTTTTTTAAGAAAAATTTGAGGTAAAATTAATTCAAAAAAGCAAAAGTAAAATTTACAATTAAAATTCAATAAAATTGCATGAGTTGTTTGGCCAAAGGAAGGAATAACTTTAGTTACAAAGATCAAAATAATTTTATTTGAATAATCTTTGAGAAATTTGTACATTAAAGAATCATTTTCAACTATGGCTTTCAATGTTCAAAAAGTCTCTGAAATCCGAAAAATACATGTATGTGAACAGTGTCGGGTCTGCTTACGGACTGAATGGGCTTTAGCCCCCCTCCCTCTTGGAGAACTTTTTGTATAGAAAAATAATGAAAATAAGCCTTAAAGCCGTTTCAACTTTCCCCACTCTTGGACTACAAAACTGATAATCTCAGTCGCAGCTAAAATAGTACGAAAAACACGTACGGCTTTCACCTTTTAAGCCCATTACACACAGAAGGCATGCATGCATCAAAGCATCTGACGTTTCTGTTAAACACACGTAAGCTTAAGGGATCATGCTTAATGCGTCCATGATTCATACTTTTTTGTATGTGAGTTATCCCATCATCTAACGTGTGTTTTACAGAAACGTCAGATGCTTTGATGCATGGATGCCTTCTATATGCAGGGAACTTTACAGAATGTTTTGTGACTTGAACAAACTACCGAGAAACTTCGTTTCAAACTACTAAGGTAACTTGAGGCATGTAAATAAATAAAAAATTATGAAGAAGAATGCAGCTTGTGACATCCGAATATTTTTAAAAAAACCTTTAAATCTAATGGAAATGAAAAACCTTCAGACAAAGTCATTATTTAACTTATAATTTTTACTTTTTTTTAAATATAGTAGTTTTTATATTTCTAGGAATATTACAAGCTGAAAAATAATAAAATATCGTAAGTAGCACAAAAAATACTAACAACTATAAATTATAAAAAACTAGCTGTTACAAAAAATACTAAAATCTATAAATTACAGTGAGGACGGCCATGCATATTTTTTGTAAGGTTGCTGACAGTGCATTATGAACATTATGAACTAAATTAACAAATTTTAGCTATAGAACCGCATTGTAAGACTTGTTTGTGATAGTTTTGAGAGTTTGCGAAAAATATCGATGTTTGGAGGCCAATTGTCATACTGGGGCCACTCCATTTATGTAAAGTTGGCCACAGTAACCAGATCCTTATTTTTCGCTGCTAAAATCGCACGCGTACTCAACCAATCGTGGTTGGCATAATTCTGTGCGATTTTTGGGAACACATTCGAAATGAGTTCCTCTTTCGTTGTTGTAAATTGGCAGAAATTCTGCAGGAATGTAATAAATCCGATGAAAACGTAAACTGGTACTTCTCCATTGGCAATCGACAACAATTGATTCGAGAAAATCTTGGCAGATAGATCATTGTGCAACACAACTCGGATATTCGTCATAAGCCTCAGCTTCTTCACATAACTCCACAGATACGAAAGCTTAAGCCACGTGTTGATTCCATCGGCTGATGTTGCTCGCGGAATGACAGGAAGCGTTGTCGAAAATCGCCTGCCCGTAAAATCATTGCGCCACTAAAAAGAGTGCCTCCAATGATCGTTATGTGCCACATTGTACATTGTAAAATCTGACAACTTTGCAACACTTTCGACATTGCAAAATTTTTTGAAATATTGTATATCGGTTTAGTTGAAGATTAAACGGCAGCTTGAACAAAGAATGAGCGGTTCGACCACCTTCCAACAATGTAGCTGCAATCCCAGAAGAGGCAACAGCTAGCTCAATTTCTGACCTTGAACGAACCGACACCAACAGTAATGGAATAAGGAATATTTTCCCAGCTCCGCCAGGCGCATCGAGGAAGAAAATAGCTCCATTTCGGTCGTCAATCGCTATCATCAAAGTTTCCTAAACGTCCTTTTACTGGAGTGTCAACAACAAAACGTTTGTTCGAATTGGCTGACTTAAATCATCTCGATCGTATTCTTCTTCGCGATTCAACTCTCGATTTAGTAGATTGTGTCTTGTACGATTGGGACTGGCATGCCCAGTTGACACAACGAACTGCCGCACATTAACAGAAACATGTTCTCGATCAAAATAACACCTTGTTTTGCATCTCATCGTTTATTTGCAGTTCGTAATTCGAAGTAGATATGCAAATTCGATGCAAAATATCGTCAATCATGTCGTCCTTGTATTTATTCCACAAATCGACTGCTTTTGATAGAAAACATGTCACGATGATGATCGCAAAAAGTGTACGAATTTGATTTGCAGGCTCAGTACTAATGGCATCAGCGAGTGATAAATCCCAATGAGTGTCGTTTTCAAGCAAATGTAACCGTTGACAGGCATCTCGATATGTCTCACATAGTACATCATATACCATCCGAAGCAACTCAAACCAAGTTGAACCACGAACATTGACCAAAAGCAAACGAAGATAAAAGCACTCGTCGTTTTTCGGATGTCCAGTATAAATTCGTCCAAGTGCTTCAGTAGACGAAACATCGATGAATCCAGGAATTGAATGTCCACCTTATTTCAGAGTATAAAAGCGGTCTCGCTTTTTTGTGTACAAAAACTCCTATACATAACTTTTATGCTAATTGGGTGGCAGTTTAGGTGATTTTGTCAGTTTAATGAACTATTTCTACTACAACGCCCTCTGATATTTAAAGCGGATCAAAATAAATAGCGTCAAAATTCTCGCCGTACTCAAAATCTCTAATAAACAAATGTTTATGCTAATCGGATGATTAGTTTAGGAGTTCTAAGCAATTTTATAAAAGATTTATGCTACAACGCCCTCTGGTGTTCAAGGGATCTAAGTAGATAACGCCAAAGCACTCGCCGCACTTAAAAACTGTTATACACTAACTTTAATACTAATGAGATGAACAGTTTTGGAGCTATTGGCAGTTTTGTAAAAGATTCGTAGTTCAGCACCCTCCGGTGTTCAAGGTGGATTTTAACAAAAAAGCCAAAACAGTTTGCGTATCAAAAAACTCCTTTGTACAAATGTTCATGCTTATCAGATGAACCGTTTAGGTGCTTTTAGCTGTTTAGCCAAATATTGTACTACAGCGCCCTCTGGTGTTTTTAAATTTATCTTGACGTATAAACCTTCATTGAGGAAATATGAACACAACAAAAAAAAGATAATTCAAATCAGACGATCTGTTCTCGAGTTAAGCTCGTTCGCACGTATGCCACTGTGTTTTATATATAATAATATATATAATATATAGATTTTTCATAAATTTTAAAAAAATAAAAGTTTTTGTATGTAAAAATTGTGTTGGCAGTTTTTTAAAAATTGCAAAAAAAAAATAAAACAAAATATATGGACATTTTTTCGAGAACTATCGACGTGCAAAGGACCAAATTTTTACAAATATATAAAAAACGTCCGATTTGGCGTAGAATCACCGATATATGTAATTTTGTAATTTTTTTCATTTTGGTTTTTTTTTAGCCCCTTTTATCTTAGCCCCCCCCCCCCCTCTTCTGGCGAGTCCTAGATCCGCCACGGTGTGTACAATTATACCTGAAACGAATATTATTTTATCTATTGTCAATTATCAATTTTGTCAATTGTGTTAATACCCAATCCTTTGAAAAAATATTCGTTTATTTTTTTTATTTTAAATTAAAATCTGTTATATAGTACATTGAGAAAAATATGTGTTAAAATAAAATAAAATTGTGCTCATATTAAACGAATATGTTTTCGAAATAGAGCTTTGAACAATTTCATTTAAATTAAACACAAATGTTTGTAAAGTAAAAATTTAATATACTTTTAAAGTAGACATTTTCAGTTAAAAAGCACATATTTAAAAGAAAAAAAATAAAAAAACTTTAATATTGTAAACAAATATTTAAAAACCTCCATTTTCCCGATAACATTTTTTTAAATATTTTGAGTTCTCGACGTTGGATTCATGATCAGCGACCCCTGAGACCTCTGTAATACTAAATTTTATTTGATTATTTAATTTTGAAAGTCCAGTTAAAAAAATTTTCAAACAATCAAATGTTTTTTCTCAGCTTGGCCTTATTTGTCTGGTCAATGACTACGTCTCATCACTTTTTAATTTAATCTCAGATGACGACGTATTGTCTGTTATAGTAAAGAAATAATAAGAGAAGATTATAAAAAAAAAGATGAGTTCATAGTAGAAAATTAAACACATTTGTTTTAAATTTTGTTTTGTAGAAACGCAAACGCGTTAAATGTAACAAGGTATTATTTATTTGAGTGCTAAGCACATATGGCTTTATAGCAATTAATATTAGACAAAATTAATACAATTTACTTATGTACAATTAAAATTTTTATAAAAATGTTAAATTGTCAGGCTTTAAGGTATATACAGTTGCAATCCGGTTAGCTTCTTAGAAGCAAATAGAATGATTGATTAGAGCTGTGCTCCCATATGCCAGGCTAGACGGACCAGGTCGAGCTCATACATTTGCTAGGCAAGACAGACGAGGTCTTGCTCTGAATAACCAAAATATATCTATGTATAGCGTGTATATCTATATAAATATGGATTAGAGCACAGCTCACACATGCAAAGCTAGTCGTACGGCGTCAAACCAACATATGCCAGGCGAGACGGACGTGGTCTCGCTCTGGATAATCATATTAAGCTACACAGATAGACTGTATAAGTTGTTACCAAACATCACAGGAAAATATTAAGTATCCTTGGAAAGCATGATCCAGATTAGTGGCGGTACTGTAGATAATCTAAAATATTCAATTAAATTGAGTAAACGGATTCATTTAAAGAAATTGCATCAGAAACAAAATTAAAGTCCCCACAAGCGCTTCTGAGTGGTTCGTTTTGCAAGTAATTAGTTCTACAAAAGTTCATGTAAAGTAACTCAAAAGATCTTCTAGGTCGGAGAGGAATATTAAAGTTAATTTTGCTCAGTAAATATTGACTGTCTACATATCCATGTAAAAGTTTGAAAATCCAAGTACCATTCAGCATAATTCTCCGATTATTTAAAGTAGAAAGATTTAAAAGTTGCAGATAATATTCATAAGGTGTTAGGTGATAATTAAAATTGCAGTAAAGATGGCTGAAGCAGAACAAAACATACTTTTTCTGAACTGATTCTATGTCGTCAATGTAACAACTATATTGAGGCCAACAAACAATTGAAGCATATTCTAAACTAGGTCGCACTAGAGAGGTGAATAAGGTTTTTGTTATATAGGGATCATTAAACACTTTTGCCCATCGTTTAATAAAACCTAAAGTACTATTTGCCCGATTTATAATTTTATTAATATGGATATGAAAGCGAAGTTTAGTATCCATAGTTACTTCAAGATCATGAAAGGCATCCAAAGACTCTAATTTATGGTCACAAATTTTATAAATACATGTGACAGGAGATTTTCGAGTGAAGGTCATGTGCTTGCATTTCTTCATGTTAAGATTCATACGATTCACGTTGCACCAGCTATAAAGATGGCCTATGTCAGCTTGCAAGAGAACAGCATCATTAGCATTTTTGAAAGGAAGAAATAGTTTCACGTCGTCTGCGTACATTAAAATACTCGAATGCTTTATGACAGATGGCAAATCATTTATAAACAGTAAAAAAGAAGAGGCCCGAGGTGGCTTCCTTGAGGTACACAAGAAGTGATAGAAAACTCATGAGATTTCACAAGTTTAAAAAGTGTAGAAACACAAGTGTTCTATTGCATAAATTAGATTCAATCCATCTTACAAGTGTTGTGGGAAATCCAGCAAGAGATAGCTGTACGACTAAGAGTTTATGATTAACAACATCAAAAACTTTACTAAAATCTGTGTATATAACATCAGTCTGTAAACCTTTTCCAAAATTCTCAATGGTTTTGGAAGGAAATTCAAGTAGGTTTGTTAAATTTATATTTTAAAATTTTTAGTTTAATTTTAAAGTATGTTTTTTTCTCAGTGTAGATATTATAATATGTATTTCCACGAAACTTATACCACTTTGGGATATTTCACGCAATATTGTAAATTTTTGCAATTTTATTATTTTTTAAAGACAATAAAAAAATTCTTAATTTGAACCATTCCTTCTCAAAATTAATTCGATACAAAATCACATTCAAAAAAATTTTTCAAAGTAAACGATTTTGTTTGTAAAAATTCGCATATCCTAGTCTTTAATTTTTTACTGATACTCTTAAATATTCTTATCAAAACATCTCCTCTTGCCCCGCTGGAGAATCCTGCCTACAAGCCTGGTGTAGTTTAAAACACAGTGTAATTCATGTTCATAATGTTGACAGTTGACTCAAATTTCATAAGAATATTAACCATCTGGTAATATTGGCGGCCGTGGCGTACTGGTTAAGGTGAGTGGCTGGTATTCAAAAGAACCCAGGTTCGAATCTCATCTGGCACAGAATTTTTTTTCAATTCAATTAATTTTTCTGTTTGGCCATCAAAAGTGACCATGTAAAGCTTCTTGAGAATATAAAAGCTGTTCGTAGTCTACAATAAGCATGTAGGTCCAGTTCTCGATAATACAAACATTTAATAATCGGTGAAAGGGCTGAAATAGCAAATATTTTTTTTTTTTATAAACCATCTGCTAAATAAAGCTTATAAAAAATAAAGCTTATAAAGCCATTGTTGTTAAAAAATCCTTGAAATTTTTAGGTCTTTCCGGTGAATAGTATTTTCATTTTTGTTTTCATTTTACTGTTAATCCCTTTAGTAATTTTAAGAATATTAAGAAATGCAGATTATATTTATTTACTTAATATTAAAACCTGAAAGCCTTAATTGTCTCTCATTAGATACTCATTTATTTAGCAAACTCAGATTGCTTATCTTGTGAATCATTCATACAAACCACAAGCATTCTAACTGACTGAGTGTCTGTTCTGGTAACTACTAACACACATAGAAACATGCATACTTCCGTTAGCCCAGCTGTCAGTACATATGTCAACCAGTCTGTCCGGCATTCATGATGCTCGTTCATTTGTTAAATTGTCAGCAAAACGTGTGAAATATTAAGTTTTGGCATAGCTGATCTTATCGTAAATAGTTTATATTGTTATTGTTGTTGTTGTTGTTGTTGCTGATGTGGTTGTTTGTGCTGCTATTAGTTATGGTGATACTCTCCACTCCCAACGGAAAATCTATCTAGCCCATTGAAATGAACAACGTTGGCAGCAGCGCAGGGGCGGTCAAATACTTCCTGCGCCTTAATTGTAATGCTTGTGATGCTGATTGATGGGCAACCGGAATGATTGGCTAAAATGCTATCTGTACTATATTTAAATGAATAATATGCCAACATTTCCACGGTTTTTATGACACATTTGCTTTGAAATGGGTGCTTATGCGGTTATGTTTGATGGTATTTTTTTTTTCAGTTGCTTTTAGCGGCTTAAATGCTGTTTCACTTTTATTGGCCTCAGCTACTGTTTTTACATCTCATACGGTATGCAATACAGGAGCGGGTGGGCTATTTTAAACAGTAATACAGTAAAATATAAAAAAAAAACTTTAACTCGTCATATATACACGTATAGCAGAATAGAATTCAGATACAGTAGAATCGGGATATAACGACCTCCAAGAGACCGACAAAACTAGGTCGTACTAACCGGACGACGCACAAAACGGACGAATAAATTAAGCTTGTTTTTTAGTATGTTTGTATATGTTTATATGTTTGTATTTAAATGTTCAGTTAGATAAATTTCCATAAACGTATATAAAACATTAATTACCAATTACGGCCGTGGCGGCCGTGGCGTAGTGGGTAGAGTGTGTGACTCTTACGCCAGAGAACCCAGGTTCGAATCCTCCATCCGACACAGAAGTTTTTTCAATTGAATTAATTTTTCTGTTCGGCCGTCACCACTCTGCAGACAATGGCAAACCTCAGAGAGTAAAAACTGCCATGAAAAGCTTCTTGAGAACATAAGCCGTTCGGAGTCGGCGTAAAACATGTAGGTCCAGTTCTCTATCATTTGTGTGCAAAAATTTCACATCACACACAACACAATTGATGATAAGAAGCTCGGTCAAAGTCCTTTCAAGGGCTGAAATGGTCATTTCGTTTTTTTTTTTTTTTAATTACCAATTGCATAAAACTTTAACGTTACTTAAACATTCCGCATTAAAAACATACTGTAACATATACAAAGAGTTACAATGAATGAACCTGCATTCTATGCAAATAAATATGTAGGTACTAACGTAGAAAGTCTGTAATTCGAGTTTGTTTTTGATTAATTTTTGTTCGATAATAAGAACTTCGTACAGCATTGTGAATACTCGACATCCTAGTTTTCATAACACCATCATCAAAGATAGTTTGAATAAACACATCGAGCGTTTCCGCAGCCTTCCGAGCTTCAGACACTCTGCGCGTCGTTCTAACCGGATGAATTATCTACAAAATAGGTCGCTATAAGCAGATGGTTGCTTAAACCGGAGTCGTACTAAACAGATATATTTACGTAGTACTGAGCTATGGAACCAAACTTGAGTTTACATCTTGATCGCTAAAAACGGTTAGTCGTTATAACCGAAGTCGTTATATCCCGATTAGACTGTATATGCAATATTTATACAAAAATTTGGGAGAAATTAAAAAAAAAAAAACCTGCCGTTTAGATGAAATTTCTATAACAATCGAAGTTAAAAAATATGTTGAATGCGCTCCTGTGCTGAGAGCATTTCTTAAATTTTCTTCCATTAGAGTAACTAAATATTATATCTGCGTCTAAACTACTACTTAAATAAATCTAATAATGGTCTTCGGGCTCAAGTTAATAACAATCGTGCATCGTCTTAACCACTAGCTTGACATATCAGCCTTCAGGGCATGCAGAATAATGAATGGTTAAGGTTATGTTTCTGAGTTGTATTGCATGATTTCGAGTGGGAGTCATGGCGAGTGTGTCACTCAACAAATTCCAAGTAGATTCTTAGCAAATAAACGTTATCCATTTTAATTAATAATATCTTTGGAGTCTTCAGCACTGTTATTTATACTGCATTAAATATTTGTTATGGGAGCTTGTATCACAGAAGATTAATTTAATAATCTCGACGAAACGTTTTCCCTTTTCATTATTTGAAATAGATTATTAAAGTACTTTTTTGCAGTGAATATAAAATAAATCACATCACAAAGTAAATTAATTAATAAAAGTTGAATTAGAAGAGGATGATATCGATGATTTAATAATAATACCTTATTAGATTCAGGAATAACTGTTGTGAAATATTATTCCAATGAGAGTGTTATTTTCAATATTTACATAGCTAATAATTCACAGTGACTGGAACCAGTTCTGGTAGTTTCTGATTGGTCATTGTAATTAACTTTTAAGGTCACGAAGGAATTAGATAGCTCTTGTCAATAATGAAAAGCTAAATTATCATCAGAAAGCAAATTATAATACTATATGATATAACTTCGACAAACATTGATGAACTTTGATGAATTTGGTAGCAAGATGGTAGTCAAACCCGATTAAATCATTGTATTCCTTATTTCATTATTCAATATTTGATACAAAAAAAAAAAAAAAAAAAAAATTAAAAAAAAACGAAATGGTCATTTCAGCCGTTGAAAGGACTTTGACCGAGCTTCTGTGTTGCGTGTGTTGTGAAATGTTTGAACACAAATGATCGAGAACTGGACCTACAAGCTTTATGCCGACTCCGAACGACTTATGTTCTCAAGAAGCTTTTTATGGCAGTTTTTTACCTTCTGAGTCTTACCATTGTCAATGCAGGAGGAATTCAATTGATTCACTTAAAAAAACATTCTGTGTCAGATGTGATTCGAACCTGGGTTCCATCGCATACCATCCACGCACCTTAACCAATGACATCCAGCTGTCAAGTAAAGTTGACAGTAAAGTTGTTCAGTAAAGTTTGCAATTTTATCATGTATTGTTTCGCGCTTATAAGTTTCGTGCAATAAGTTTTCCACCAAGCATTAATTCATCATCAAAATTTTACTGTTTGGTGTGATTTCTTTCGAAATGATCAAGCAGACACCGTTACCGTCAATGGTTCTTGTTATAAAGCGTTATAAAGCGATCTTCCACGCATTCTTATACACTTGGAAAGATACACTTGGATTAAAAACAAAAACGGAAATATCGTCATTGGGCTTGCGATACCGCGTATCAGCCACTTGCAATACCACGTGTATTGCAAAAAGGCCAAAACTGATATTTGGATTTTAGTTCGATTTGATTTAATTAATAAAGGACGGAATTTCCATTAAATGCTGATTTGAGAACAAAGCAAGTATCTAATTTCAATAAATGTTTTTAGTTTATTTGAAAATACATTCAACAGTTTAAAAGAAAGCAATTTTTCTGCACTCCTGTAGAATTTTACTATCAGCGTGTATGTGTGTGTGTGCGTGCAAGTGGCGAATACGCGGTATTGCACGGCCAACGACGATATGCTTAACTGTCTTAAAAAGGAACACACATAGGAAGAGAGAGATAAAGTGAGATATTTATTTTTGAAGTTCGAGGGAGATAGATTTTAATTTTGAAACTCGAAGCTACCTCTGTGGCGCAAACAAATTTCCGCTGCGAACTGCATCTTCCACGCTTCCTATGGATGCATTAAGGATACGCTTACTTTTGCTGGCATGTTGTACAAAAACGACAATGTAGCTTCAATAAAGAAGATCTTCAAAAACAGCGCATCATTATGAATGTTTCAGCGCCACAAACATACAAACATTAAACACAAGCAAACGTGCACACATGCAAATATGTAAAAAAGACATGGGAACATTTATCTTCTAAAAATTTTGGTGCTTTTCTTAAATGAAATATAATCACGCATTAATCACAGCAGCAACAACAACAACAACGTAAATAATACAGATAAAGCACCAACAGCAAAAAGAAGTTAAAACAGAAGCAGCTGAATAACAAACACGACAACAACAACAAAAGATCAACATTTCATTTTCAGCGACTTGTTAAAGCCTTGTGTTAAATTTGTAGTTGTAATTTTGTTGTCGTAATTGTTGTCGCTGCTACTGGTCTCATTGCTGCTGTTGTTATTGTTCGAATTTGTAATTTAAAACTTTTTGGCGCGCACACTTCCTCTGTTTGTTGTATTTTTGCTTTTACCTTAGATAAGCAATTGTTGTTGTTGTTATTTTTAGACTTGTTGTAATTGACATAGTTGTTGCTAAATTAAGTTTTCTGTTAAATATGCTTAAATTACAATCAGACAGTGTAGTAGCAACAACAACAAAAGCTTCAGTCACTTTCACGCGACAGTAACGCGTCACAGTCGTCGCACATTTGTCTGTCTAGAATTACGGCGCGATTTTTTCCAGTTTTTTTTTTATTCTCTTGCTCAATTAAAACTTGATCTACTGGGATTTATGTGCTCTGCCTTTTTCTAATTATTTTTCTTCTACTTATTTTTGTGCTATTTTATGTGAACGTTGCAGTTAGTTGCTGCTAAGTGTTGACATCGACAATTAAAAAAAAAACTGTAGATTTATACATTTTAATCGGATATACAAGTGATTTTCGTATCATTAATAAACAGTTCATTAAAATAAAAAATATACAGCTAAACCTCGCTGAGAGTTAATGCCAGAAAGTGAGAAAAAAATATGGTATAAGAAATTAATATGACAGTCAGCAAAAATACGTGATAAAAGGAACAGAAAATCCGGAATGCTCTTTAGATTTGGCTTTGCTCTGTAACGCTAACACTAATTCGCCAAAACCTTAGTTTTTTTCATGAAAAAATATCGCTCATAAATTGTTCTCTAGACCGCTAACCTCTAAAGCAATAAAGCTTCAGCAATAATGTGAAGATCCTGTATAAGAAAGAATCAAATTTGAAAAAAAAAAATTAAGTTTGAGCCAAAAGGAAAATGATAAAAAAAAAATCCGATCGATAGCCAACCATGACCCAGACCGGGATTTGCTATTTACGTCCAGCACTTTAAAGAACAGCAGTCAAAAAGTTGTTTGAATTCGATGATCTGGAAAATGTTCCACAGCGTAATGATATTTATACCCCAACGCGTACTGCGTAAGGGGTATATTAACTTTGTCATTCCGTTTATAACGCCAATAAGAAGCGTGGCTGGTATAGAAAAGTTATATATATTTTTGATCAGCATCACCTCCTGAGTCGATTTCCGTGTGTCCGTCTGTCTGTCCGTCTGTCGACACGATTACAGCCGCAATTTTAAAGCTATCGCAATGAAATTCAAAATATAAGCTTAAAAAAGGAAGAACAAGTTGGAGAATGAGCCAGATCGGATGAAAACCACACCTACCTTCCATACAAAGTGACTTTATTTTAACCGTAAATCTCTTCAAAATCCACAAATATTAACAAAATGTCTTGAAATTTGACACGTATGCTTTGATATCCAACATAAATTCTCACTATGAAATTTGGAAAAATCAGATGAAAACCACGCCTACCTCTGATGCAAAGTGACTTTATTTTAACCGTAAAATCTCTTCAAAGTCCACAAAAATTAATGAAATGCCTTGAAAATATGCATATGTATAAGCTTTGATCTTCAATATAAATCCTGACAATGAAATTTAGCAAAATCGGATAAGTACCACGCTTACCTCCCATACAAAGAAGCTTTACATTTACCGTAAAATCACTTAAGAATCTGCTCAAATTGCAGAAATGTCTTGGAATTTTGCACATAGGCTTTTATATATAATATAGACTATCACTATGGTATTTGGCAAAATCGGATGAAAACCACGCCTACCTCCCATACAAAGTGGCTTTATTGAAAGTTAAATCACTTAAAAATCTGCAAAAAATACAGAAATGTCTTGAAATTTTGGTTACAAACTTTGATATTTAACATAAGCCACTCTTTGATATTTGGCAAAATCGGACGAAAATCACGCCTACCTTCAATACAAAGTGACGTCATCAAAATTGAAAAACTTTCGTAATTATACGACCAAGTTCCGACCACGTCGTTTATCCAACCCATACATATATTCTTCGGTAAAATGTGGAGTCTTTATACTATAAAAGTGGAAGTGGCATTTCAAAATTAAATTAAGCGTACACAAATATTTTTGCAGATTATACATAAAAATTTAAAAGACGTCGAAAGACTTCGGACATACTTTAGTACGGCCGCGGGGGGATATTTTAGCTTCGGTACCCTGCCGAAGCTCCATTCCTTACTAGTTTTTTTTTTACAGAATATGCTATACATTTTTTTCACCATTTTTTAATCAAATTATCATTTGTGATAGATCAGAATGAGGACTTTTTTTCTATCTACAAACACAATTAATTGCTGTGCAATCAAAGTTGTACTAGACAATGTGCCAAATGTTCATTAAAGCTTTGTAAGATTAAATTCACTCAATTTGTGTTTGTGATTTTGTTTTTTATTATTATAAGAAAAATGTTATGTGTTATTAGTATTTCGTTAAAAACATGCTTAGATAAATTATGAAATACATTTAACTTTTTCTTAAATTTTGTTTTCTTTTTTTTTGGCTTTAAGAAAATAATATCAAATACCGAATATTTTTGTGAGTGACTGTATATGTACAGTGGTGGAGAAGATAACAGGTCAAGCAAAGTTTCTTGTATTTTTTTAAGAATTGTTATTATTTGAAAACTTTTCGAAAACAGTAAGTATGCATTCAACTGTGGTCATAAGTCATAACAGCCTAACTCAAAATATCGTAAATACAGGATGTTTTATTTTCGTTACGTCGTCTATTTCCCGAAAGTTAACGGAACAAGCGAACATAGAACTTGTAGATACGAAGATATTAAACAGAATCGAACATGGAACTTGTAGACACATGAATGTCCCTTCATTCGACACAAACACCACATCGTTTTTTTACGATATTTTGAGTTAGGCTGTTATGACTTGTCACCACCGATATTTCCTATACTCGCATTGTTTAACGAAAAATAAATGAAATTCAACAAAAACATTACTAAATATAAAAATGTGTTGAATTTTGTAATTTGGTATTGGATAAAATAATAGAAACAAAATTTTAAAAAAAGTATATTTTATTATTCCTTATTTTAGACAACAAATCAACATTATTTTAATTATATACATGGTCGGCCCAAGTTTTTTCCGCATTACTTCAATATATTTACGATTTATAGAATCCACTAGAGTTTTGCATGTTTCTGGCGGTATTGAATGCCATTGCTCCTTGACTATTGCCATGACATGAATGCGTGAAGCATCACAAAGTTTTCAATTTAAAAAAACAATTTGTGATCTAAAAATAGCTTAAGACAAATGTCGTCAAAATGACAATATAATGTTTTCAATTTATATGTGAATATTTAAAATATTCTATAATTTTATATGAAAGAATACATTTTGAAAATGATAACTTTGTGATAAATTTTAAAACAGGTCGATTTTTTTTCAGTGTATAGGTGTTTGCTCTTTAAAACAATCTCTTCGTCGATTTTAAATATGCTTCTTTTTAGCAATATTGAAATTACGTGTATGTTACAATAAAAAAGATATGTACTTTCGAGCGGTTCAATTTGTATGGAAAAAATTTTGCTACCAAAGGACACTTATTTTCTGATTCTACGTTCAATCCTAAGCAAATTTACGTCCATTACACCATAGGTGCACGATAAACTTCGAGACGCCCCATTTTTGATTAAAGATTATATGAAAATATAATTTTAACAATATAATTCACAGTACAAAAAAAATTGAAGTTTTTGAAAATTCCAAGAGATTTCTCAGCGATTTCTAAAGGTTTTGGGTCCGTTAAATCCGAATCTGAAGTCAGAATTTTCGGGGCAACCTAGGTTTTCGTGCTATATGGAGAGGCAACCCCCTATCACCCTTCTGTAAAGTAAATCAATATTTCCTCCCTAAGGGAGGGCGGAGAGGGTTAATATGTATGACCAGCCTCCATTTTTTTTAAACCAAACATTTTTTCCCTTGGGACCCATCCCCTCTGAACCTTCTTTAGGGGGGGCTCCCATATAAATATTATGATTTTTGAATATTTTAATCAATATTTCCCTTTTAAGTATTACCAGTATCCATTACTTTTCCAAGAGAAATACTTTTTTTTTGGAACCCATCCCCACCGACTTATCCTAAGGGGGGCTCCCATATAATTTTATGGGACCTTCGGGGCGCAATAATTTTGATTAAAGATTAAAGATTAAGATCATTTGAAGCCATTTTGTGATTTAAAAAAAATTATATTATTATGTTCTTATTTCATTTTTACTAGCGAAATACTTCCTTTGTAATATAAAAATTTTTTAATAATAATTTATTACAAAAACTTAAACATAAGATAAAAATTTCCTTCATTGAATAGATTAATAAAGAGTTTAGAAAGTTAAAATAATTTTTAACAGTTATTTTTTTGTACTATAATGTAATTATATCGTTATAAAAGAGTCAAATCGATAATTTGTATAGTTTAATTTTAATTTATTTTTAAAAATGTTTTGAATTCTTTCTAGGAAGTAGCCCTCTACTTTCAGAGGTTACATTCATTATATCTTCACGATGTTCGTGTATAGTGCGCTTTGAGATACTAGTCAATAATTGAACGCACCGTTAAGTACCTTGAATGTGGCATGCAAGTTTTGGATCTTCAAAAGGATTATTTTCGTTATTATAATCAAGGTACTCACTAAAATGTTCAAATGGAGCATTGCAGTGAACGATGGCTCATGTAATATGCTATCATCAGTCAAATCAATCATACTTATGTAATAATTACAATTAAAATTAATATGTATCGGCTTCACATACTTGCGCAATATATTCGGATCATAACTTCATATTAGAATTAATTTATCGACAACATTTGGAGTAAATATTCGATAGGAAAACATTCAACTCTTACTATTATTTGCAGCATCACTCAAAAAAAAAAAATAATGCCTCAAAATATCGAGAAATGTTGGTAAACTAATCGTATCCATTTCAGAAGAATTGCCAAAACAAAAGACATCTTGTCGTAGCATGTATTGTAAATCATGGTCTGGAGACGAAGTCGAAGTATCCATTATAAAACTGCAATAAAATAGAACATTTCAGATTAAAAACAGTATTTGTGACTATTAATTAAAAACTACTAAGGAGAAGCCGGAGGGGATGGGTTCCAAACGAAAAAATATTCCTCTTGGAAAAGTAATGGAGACCGGTTATACTTAAAATGGAAATATTGATAAAAATATACAAAAATCATAATATTTGTATTGGAGACCCCCTAAGGAAGGGTCAGAGGGGATGGGTTCCAAAGGAAAAAAATGTTTGATTTAAAAAAGTAATTGGGTTCTTATCATACATATTAACCTTCTCCAGCCTTGCCTTAGGGAGGAAATATTGATTTACTTAACTTAAGGGTGATAGGGTACTACTCCTCGAAGATAGGGGGTTGCCTCTCCATATAGCACGAACACCTAGGGTGCCCCGAAAATGTTGACTTCAGATTCTGATTAAGAGGACCCAAAACCTTTAGAAATCGTTGAGAAATCCCTTGGGATTTTCAAAAACTTCAATTTTTTTGTACTGTGAATTATATTGTTAAAATTATATTTTCATACAATATCAAAAATGGGGCACCTCGAAGTTTATCCTACACCTGTGTAATGGACGTAAATTTGCTTAGAATTGAACGTAGAATCAGAAAATAAGTGCCCTTTGGTAGCAAAAAAAAATTGAACCGCTCTAATGTACTTAAAATATGACCTAAGTCCTTGATTTAAAGATTATTTCTTTTGGCCGTAACGATATTTCTTAATTTTGGTGTAAAGAATATTTCTTTTGGAACTATAACAGTCTGCGTCTTTGCCGTAACGAATACAGGTGTTTGTGCCAAAGTGAAGTTTTCTTAATTTTACGACTTGTTTCATATTTGTTTTTAAGACCTACGTCTTTGCCACAAGAATGTAAGTTTTTGATTTAAAGAATATTATTCTTGGGAATCTAAGAATTTTTGTGCCTTTGTCGTAACGACATTTTATCTTTGGGCACAATCTAACCAATAAAAGTCTTTGTGGCAAAGTGGTTTTTCATTGGTTTTACGATTTTTTTCCCCCTGGGTGTAGGCTCATTTAGTGGTTTATTTCCCTCTCGTAATAAAACTAACTTCTGTATCTTTCATTTAGCAGGGCAGATCCCGTTCCCTAGACATGAGTTGAAAACTTCTAGTAAGAATTCTAGCCATATTTTTCATACCTTCTTTATGACCTCATTTGGTATACCATCTGGTCCTAGGCTCTTTACTATGCTTAGCTTATAACATGTATATTTAATATCATATGTATATGTACGTTCAAAGGGATGATTTCGTCGACTTATAGCTTCGGTAAATTTGTTAGCCCATCTTCATCAAAAGAAAATAGTGTTTGCACTGTGGTTTTTGCCCGCCCTGATTCTTTCTTTAATGCCAGCTATATGTTTAGTTTCGCCCAGCTTATTCATCGCAATGTTGTATAGTTTTCCCCATGGATCAGTATCTTTTTCATTACATAACAGTACGTTCAAAAAGTCCTTAGGATGACACATATATGGCGTTATTAGCTTTTTCCATATGATTTTTATTTAGTACAAACCTTCAAACGATACGTATAAAAATTTTAAAACAATTTGACAGTTGATTCGTGAGTTATAGCATTTTGTGTACAACTATTGTTATTAAAAAAAAAATATGGAAAAAAGTGAATTTCGAGTTTTGATGAAAAAAAATACATTGGAAACCAAACAATGGCTTGATAAACATTATCCGGACTCTGCTCCATCAAGACAAATGGTAGAAAAGTGGATTGCTGAATTTAAACGTGGTTGTAATTCCTGTTATTCCACAAAACATCAAAAAATCCACAAATTGGTTATAAACGATCGCAAATTGAAGGTGCACAATCTAGCTGACATTGTAAAGATATCAGATGGTAGTGTTTTTACCATTTTACACTATCATTTGGGTGTGCAAAAGCTCTGTGCAAAATGGGTGCCGCGTGAGTTCACAGTCGACCAAAAACAACAACTAATTGGTGCTTCAGAGGAGTGTTTGGCGCTGTTAAACCGCAATATCGAAAGCGAGCAAAGACCCAACAGTCGGTTTGTAAGGTGATGGCGTGTATATTTTGGGATGCGAAGAGATATTCATCGACTATCTCCAAAAAGGAACCACCATCAACAGCGACTATCACTGTGCGCTTTTGGATCGATTGAAGGCTGAAATCGCCAAGAAACGGCCACATTTGCAAAAGAAAAAGTGTTGTTTCACCAAGACAATGCACTGTGCAAAATTGAATGAATTGGGCTTCGAATTGCTTACCCATCCACCGTATTCTCCAAATTTAGCCCCCAGCGACATTTTCCTGTTTTAAGACCTCAAGACAATGCTTGCTGGAAAGAAATTCAAGTCCAATGATGAAGTAATCGCTGAAACTGAGGCCTATTTTGACGAAAAATAGAAAACGTACTATAAAAGTGGTATCGAAAAGTTAGAAAATCGCTTTACTCGTTGTATCGCTCTCGAAGGCAAATGTGTTGAATAATATAATCGACTTTTATCAAAATTTTGTTTTTTTCTTACTTATCCTACGGACTTATTGAATGACCTGTTAATTCTGTCCAGCATTCTTTTACTGTCTTTTATGACTCTTCTTAAGGTTTTACGTGCTCTTTTGTACTCGTACGTTAAGTCCTGGATATCATGATTACTTGTTAACGCCCGATGTGGTGTGAGACATTTCGCTCTCAGTTCACGTATTTCATTATTCCACCAGTATACTGGGCGTTTATTAATATATTTTTGAACTCTTGGCGTTGCGACATTACAAGCTTTCTTAAGTGCCCAGTGATCAGTGGAGGCTTACCTGTTCCTGATTTGTATGTCTATTTATCTATCTATCGAAGAACCACCGTATTCATCAGCTGACTTTTTTCTATTTTCAAAACTAAAATTACCACTTCGCGGCACCCATTTCCAGTCGATTTCGGAAAATGTGCTTGAAAAATATTTTGATGATTAGATTTTTCGTAGACATAAGTGTATTCTTTCGGTTGAAACCTACTGTGAAGGCAGTACAATAAATTGAAAAATATCACTTATTAATTTTGAAATTTGCATTCTTTTTTTCATACTTTCCGAAACATCCAAGGAAAGTTGGACATCCAATGGCCTGTATCATACCATCTTTTATAATTTTCAAAACCTTAAAGTTGATTATTTCGGTTTTTTTGATTTGATGAGATTATAACATAATCATCACATATCGTCAATACTACTGCAATACTCACTAATCTGGAATACCGCTTATCTATACAAACTGTAGCAGAATTTTATTTTGACTTTTTCAATATCAGTGGCACTGCCACTCAGCTTTACTAACAATATTTCTGAATACAACTCTTGCTCAATCTTTTAAGCTTCGGGCTCTTCATTAACATAACTTTTGTCTTGCTTTTTAAAACTGTTTTTTGAGCAGAAGTTAGACGGTTTTGCAATTTTCACATAAGCAGTATTTATTGTAGCATCATCAACGATATCACTTTCTTACAATAAGCACTTTAATTTCATGAAATTGAAGATATCTTCTTAAATACAAAGAATTTCGCTAAAAGTTTGTCTTTAGAAGTTTCATTTTAAAATTCGACTCAGTGTTTTGGTTAACAAAATATCAAGTTTGAAAGCTGCTCCACTTCAAAAAGTTTTTGCTATTGTAACATTGTTACAAAAATTGCTTGCTCAACCTATTAAAACATCTGTCACAGTTCAGTGTAATTTAATTTCATATAAATTATATGTTCCACCCTCTTTCCATCGTTTTATTTCAAAGTGACGCAATAGTATTTGTTACATCGTACGTCCATGTTGCTTCCTTTACCAAAAACCATATTAATTTTAAATTATTCCATATTATATCGCCCATTCTACTCATCAACGATTCCATTTGATCGGCATTTCAAACTAACGCATCAAACTCTGTTTTTTCTTTTGTGTTTTTTCTTTAGTTCCCACGGACAGCACAGATGGCACTGCACGCACACAATTGCTGCAACGTGCTCTTCGAGATGTCGCTGCAATTGCCGCCAGTTTTATGCAGGACGATGTTACAAAGGAGGCGACGTCTGTTGCAGTACCCGCTATAGCTGCGCTTACTTCAGATGAAGCATCCTCATCCATCCAGCCACAAGGTGAAGTTCTTAACATTTAAGTTTTTCTAGTTCTATTTGCTTGTGTTCGTTACCGTTCGAACGGTTTGTTTTAAACGCATCCGTTTCATAGACGTTATCTAAAATGAACATTTTTTCTATCTTTTTCTCGTTTCCTTCTATTTCTTTTGTCTTGTTTTTCTGTGCATTGTTTTTGTTGGCTTTTAATTTGCTGCGGAATGTTGCAGGCCAGTGCCTGCTGGACGGTGCTTTGGTGGCAGAGACAAGCGTGCTTTGCAAGAAACAAGTTGGATGTCGTGCCATACAGAAGACGGGCTACTGTTGTCCCGATTACAAATGCGGTGAGTTCCAGCTGTATATTCGATAGTTGGGTGGAGAGTTAAGTTCCGACAATTCTGTGGGTTGTTGGTTGTGAGGAATAAAATATGCAAATTTTTGTGTTATCCTCCCGTTTTTGTTGTTTTTCTTTATTTTCTAATTTTTTTTTTTTTATTTCTGCAGATTGCGAGAAGGATGGCAAAACTTATTTGAATGGCGATAAGTTAGTGGATCCGGAGACGCCCTGCACTGTTTGCTATTGCCAAGGTGAGTGTTTCTATTACTTGCACTTCGTGGTGTGAGTATTAAATGGCTATTTTTTTCTTTTGTTTTCATTTTCTCCTACCTGGTATTTGACTTTTTGTTATTCCAATTTAAAGATTAAAAGAACTTATGTCAAATAGCAAGTTAGGGCTAAAGAAGACATCAACCTATTTTGTAATGATGGCATTTATGATGATTATATGAAGATTATTATGCTTGAAGCTAATTTAAAACATCAGACCCTATTACTATTAGAACAATCTTAATTTTTGGCAACTAGCCGATAAGATCTAATTAGTTTGGCTTAATGATATAGTTTTGATGTTTCTTCTTTTCTTTCTATATTTTAATTAATCGCAGTCATGCTTTTTCTCTAATTCAACTTCCCACTCCTTGATAAATTTGTCTCTGTAATGGTTTTTTAACGAAAATTGGTTTGATTTTAATATTTATTATCTGGATTTAAAACGTTATGTCTTAAACTCATTTCTGCAAGGAATTCAATAGAGACACAAAAGATTGAACAAGAAGGTGATTTAATGTATTCTGCTGGGGGAAAAAATCACTCAGTTACCTTAACCGATTAAACACCAGTGTTGCTTTAAAGCAGCTGCGAACATAATTAGCTCGCGAGCTAAGAGCTTTTTCAAAAATTTATACGTATACAAGGTTGATTTATAAGGTTGTCGCAGGGCTGATCGCACTTTCTTCTGAGTACCCATAATTGTCAAAACCAACTAATTTTGCGAATGACTACGAAAGAAAAACGGATGATAAAAGAAAGCCCATGCAAATTTTCTATGAGCTGTCAACTTCGATTTGACAATTATGACCTTGTACGTGTATAAATTCTTCCGCTGCAAGAAAGCTTTCAGTCTGCAGGCACACTCGAAGCAGGTAGGGTTACGTCGCTGTGTTCGCTTAATTTCAATAGTATTACGTAGTGCTTGTACACCGAAAAGAATAAAATAAAGAAACAATGCTTAGTTCTCTTATATATGTTAACATTTGATACTTTAAAATCGAATGATAGTATTAGGCGGGTGTGGGTATACAAATTAACATACATGAGATTTGTGCTACAGCGCCCTTTTTGGTTAAAAATGGATCAAAATAAGAAGCACAAAGAACACTCACCGAATCCAAAAACTTCTATTTACAAATTTTTATGTTGATCGCACGAGTAGTTTAGAGAGTTTTTCGCATTTTTTCATCGTAAACCCATTTTCTCATCGTAAAAAGTTTTCTTAAGCTTTTCGAATTCATATTTAACAAAGAAGCTGTCTTTACATTTGTATTAGACGAAAACGCATTTTTTTCACTTTTCTCATTGTAAACATTTTTTTGCGTGCACAAGTGCTGAAAATTTTCTTATTTGCAGCAAATTACAATAATTTTGTGTTGCTCTTAAATTTATTCGTCTACTTGCTGAAATAAATAATTGAGGTAAACTCTTGTTTTTAAAAGAGTCTTAAGTGTAGAATAGAGTGTAATTTGCCGCTGGCAGGACAATAAAGAAGTTACGATAGCCACCAACTACGATACTATAAATCCAACACACACTCTAAGACTATGACAAAAGAATAAGGTGAAGTAAGATGGCTCAGTTCAAATTGCAAATACGTAATGAATCAACAACCTGTAGTGTTTCACAACTTCAATCACGGTATGGGTGGAGCAGATCTACACGACAATTTCATTCAAAACTATAGGATCAGTATTCGATCCAAAAAATGGTATTGACCATTGTGGCTCTCATGCCTCGACTCAGCTGTTGTAAATACTTGGAAAGAAAAAACCGATGCCACTAAAAGTCGAGTTGCAATCACATCATCTTTGTTATTAAGGCTGGATTCACTGACCATCTTCAGTAAGTTTTTAACCGACTTCAAAAAGGAGGAGATTCTCAAGTTCGTCGGTTTCTCGGTTTCTCTGTTTTTTTTTTTTTTTTAAATGTATGTACATCGATAAATCCTAAACCATAAGATTGCCATAATTTTTGGTGACCAGATAGATATCATAAACACGGAGGTGCCCGTAAAAAAGTGGGCGGTATTTGAGAACGGGGCGTGGCAATACTATATCTCGCAATACTAGATACTACTGTATCTCGAATAATATTGACACTAGGGTACTGCATTTTAGTGTAGGGCTAGGCACAATTATTACAAATTACCGTCAAGAAAATGGGCATTATTCGACAAATAGGCGTGGCAATATTAAAAAAACAGTGTATCTTGAATAATTTTGAGACTAGAGTACTGCAATTAAGTAAGGGGTAGGCATTATTATTATTGCAAATTACGGTCAAGAAAATGGGCATTATTTGAAAAATGGGCGTGGCAATATTAGAAAAAGAGTATATCTCGAATAATGTTGATACTATGGTACTGCAATTTGGTATAGGGGTAGACATTATTAGTAAAAATTACGGTCAATAAAGTGGGCGGTATTCGACTACTGGGCGTGGTCGAATAATATTGACACTAGGGCACTGAAATTTATTGTAGTACAGGGGTAGGCAGAATTATTAAAAACTACGGTCAATAAAGTAGGCGTTATTCGATAAATGAGCGTGGCAATACTAGATAAACACTATCTCAGTTAATATTGACGCTGGGGTACTGAAATGAAGTAAAGGGGCAGGCACAATTATTACAAATAACGCTCAAGAAAGTGGGCGCTTATTTAACAATAGGGCGTGGCAATATTAGAAATGGGTATAATTATTTCAAAACACCTCACATCTGATTTAAATTTAAGAGACAAATGTTTGAAATAACCAACAAACTTTCAGAAGTTAATAGAACAAAGTTTTTCAGAACAATTGTATTTATGTTGTTTATACACTTTTTTCGAAAATTTATCATATTCTCTAAAAAGGAAGAAATAAAAACTTAATTTTTTTGAAAAAAAAACAACCGACTGCAAAATCACTACAAAGTAAAAAATAATTTTAAAATTACTTCTCCTTTTAATTTCTTGGTCATATTTGATAATTTATCTAAACATATTATTACATATGAAATCTTATTATTTTAATTTTTTTCTTATTTATTTTATATTATCATAAATATATTCATTTCTTCATGAATACAATCGCTTTGAAGTTGGCGCTTCTGATTAAAAGTCTGATTATATTAGCGCCGACCTTAAAGCCTGTGAGTTGGACTTCTTTCTTTGGAGTTATTTCAAAGAAAAAGTGTACGTCGATAAGCCAGCAACAATTCAAGAGCTAAAGGATGAGATAATTCGGCACATTAACGGCGTTATCGAAAATTTGGACCAACAATCATTTAGTCGATATTTTGTTCCATACATAATAGAACCATACCAATATTATCATAATAAAAAGAAATGACAATAATTTTCTAAATAATTTGATTATTTATTCAAAATCAACATCGGCCCTTAAAATTTAACCACCCTTTATAATGAAAAAATTGATAGTAAAAATATTATTAGTTTTTTTTTTAGACTAGACTAAAATACTGCCTTAATATAGTTTAAAAGAACGAAGCAATGTTCGAGTACATAACAAACATTAAAATAAATCATTTCTGATGTTTGGCAAATCCACATTTAAGGAAGACGTACTAGCAACAGGATTGGTATTGATCTTATTTTTCATTTAAAAGCTGTTCTTATCTTTCTTAGCAATTTCTCAAATTATTTGGGGCTTGATTTCAGCGATTCAAAGAATTCCAAGCATGAAACTTGCAAGTTGTACTTACGAACCTAAATTATTTATATCGTGAATTTGAATATTTGATTTTTGCGAAAACTAAAAAACAAGTAAGCTCAGAAAATATTTTTCCAGTAGGTCGATTTAAAGTAAATATCAGAGATAAAGAGACAGAAAACTTATATTTTAAACACTTGTGGTAAAGTGACAACACTGATTGTGGACGTGAATTCTCCTGAAAGCTATGAAGTGGTTTTTTTTTACATGTAACCGGAGAAGTTTTTCGGTAGCTTTTTTAATATAAGTGACTTCAATTCGACCATGATACAATTATAAGGTAGGGTAAGGAGATTCACCACACCGACCTCGAACGTCAAAATGTGTTTTAGCATTGCCACTTTTCTGCATTATTGATAACATAAATGTGGGACATATAATAAGAAGGAAATTATTTGTAGAATAAATAATATAAATTCGGACAAATGTATTTACAATGAAATAAATCGCTGTTTTGTGATTTTAAATCTTTGTTTTCAGTAAATTATTGCATATTAGTTTTAGTTTAGCTTTTTGTGTTCTTTATTTCTTATTTAAAATTTTTATTCTTTTATTCCGTTTTATTGCCCTTTAACGGAGAACTGTTGAACATAAATCAAAAATTAGTTTTTGAAAATTGACACATTGCTTTTGTTTCATATTTTTAATCTTTTTATTTAATCTGCTGGAACTTTAAAAAAACTTACATTTTATTTATTTCACGTTGTATGAAAGATGGCAGAAATTCTTTTTGACATTGTTAAAAATTTTTAAATTAACTCTAAATATATATTTACTTTATTTATTCACAAATTACAAGAACTGAAGTGCACTGCAGTATCACAACGATTTTATAGCGAATGGGCAAATAGCGAATGGAAAAACCCCAAAAAAACTTCAAAACTTTTCTTATAATAAAAAATTGTTCATTCCCGTTTGCCAGTAGCTACATTTAATAACTTCACTCCCTACAGGAACGAACTAACTTGTTTTTAAAAACAACTATTTAAAAAACTAGTTTAAAATAAACCAGTATATGAGCTACTTTGAATTATATTAAGGCGGCAACTACTATGATTTTGACATGTTTTAATTGCAAATTTTTATTAGATTACAAGTTTATATATATTTAACCATGTTATTTCATCAAATATTATTAACTTTAGGCCATCAGTAATAGTTTTCAATTGGTTGTTTTAAAGTCATTAAAAAATAATTTAAATATAACTAATTTAACAAGTAGTTGAAAATATATGCAGACGAAAGTCAATTGACTTATTTAGCGGACATCACCATACAAAATAAGTTAGTTCGTTCTATGGGAAAAAGCCAGAATTTCAACTAGTTGTGGTTGACAAAAGACTGCTTTATCAACTACTTTTAAATTAGTTGATTTTCCTACAGGGCTCCGAGCTTCTTATGATCAATTGCGTTGTGTGTGTTGTGAAATGTTTGAACACAAATGATCGAGATCTGGACCTACATGTTTTATGCCGACTCCGAACGGATTGTGTTCTCAAGAAGCTTTTCATGGCTGTTTTTTACTCTGAGGTTTGCCATTGTCTGCAGAGAGGTGACGGCCGAACAGAAAAATGAATTCAATTGAAAAAACTTTCTGTGTCAGATGGGAGATTTGAACCTGGGTTTTCTGGCGTATGAGCCACACACTCTACCCTCTACGCACCGGTCGCCACTTTTAAAGTAAACAAAGCGATATTTTATCAAATGAGCTGAATGAGTTACACATTCCAATCTTTGACGAATTGCCGAAGATCGAAGTTACCGAAGTTATAACATGTCGCCACAGCTAAGCAATTCATCAAAAATGCAAAGAACAATCACGGATTTTTCGTGGATATTTTACCCTACCTTATTATTGTATCATGAATTCGACATAAGCAAGGCAGAAGGCTATCCCTTTTCTTCCGAACTTTCCCATATCTATTTTTTTGGTAAATATGTGGTAGAGAAATCAAAAATTACAATTTGCGTTCAAAAATCAATTGACTCATCCAAAAGAATGCTTTTGCCATTTTCGCCAGATAAGGTGACTTATCGTCAGTTGGGCGGTATTTTTAATATTTGACTTAATTACTATTTTTTGTTGATATGAGGGAAATTTCGGTATATTTCAGAATAGGGCGGAAAATTTCGGGATTCCGAAGCTTAGCTTTGGAACACAGGAACCTGCCTTTAAATTTTGGAATGATTCCGATTTTTCGGAACGGTTGGTCACATTAGTGATGACCCTTTTTGATCCGTGGAATCAGTTCAGATACTTCCTTAGATAACCGTTCATACACCCTATCATTTTGTTTGTTAAATTTTTTTCTGGAAGGTAATAATTTGTTCATCATCGGTACAGCGTTTGAAAGCTCCAAGACCAAAGCCTCTTTTAATAATTCATCTCATGGACTTTTGCTTGACATTCATCTCTCGGACCATGATTTCTTTTTTAACGGATTTCGCTAAATTCTTGATTTGATAGCTTTGATGACTTACGGCATTCGAACTGTGAGTGGACGGTCCGACTGGTGGTGGTCTTAAACATCTGCAGTCCCCTCGAACAGTTTTATGCAAAGTAGATGAACATCCGACTAGTCCCGAGGGGGCGGAGCGTTTTGAAAATATCACCTTATTTTATTCCACACTTAATTAGCGCTATAACAGCGATACGGCTCTCGTTATCTGACCAATCCAAGGTAAAAGATGAAACAATTTTCAATTTCCGGCACAGACTCATGCTTTACAGGTTATATTTTTTAAACCAAATGAACTGCGTTCAGTGTTGTAACAGTATTAGTGTTCCTACTAAGTATGTATCAATAACAATTGGAATATTTTTTTTCTGCTTTGCAAAAAATTTGCTCGTTGTACATATTTCATTTCAAGTAATTTAACCAACTTATTCACCTTTATTTGAGTTAGAAAATTTTGTGTGTATATTTTTTCAATTCTCTTAGACACTCGTATTGAAAATCATACCAATAAATTTCCATATTCTGTCAATTACATGGGATCTAAAGCAGAAATCAAAGATTGATAAATATCTTAAATGCTTTTGACCCTCTTAAACATGCTCATAAAGAATGCTTCTTCTCAATTAAATTTATTTTATTACTCTCCTGTGGGTATCTATTATTTTCGGTAAGGAATCAGTCGAAAATTAACCAAAGCACAATGAAGACAACAATAATAAATCCACAAAGAGAATCTGAAAGATAAAACGTAATTGAAGATGGAAATGGAAATAAAGGAAAAGCAGATTTTTGCACATGCGACCAAAATTTGTTGCTTTTTATAAATAATTTAATTCTCCCGCTTGTATCTGCCTATATAATTTTATTTTAATTAAACATTTGTATATTAACTAAGTTATTTTGTCACAAATCTAATACAATTACAATACAATCTATTGTACAAATGCAATCTATTAATAGAATTCTGGCAAGTGTTTTCCCATTGTAAATCTTTTGGTCACCAATACTCTTCAGATTCACACTACAGTTCTTTAAATTTCGTGTCAGCAGCTTAATTGGTTAATTGGTATTAATTGGTTAAGTTAAAGCTTTTAAAAGTGACTGAGATTAGCGAGATTATGTTATTTATTATCAAATATTCAATAAAATTAATGGTTGAAAAGTTAAGTCAGTGATTTGCTTGGTCAAAAGGCTGGTTGGTGTACCACATTAATTACTCATATGACTTATTTATTATTCGAAAATATATAAATATGTTGGATAATATCATACATTTTTGAAAAAAAGCACTTGTCGACAATATTCGGTCAGCCACAGTTCCAAATAAAAATCATACATTGTGAATATAAATACGCCACCACAATATTTCCACTCACTTCAGAGAATCTACTTAAAATAAAATTTTATGCATTGGAACATTTCGCTCGATTAGAGAGTTTTTGTAAGTTCTGAAATTTCTGTTCTTCCAAATGGCATGAATAAGTTTTCGATTTCAACTTTATAAAAAAATTTTGGTAAAATAAGTTATTCGTTGAATTACTTACTGTGAATGATTCATACTTTGGTTTTTCCAAATATGGATCGTCATTTGAACGAATAAATATAGCGTCAAAAGCAAATTATCGAATAATGATATTCGATTACTTGCCAAAAGTTATTTATATGCAAATCATAATTTTTATACTCCATGAATTCAAAAGAGAAAACCTGGAAAATCGTAGCCTCATAAATAATAGCAAGAAAGTATAATTCATACATTAATAATTTTAAGAGTATATTGATTGCAAGGAAGTTTGAGTATGAAAAATAAAGAACCGGGATGAAGATTAAGATGAGGAATTAATGATGAAGAATGAAAAATATAGAATTGAAAACTAAATTTATTAATAAAATGATATATAAAAAATTAAAATTTGTATAAACTAGTAAGGAATGAAGCTTCGGCAGGGTACCGAAGCTAAAATACCCCCCGCAGCCGTATTGAAGTATATTCGAAGGCTTTAGCCATCTATAAAATGTTTCTGTATTATCTGCAGAAATATTTGCGTCATACGATTAATTTTATTTTACCCAGCTAATGCCGCATAGAGTAATTTACCTGTCTACTTCCGCCCAATTTTTTGGACTAATCACTGATCATTACTCCAAAGAATATATTTGCAAAATTTGGTTGAAATTAGAAAAACGGTGTAGAAGGAGTTCGATTAGAATTAAAATTGACACGCCTATTGTCCAATCCCACCCACTTTTGTAGGCTGAAAACTTCTCATTATACTAAAGAATATTTATGCGAAATTTGGTTGAAATCGGATCAACGATGTAGATGGAAATAGATTACAAATAAAGTGCCACTCCCCCTGTCTATTACTGTCCACTTTTATAAACTACAGACTGATCCTTATGCCAGACAATATGTGTGCAAAATTTGCTTTTAGTCGGACAAACGGTGTAAAGGCAGTTCGATCAGAGTCGACACGCCTCTTGTCCAATTCCTCCCTATTTTGTAGGCTTAAATTTTCTCATTACACTAAAGAAAAAAAAAAAAAACGAAATTACCATTTCAGCCCTTGAAAGGACTTTGACCGAGCTTCTTATGATCAATTGTGTTGTGTGTGCTGTGAAATGTTTGAACACAAATGATCGAGAACTCGACCTACCAGCTTTATGCCAACTCCGAACGGCTTATGTTCTCAAGAAGCTTTTCATTGCAGTTTTTTACTCTCTGAGGCTTGCCATTGTCTGCAGAGAGGTGACGGCCGAACAGAAAAATTATTTAAATTGAAAAACTCTTTGTGCCAGATGGGGGACTCGAACCAGGGTGCTCTGGCGTATGAGCCACACACTCTACCCACTACGCCACGGCCGCCACACTACACTTAAGAACATATGTAAGAAATTTGGTTGAAATCGGACAAACGGTATAGATGGAGTTAGTACCGCCCAATTTCATAAGCTTAAGACTGCTCAAATTACCAAGGATAATATGTGCAAAATTTGGTTGATGTCAGACACACGGTGTTGAAGAAGTTCGATTAAAAGTAAAATACCACTCCCACTTTCCAAGGCTAAAGACTTCACATTACACCATAAGTGTATATAGAATATATGTGCGAAATTTGGTATGGGTTGGATAAACGATGTGGGTGAAATTTGGAAAACGAAAGTTTTTCTATTTTGATGACGTCACTTTGTATGGGAGGCAGGCGTGGTTTTCATTCGATTTTGCCAAATATCATAGGGATGGTTCATATTAGACTTCTGCATGAATACATTTGTTTTGCCTGCAGCAAAGTGTATGCTTTCGTACTGTACCACATTTTATAGTATCTTTCAAACTTGTGTACAGTACTTTCAAATCAAACACGCGCTGAATTAAGTACAATACAACATCCGATTGGATCTTAACAGATTGTATGCACACCTTTCGATTAGTTGCATTGCATACTACTTTATCGTTTTTTCAAAACATAGCAAGTACATCAAGTAGATTTTGCTGTACCGCTCGAATTAGATATGAAGATCATGTTAAAAAATCATGTCTAAAAAATCATGTCTAAAAAAGTCTACTTTATTTTAGTTTATTTCATTCACTTTCTTTGAAAAGTATTGAAGTTTAAAAAAATTTAATGTTATTTTTTTTAATGTTTGTATGAACTATTTTCAAAATCTTTTGTTTAATCTAACTTATATACGTAAATGTACTTGGTATACGAGTACAAGTACGCGAGGAAAATTCATATCGAAAATACTTCGGTTTTGAGTACAGTACTTGAATGTTTAACTTTTGTTTTGTGGTGTACTCACTCGAAGTTGGTTGTTGACAATGACAGAGTGTAAGTATACGTGTTTCAAGCAAATGTTTCAAAGAGGCGTTCGGATGTATTCGTGCAAATGTCTAGTTCATATTATGTATCAAAGCTCATGTGCAAAATTTCAAGGCATTTCTTTAATTTTTGTGGTTTTTTAAGAGATTTTAGGTTAAATAAAAGCCAATTTGTATGGAAGGTAAGCGTGGTTTTCATCCGATTTTGTCAAATATCATAGCGAGGGACTTCATAAAATATCAAAGCCTATGTAGAAAATTTCAAGACCTTTTCCAAATTTCATAGTCAGAATTTATATTGAAGATCAAAACATACGTGCAAAATTTGAAGGCATTTCTTTAATTTTTGTGGATTTTTAAGAGATTTTACTGTAAAAATAAAGTCGCTCTGTATGGGAGGTAGGCGTGGTTTTGCATCCGATGCAGCCGCACGCTGCAGAGCAAAGAGTAAGAGATGTGTGTTCACTACGCGCATATATCGTCGATCGGAGGAGTGCTTTCTTGAAGCAATAGTGAGAGTCGAATGGCAAAGGCTTCGGCTCTCTATTTCGATTGGAGTTTGTCGACGTCTAGCTTTCTCTGTGTAGGATTCCTCGTACTCTTGGCTACGCACAGACGTATCAATTTGATTGAGCTTTTTTTGATCAGTGGACAACTAGGTGGCTTTATGAAAATTTAGATGCTTGAATCTAGTCTCATTCCGTTGTCGGCGGTGTTGTCGTGGTTGGAACACTTTCTGACTATCGGACCGAAAATGTTTTTATTGTCCGCCTTATTGTAGGCTGCGCTTGTAGAAATCTTCTTTGGTCTCATCGTCTTTGTCTTCTGTCTATGTTTTTCTGTGTATGTTCAAAAATTTAGCGAATCATGGGAAATCGTCATAATTCGCAAATCGCATAATTAAATCAAAAAATTGGATGCAATTTTTGGCAAGACGCTAGTTTACAGATTTAAATCGCAGGTGATGATGCAGCCTCTTGCCGACTACAAATCTACCTTAAAAGTCGTGCTTCTCCGCATGGCCGCTTTAGTTGAAATCACTGAAAGCTTTTCGTAAGCTAGCTTGCCCCTTTCATCGCCTTTCTTGGATTAAAGTGATATCTTTTCAAAATATCAATTGTTTGCAGTAGTTGTCATTAGAATTGGGGATAATTTTTCTCGTTGTTCTTTGATGCTGTATTGAAATGTGGTATTCTATGGTGGGCTTTAGATATAACGCACAAACTCTAGTAACATTATAGAGGCATACGGCCTAAAATTGCGGTTCCTTGATAAACCAATTATTTAGCTAGCCTCTTGATACAAGTACAAATGCCTGCTTTCGGATGTACCTTACCTTGTGAACAAATGCTGGAGTAACTGTTGACCTTCAGTCTTTCTGAGAGATGTGCCCTCCTAGTTTTCATTCTTCATTTTTAAATCCTAACTGATTTATTAATTTTAATTTTCTATTTATCATTCTTTAACTATATTTTCATTTTCATTTTTATATCCCAACGCGTACTGCGTAAGGAGTATATTAACTTTGTCATTCCGTTTGTATAGTTTTGATCAGCATCACCTTCTGAGTCACTTTCCCTGTGTCCGTCTGTCTGTCCGTCTGTCGACACGATTGCAGCCGTAATTTTAAAGCTATCGCGATGAAAATCAAAATATAAGCTTCTTTTTAAAAAATGAGCCAAATTTCAAAGCTTTGGCAAACTTTGGAGTAGAACTCGCGCAACAGAACTCACGCTCTATAAGTGGGCGCCCGTTGTATACTGATTTAGCCAACCCGTAAGCCAAAGAACATTTGTTCAAATCCTATCTGACACAGAATTCTCTACCATGATATAAGTATGTTCTTTATTATCGATTTCAGCCGAGATATTCTGATAGATTCGCTCACAAAATGTAGGATGTAGCATAACCTCTACGCTGACTTGTTTTTAGGCAATAAAATAATATTAACTATGTTAGAATGTATATATTCGTCGCTAAAAAATTTAAAAATATTTCATTCTGAGCTTGAAATAATATTTTCATTATTTCTTGTTGCATTCTTTCTTCAGCAAAATAAGACAATATCCCCGTCCTCTCCACGTAAGTCCCTTTCCACAAAAAAACTTTTTGAGTTTTCCTGTGTTAGTGACAATCGTTTGATGTTTGTTTTGGAATTTAATTTATCCTGACATACCCTATAGGAACAAACTAACTTGTTCTTAAAAACAACTAATTAAAAAACTAATTTAAAATAAACCAGTGTATGAACTACTTTGAATTATATTAAGGCGGCATCCACTTCAATTCTAAATAGTTTTTAATTCATTATATATGAAGTAATTGAAATACTACTCAAAAACAACTGATTGATAAACTACATTGAATTATATTAAGGCGGCAACTACTCTGATTTTGACATGTTTTAATTGCAAATTTTTATTAGATTACAAGTTTATATATATTTAACCATGTTATTTCATCAAATATTATTAACTTTAGGCCATCAGTAATAGTTGTCAAGTGATTTATTTTAAAGTAGTTAAAAAATAATTTAAATTTAACTAATTTAACAAGTAGTTGAAAATATATGCAGACAAAAGTCAATTGACTTATTTAGCGGACATCACCATACAAAATATGTTAGTTCGTTCCATGGAAAAAAGTCAGAATATCAACTAGATGTGGTTGACAAAAAACTGCTTTATCAACTACTTTTAAATTAGTTGATTTTCCTACAGGGTAATGTCAAAAATGCCTAGAAGAAAACTCTTAAAGTTAAGTACCTGGGCGACCGAACTCTACTCAGAATTTATTCTGAAGAGTACGTAAATAAGAAAGTAGTTTAAAAGTGTATAGTATAAATAATATAGTATAGGATAACTTGGGATAGTATAGGATACTATAGGAAACTACTTGTGTCGACTCGAGTAAACTATCTAACCGACGAAGCCGATATTGCTAGAATCATTTTAGGGAATACATATTTTTAATTTGGTGATAAGCCTCTAGTAAAGAGTGGTTTTTGAATATTGAATCTATAAAATAGTAAAAAGATTTAAAAGAATTCAACTAAATGTATCAAAATTTACTCATAATCAGTATTGAAAACTTTTAGCAGTTTTACTAAACTAACTTTTTACTAACTACTAACTTTTAGCAGTATAACTTTTATACAGTTGTGTTCGTGAAAATAGTAGTGCGACAGCCCATAACATTTGAGTCCCCTTTCTTAATTATTTTGTTCTGCAAATTAAACAAGAGTGCAATATTTTTCTAAAACAGACTTTTAAGGAAGAGAAAAGCAAAAAGATCTCGTTACTTTTGTTTCTCATTTTCTCGTTTTTGATGCCGTTTAATGTGTGCATAGAAGATCTTCGATTTATTAAAATAGTAGTTCTTGACGTGAGTAGTTGAGTGTTATTAATTTCTGATATAAATTTATTGCAATCAAGGATATTTTCTTTACTTTAGTGGGTAGAGGAAAGCATTGTTTAATTAAGAGTACAGAATCAATAATTCGGCTAAGAAATCAGGGCAAGACATACAAAAAATATGAAAATATGGTTTGATGCAGTGCTCCTTTGATATTCAATGCAATTAACTACGGTAAGAAACCTGAAACTATGTTATTAGACGACAGACGTCGACCAACTCCAAACGAAATGGAAAGCCGAAGCCTTTGCCATTTGACTCTGACTATTGCTTCAAGATAGCACTGCTCCGATCGACGATATATGCGCGCAGTGAACACACATCTCTTACTCTTTGCTCTGCAGCGTGCGGCTGCAGAAGAGATGAGTTTCCATCACCGTCCTCGTCGAAGCCAGTGGCACGACCAGGAGTGTCGCAACTCATCTGCAGAGAAAGACTTTGCAACCATGTTGTTGGTTGTTACGCCTGCTACACAGGAGTGATACAGAGAGAAGGGAAGGGAGGCGGAAAAACGAGAGACAAGAAAGACACGAATTGTGGAAGCCATCGGCGTCCACAAAAATTGATTAAAAATTAATAAAATCTGACGGTCAGTACTGTGACAGTTCATCGTCGACCAATTGAAAATAAATTAAATGCGAAAATTAAATTAAATTAAGTCCCAGAAAGGTATACTTTTTGACGAAGAAGCACATCGTTGCAAGAATAACATTTGCAAAAGATCACAAGAATTCGCCAGCCCAGAAGTGGTGCAACGTATTATGGATAGATGAGAGAGTAGTTTTCACTCACTGCCACGCCCACAACACCCTTTTTTATTAGACAAGCTAAGGTGCCTTTTTGGACCCTCAAGGCCAGAATGTGTTATAAATTATTTCTGGAAAAGTTGTGTTGGATAGAATAAAACATTCTGGGAAATAAATAAGAAATTAATGTTACATACAATACTAATTGGGAACTCACAAAAGCCTAAAAGTGCGAAAAAAACACCGCGGTGTCCTATGGCCTGATAGGCTATGGCTTCGTACGGAAATTTTTATAGAATAAAGAAGACTACTATTAGTATCGATCCTTATCCCTATTTTTTATTTTTTTTTTTTTTTTTTATACATATTTTGATATATGGACAAATCCCAGCGTGTCGGACGTTTCATTCGGACGCTTCTTTTGAAAGTTTTTATACGATTCAGATATATATATTGAGGATAAGTGTATATTATCAAAAAGCTATATATTGGTATAGTAAAAATTGAATAAAACAATTTTTATTCAGCTTAATTTTATAGCAAAATATTTATTTTGAGCATGTATTCGGACGTTTCACGAAACGGAACTCATTTTGAAATTAAGTTCATTGAGATCTGCGAATTTACCAGCCGTATAAAAGTCATTAGGCAATATTTTTATAAATTTAACAAGCATTCAGAAAATCCATGCGCCGTCTTTATTAAGGGCATAGTGAGGTCACAGTAAATTATTTCATTTATTCTGACGTTTTATGTCGGACGTTACAGACTTTTCCATTTGGATGTATTGGGAAATTAAGTAATTAGGTAACTAAGTAATTAAGTAATTAAGAAACAAATTTAATACGTTGTTCTTTCTTGCCTCAATCATTTCATTATTATCTTTAGCCAATACCTTCCATTTTTAATAAAGCAAAACCATTTACGAAGCACTTACTAAACATTTACTAACGACCAGTGTACATTTGTGAAACACTGCGGGGGATTTGATAACCATAGTAAATGAATTATTGTATAAATTGCTTAAATAAATAAAATTTAAATATTTCTTCAAGATAATATCTTACCATACTTAAAAAAAATTCTTCTTTTTTTTTTTGTAAATTGGAAATTGACAATTTTTGACTTCGGGAAAGGATAGGTAGACAACGCCTTATGACAAAACATGTCAAGAGTCTAAAAAAATTTAATTCCTCTGCTCCTCAATGTATCTAATGTATCATATCAATGAATCTAAGCTATAACTTTTTAAAAATATTTCTTTTCGTGGCGCGTTTTCGCACCCGTCGGGCTTAATATTCTTAGTAGGACTTACATTTGAGTCTGAACTTTAATCTCAAAAAAACGTCATTTGTGGCATAAAAATGAAAGAAAAACGTGAGTCCATAATTGAAGCCAATAAACGTAAAATGACGATTAGTCGTCAATAATAGCAACCATGGTTGTATGATGTGTATAAAATTGGCGTGTTCGGACCGGAAGTACGCCTACCTACCATACAAAGTTATTTTTAGTACCTCACTTTGCATGAGAGGTAGGCGTACTTCCTGTGCGACCACGCCAATTTTATGCACATCATACAACCACTATAAGCAAAACATACAACCAAAATTTCAAAAAATTGCATTACTAATAAGGGAGAAAATAAGAAAAGCTTTCACAACATACAACATACAATTTTACAACATCTTGCGAATTGCCTAATTATTTTTTAAAACACGTGCTTCATTTTTATAATTTGCATTTTATTCTAGGTGGTGAAATTCTCTGCAGTCCCGTATCATGTTTTCACCGAGACGATTGCACTCCGAAATATATTACCGGCCGTTGCTGTCCCGAGTACGATAACTGCCCAGGTTAATATACAATTTTTACTCTATAAAATTTGTATTAAGATCCTAACCTATCCTAACCTTCTTTTTGTTTCATACACCCAAGTCTCTAGCCCTGAGCCAAACACCACCACAAATAAAACAATAAGCGACACGCTAAGTTCGCCAACACTCAAACCTGAAGTTCCTGCAGCAGCGCTCAATCCAAAAATCACTATCAAAGAAATCACAAAACCGACTGAAATACGTATTACAGACGACAACAAAGCTATACCGATTCATCAAATGCTCAAACCAAGCACAACGGAGCCAACAACAACAACATCAACAACAACCCCAACTTCAGCTTCAGCAACAGCGTCAGCAGCAATTGAGCCAAGCAATATGAGCACAACGAAAGCTACACCAACGCATGAAAGCTTTGGCACTGACACAAACCACAACGCCAACAACAGCTATAAGCCAGCAGGGGGCATTAATAATGAAAGCTTAAAGCTGAGTGCTTCGGTTGCCTACTCTAGTACTGAGCATCCACAGTATGCAATGATTACCAGTGGAAGTGCACAACAGATGCATGAAATTGTCATGGTCGACAATCGCAATGGTGGCGAGAAACCGTTTGCTGCTTTCGGAACACAGGGGCTACAGCGCGTAGAAAGTGAGGGCGCCAACGATCCCAACAGTAAGGTCAATATTAAACGTGAGTTCTTGGATACCACTGAAGGTGCACCCACTGTGTCCACTCAAGACTCAATATCGAATGAATACGGTTCGTCAGAGTTGATCTATGCGCAGGCGCTTGGCGTCACCAATGGACAAGCGGTGAATTTCCAACATAGTTCAGCTGACGCTACGGAACCAGACACAGCTGGAAGTGATAATATTTATCACATCATAATGACAACTGATGGTCCCAGGGTGACCAGCAGCACAGAAAGCTATTTAGCGCTCAAGGGCTCCATTGCTACAGAAGGTAGGCACTTTTATCGTCAAAGATTTTTCTGAGCATAAAATTTTCTAAGCAAAAATTTAATACGTCAAAGAATTAAGCTACACCTTTGAATTTTATTTTTAATCAAAATAAGCAAAGGTTAATTTCACATGACATCATGATTATAATAGCACAGTCCCAGTTGTTACTAATAAAATCAAAAGTGTGACATAGTCGTTTAATAAGCACTCTTTCCCCACTCAGTAAATAAACATGTTTTTTGTGTTACAACTTTTTTGCGCCATATTGTAACACAACTCAAGCATATTAGAGCACAACTTCTAAATTTCAAAAAACAATAATAAATGTGGAGGAATTTTTAACACATTCAAATATTTGAGACTATGTTAGAATGTAGCATAACTTGAGCACATCACAGCACAATTTCCAAATTTTTTAACTAGTGGCGGAATTCAGTCAAAGGGAGTAAAATTGTGAAATTCGTATTAAAATATGGTTGGAACAAAATATCATTAATCTACATGAAAACACACATAACGACACATCACAAAACATTTTTTATTATTTAATTATACACAATGTGACCAACATTTTATAAGAAAAACTAAGTCATCCAACTGGTTTTAGGTTGGAAATAAAAAGAATTACACAGAATAAAAATAAGCACAAAAAAAAGTACACACTTAAAGTAAAATTATATACGACCAAAATTTATGAATAAATCCATTTAACGGAAGTCATTTTATTAACAAACTTAAATTAAGAGATACAAAATGAGACAAAAGAAAATATAAATATAAATCTATCTATATCTATATCTATATCTATATCTATATCTATATCTATATCTATATCTATATCTATATCTATATCTATATCTATATCTATATCTATATCTATATCTATATCTATATCTATATCTATATCTATATCTATATCTATATCTATATCTATATCTATATCTATATCTATATCTATATCTATATCTATATCTATATCTATATCTATATCTATATCTATATCTATATCTATATCTATATCTATATCTATATCTATATCTATATCTATATCTATATCTATATCTATATCTATATCTATATCTATATCTATATCTATATCTATATCTATATCTATATCTATATCTATATCTATATCTATATCTATATCTATTTATCACATTGGCATTTTTGGCATGAAGGGGACAATATAAAAACAGTGTTGAGCTGAAGAAAAATAAAAATTGTACAGCAAATTTTCAAAAGTAACTTAAGTCAACCCTTTGAAATTTTGACTTGCAGGTTGCCACCAATTGAAAAATTGCTGAAAATGTAAAAAAAAACTCAAGTAAAAATATCTGATTTAGAAAATTTATAAAATTTATTGAATTTAACAGAAGTTTTGCAGTGCTGGTTCTCGATTTGCTGTTTACTTTGATTGCTTTAATTGCGTCAAACAATGCATCAAAATCCTAAATATCGTTGTCCGTTTTTCTAGGTCTGCGCGCTGTCATACTAAAATTTGAACGAAAATGTAAAAAAATAACCAAAAATATCACTGAAATGAAACAAAACTTCGCTTTTGAATCAATGACACTTGTAAACTTGTAAAGGTAAAAAAAGTTATACAAAACAAAATCGCAAAAGAGAGGTAGCAACTTGCAAGCCAACAAAGGTGCCAACCTGTACTTTGATGCCATTTTTTAATTAACATTATATAAAATGGCCATTTCATAATATCGTTGGAATTTTTTTTTTCAATTATGATATTGTATGAAAAAGCAACACATCAAAAATATTTACCTTGAGTTTTCAATAAAAATGTTAAATTTAAGAACACAGGACAAGTACACAATTATAATTTTAAAATTTTTAACAACTAATATATTACAATTTCTTAAGCAGACACTGCGTTACTGCGTCCGTCCGCTTCAAAAGTAGATTAGTATCCCTATTCTGGTGATTGACAATTGTAAAATTATTGACAACTGTAACAATTTCTTATTCTAAAACGTAATCAAAAACGCATAGCATGTTAAAACTGTCAACACCATGAACAAATATTCAGAATAAATAAATTTTTGAAACATTTTGAAAGTTTTCAACTCCAAATGAAAATACCAAAAAGTAGCACATAAAATACTAGCTTGTCAATGAATTTATAGTTGCCAACCACCAGAATAAAGCTATAAAAGTGGCAACTACTCTTTCAACGTCGATGTCAGTGAGAGTTTAGGTTACGACACTGCAAGAGTTTCAAAATACACCAGTGGTGGCAACCTGCAAGCCTCTCCCTCTCTCTCTCTCTCTCTCTCTCATATTTATGTTCAAAAGCAGAACAAAAAACACTTAAGAAAGCGTAAAAGAAATAGAAATCAGAAGATATGAGTGTATTTCGAAGTACACAGCACATCGGACATCGGAAAAGCAGTACTGCACTGCCAAAAGAAGTATGGTTGGTTACATTTATTTTAAATCAAAAATGTGGAAGCAAATTTTATGCACATATAATAATATGTTTAACTTAATAAAATTATTTTTAATAATAGCAATTTCAAATATAAAATTTTTTAATGAAATGTTTTTCTTAGGTTTTCCATCCAGTTTCGAACCTGACTTAAAGGTGGAATTTAATGTCATTCCAGCTGCTGCAGAGCAACAGACATCCAGCAGCACTGAGTCACCACTAAATGAGGCCACCTCAACAAATAATTTGGTAGATGTGAGCACAGAAGGTATTAAAACATCCACGCCGCTTACGTTCACGTCAACGCCAAAACAGAGCCCGTTGCAACCCAGCACAGAGGGTGCCCATCATCAGCACCACCATCACATGCCCGAGGATGAAGACACAGCTATTCCAATAGAAGCAAATCCCGCCTATCCTTCACTACCCGAAGACGATTTCTCCCTGAGAGATGTTAACTTCCCGCTGGGAGAAGGCGACGAACTTGTTGATGAGCCACGAAACAATGGCGGTGGATCATCTTATGATGCACTCAAGAGCACCAAGCAACTCGATGATGTTTTCATTAATATGTCAGGTAGTGGCAGTGGTGACAATGATGTTGTCATGGAACCCTCGACAGAGTCCTCTGGCGAACAAATGAGCTCCTCATCCATTATAGCGCTTATGTACTCAGCCGAAGATGCCTCCGAAGAGGCCGCAGTCTATAATATCCCTGGCTTACAATTGATCAGCACAATAAAGGAGTCGGAAAATGAAACCGGCTCAGGTGAAAGTCAGGAAATGGATTTAGGGGTACTGTATATGGGTAGCGGCAGTGGCGGAGGAAGCAGCGAATTGATTGGCGACACAAAAACATCCAAAAAACGAGAGCCCACCACACCTAGACCCACCAAAAGACCTACCGAAGTGCTTGATATAGACGACATTGGTGCGTTTAATGAGACAATTTCACCTGCAGAGGATCCCAAACTGGATGTTGAGAGCTTGAAGCTGCACGAGGAACAAGATGAAGCCAACTTAAACTCGGATGCGGCGACTAAAGGTAACATTTTGTCAGTGAAGACACATCCGTTGCAAGACAAGACTATTGAAAGTCAGTTGGGTGTAGTAGGCGTGGCTAACGATCAGCTTGTCGGTGAACGAGCACAGCGATTATTTCTACAAGTTTATTGAGTAAACGAATAGAGATAAACGACATTCTAGTAGAAAGTTGAGATGAAGATGAGCCAGAAAGTATTTCTTTCTCAGGCCCTCATTCTGCGAAGGCAAGACAACTTTTACGATGTTTGTATATACATATTACTAAAAACAAATTCGTTTAAATTTAAGGAAGAACATAAAGAATTTTATACATTGTAAGCTATAGTGGAATTCATTAAAAATTTAATAGACTGCAGACTAATTTTTTTAATGATTAATATTAATCTTACAATTAAAATTTAAGCTAGTTTTTATTCACTAACTACCAAGCCTAACTTAGTTTAGGAGTTAAGGACACTGTTACAGTTTTTTTTTTTATGAAGCTGGGCTCCTCATATGCAATACATACATAATTCTCCCAATGGAATTCTTTATTATTTATTTAAAAGTTTGGCATTAATTACATCATGAAAATCATAAACATACAAGCATACATACATAAACACAACACATCAAATTTCTCAAATTTTCATTACAACTCTAGAACTAATTTTTCTTTAAACTAAACAATTTATTATTTTTAGAATCATTCTAAAGTTTATAAAGAAAGAGTTTATAAAGAAAGAACCACACAAAAAAAAAGTAATACCATCAAACAAATTGTGTCCAGTGTGCCACAACAAGTCTTTATTTAACTCATAAACATTTATGTTAGATTTAATAAAAATTTTAACAAAAAATTTGAACTAATTGCTTTAGATTAGATTCATTCTAAAATATATAATTTATTTTTATCTTTTTAAACTTAGTTCTCGACAAAACAAAGCTTTTATTTTAGACTGAGCTGTTGACAGTTTTTCATATTAAATTAATTTTAACTTTCTTTTACAATACGTTGTTAAGTCTAAAAGAAGTAGTTATAACATATCCTATATATTAACTCTTATATGCTTTAACTGCAAAACTAACTAAGTTAAAATCAAGGAAAATAAGTGTCAAAATGAAGTCATTTAAGTGCGAACATTCGCCATTCATAACAATGTAATTCTTTTAATTAAAAAAAAAACAAAAAAATAAAACGCACACATAGTTAATTATTAAATATTAAATTATAAAATAAATTTATTAATAAGTAATATTATGCTTCAGCATTAAAATCAACTATGTTGTGAGCATTCCATAAAATATGTTGAGATAATTACATTATTTTAGTATAGTATAGGTTGCATGAAAAATTGTAATGATTATGAAGTCAATAAAAATAATAAAAAAAAAAAATATTAATTCAAGGAATTATCATGGATTTGTTACGAGTTGTTATCAAAGACCCAAACCTTGGTCCCTTCAACTTTAGTGAAATTTGTATATGGTATTGTTTTTTGGATTTGGCGCTACTTTTGAATTGAAACTTCTTAAGGCTGCTGCCCACTTACGGCATGTAACGAAACGAAACGAAACGACAAGCCGGTCAGAACTCTTTGGTTTTATAGCCACCGACTTTTTCGTCGGTCGTTGCCGTTTCGTCGTCGGTTAGTGTGAAAGAATACATAAGAACAGAGTGTAGTTATATTTTGTAGTTTCGTTAAGTGCCGTAAGTGGGCAGCAACCTTTAGGCGGCGATACGACGATTTTTATTGAGGGAAAAATTTCAAAAAACACGTATGCATGTTTATAACCGATTAAATGGCCATTTCAGCCCTTGAAACGGCTTTGGCCGAGCTTTTTGTGAAGTGTTTGAACACAAATGTTCGAGAACTGGACCTACAAGCTTTATGCCGACTCTGATCGGGTTATGATCGCAGTGAGCTTTTCATGACAGTTTTTACTTTCTGAGGTTCGCCATTGTATGCAGACAGTTGACGGCGGAACAGAAATTTTAATTCAATTGAAAAAACATTATGTGTCAGATGGGATTTGAGCCTGGGTTCTATCGCATACAAGCCACACACCTGAAGTTAAGCGTTTTGTTTATAAACAGCTAACAAAACAGTGGCAATGTATATAAGCGCTGCCTATGAGAGTCACCGTGGTTGGCAGTTTTAGGGAATCGATGGCTTCGAATCTGATGTCAGGATTTCAGTATTCAAGATGGCAGATAGGCTTCCACCTCGTTTGTTCTTGTATTTTTGCAAGTCCTTGTTATTTTAAAATTCCGACAACGGATTTAATTCCGAATTTGATATCACAGTTTTAAAATTCAAGATGGTGGATAGAGTTGACACCTAAATTTTAACTACAGGGCTGCCACCTATTAATAATATGTTTTTAAGGGTTTTAAACATTTTCTAAGAGTTTTAGAGGGTCGCTGATTTTGAATCTGATGTCAGAATTTTAAAATTCAATATGGCGGATAGTATTGCCACCTAAATTGTTACCACAGGATGGCCACTTAATAAAATGTATTTTTAAGAGTTTTAAACATCATCGAACAGATTAAAGGGGGTCATTGATTTCGAATCTGATGTCAGAACTTTATAATTCAAAATAGCGGATAGGGTTAAAGTGTTTTTTTATTTTTATGAATTCGGTGCTTGGGCGAACATTATGTAAAAATGGATCGCTGAATCTGAATCCATTGTCAGAATTTCAAAATGATATCATATTTTACAATAGGATTGCCACCTAACAAAATATATTTTGAAAAGTTTTAAACATCATCGAACGGTTTTAAGGGGTCGCTGATTTCGAATCTGATGTCAGAATTCTAAAATTCAAGATGGCGGATTGGATGCCACCCAATTTTGAAGCGTTATCTTCTTTAGCTATGGTATTAAGTGGAGTATTAAGTGGAGTGGAAATGAAAACTTTACAAAAGCGTCAGTTGCTCTTATGCAAAGCAAAAACATGTACAAACAGCAACAACACATGCCGCTCTCGATGGTCAGTACATTTTCAAAACAGCTTAAACAACAATAAATACATGCAAACGCAATAAAAAACAACACTCACTTGACGATGCTTATGTTGATAGCATAGCTACCAGGGATGTTATGTGGGGGCTTTTAGGGCTTTTTTGGGCCCTTTTCAGTTTAAAAAGCCCCGAGGCCCTTTCTATTCATTTTAGGGCCTTTTGGAAAATTATACTGAAAAAATAATCAAAATTTTTTAAAAGAAAAATATAAAAAAGAAAAAAAAAATTTAGGTACTTAATAGAAACAAAAAAGCCCGAAATTTTTTAAGCATTAAATTTGGAAAAACGCCTTAATTTGAAACGGCAATTAAGCCTGAAAGAACGAAATAACCCCGAATAGTTTGGAAATAAAGCCGGAAAGAAAATGGAAATTACGCCCGAAATTTGCAGCAGTTTTTCGGGCTGTATTTTCTAATTTTTCGGGCATAATTTTCTCTATCCAGATTCAATGTAAGATTATCAAAGTATGAAAGAACAGATTTAAGTAGTTTAAATCTGTTTAATGTTCTCCCGTAAAAATATCTACAAAGATTTCCTTAATTTTATTTGTTTTTTTATGTTACTCCATGAACAAGGGGTCCATGGACATTATGTCCGGATAGGGTTAAAATGGTGTTTTTTCAATAATAAAATGTGTTGCCCTTTTATGGAATATTGTTTTTTTACTTTACGTATAAGGGCAAAATATTTTATCGTAACTAATTTGAAATTTCTTAAATTTTGGTAAACAAAAATTCGGGCATTTTTCCTTATTTTGATTTGCTAAAAATTCACGATTTTTTCTGTTGTTTTGGTGAAATTTCGTTAAAAGAATGTGCAAAACCGCCTAATTTTACCACTGATCTTTCATTTGAAAATTACCCCAATTTTGTATGAAAAAATGTTAGGTGATTTTTCATTTTATTTCTTATGTTATCTTTTACTGTTTGTATTTTATTTAAAGGCTATTTTTCCAACAGCCTTTTAAATTGTTCTCAGCAAAACAAGTTCTCGTATATATAGTCATGGTCCAATAAATAGCATAGTTTTTAGCAATTTCAACAAGTTTAGTTTGTTTCCCAAGTTTTGTTTAGATGAAAAGAGCGAACCCCTTAAGACTCCATCGTAGTCTTGACAATGCCTTAATATACAAATTAATTCTGATAAGTGGTCAAAATCCACACTAAGAAAAGAGGCCAGTAACATCTCTCTACGCCCTAAATAGACATAAACTGTTTTGGTGGCGTATTTCGTAAGAAGTGCATAGTTTAAAAAAAAATGCTATCTGGAATACCCTGCGTCGCTCAGAGGTGGAATGACGAAAAGGCCGAATTTCGACCTCTGGCTTACTCTAGTCCATATAAAAGTCAACAATAAAAGTCATCAATATTGAGTTACAACTTTTAAAATCTAAAAGCCCTATTAATGCCAAATTGGCCCTATTTTTAAATGAATGTTGGCCCTTTTACAGTAAAGCCAATATCACCCCTGATAGCTACTGTATACGATGGCCAAGGCAGCGTTTATAATAGTGAGCGCTTATTGCTAACGCGAGCCGGAAAGCATATTAGGGCAAAAGAGGTGCGTAACTTGTTTTCTCTATTGCTCTAATGTGTTTTTCGGCTCGGCTCAGCAGTAAAATTCTGTCAACGGATTCGGATTCAGCAACCCACTTTTAGCAACCTAGCGTTCGGGCCTTTCCTATCCGCCATCTTTAATTGTTTTATACATTATTTCTTACTAAATTACAGTCAAACAGGTGTTGATGCTTTTGATAGAATCAAAAATAAAATCCTATGATTCTCGGGGGAGATTTTAACGTAAATTTTGCATGAAATGATTCTTTACTGCTAACTAACTTTCTTAACGAAAAATTTCGTTTGCACATAAATAACGATCCCAACGAATCAACAACTAAGTCCAGAACTACAATAGATGCAATTTTTTCACGTTATCCCGAAAATTTTTAATCATACCAATTCAAGCACAAATCAATTATAGTGTAAAAATTGAGTAAACGGAACATTTTTTAGTGAATTTTGTCTCGCTTTCTCATCTCTTTCTCTTTGTCTCTTACACTAAAATTTTTTTATTCTAGAAGAGAAAGAGTATATACAGAGAAGAAGTTTCACTTTCTTATTATGGTTGAATTATAATTGTCAAAATCAGCAAATTTTGATAATGAACACGAAAGAAAAGAGAGAATTTGCAGATTTTCTATGAGCTGTCAACTTTGATTTGACAATTATGGGTAGTCGCTCTCACCCTTGCGACAACATTATAATTCAACAATGTTTCAACACGCTATATTGTTTCATTTTTTTTTTTTTTTGGTTCTTTTTTTATGAATTTTCATCAAGAGTTGCTATGTACCTTGTTCAAAAAAGAAGAAGACTTAACTGTCCGATTCGAAAATTTTTTCTATGAAAAGGCTGCCAAATATCAGCGTCTCTCGTTGACATTTGGTACAGTGACAATGTTTTGTTTACAACAACTTTTTTCGTGTCTTCGATAGAACAGTTATGCAGAGCCTCCAAAAAGCTCCCGTGTGTATCACTGATATAGAATCATTCCCAATTTGACAACTTGTCGTTGCAGCCGCAGGCAATATGTCCCGGTTTCCACTCGTCAAGTCTTGACGGTCAAGTTTTTGACATTCCCTTTGAAACTTGACGATTCAGTTTACACACATCAAGAGTTGACGATCAAGTCCGAAAGAATAAGAAAGAGTAACACATTAAAAAGAATATGTGTGCAAGTGAAATAGAACAAAAACTTGAAGATACATTCAAATCAGTTCCTTCCTCTTTCCTTATGTTCCGTTATCCCACAAACTCGACTTGCTTTCAAGAAAACTTGATGTGTGGAAAAGGCATGTCAAGCTTTAATGCATGAATGCTGCTCGAGTTCGGAAACAACGATGTTCTGCTTTCAATAAACATTCTTTATGCAGTTAACATTTTTTCCTTTGCATTAAGTTTCGTTGCTTTTGACGAATGTTGCTAATGACTTGCTTCGTTGACCATTCTTGTCTCGTAGGCATTCGTAATCGCGAGCACTCGTACTATATGTCATTCATATTGTACATGTGTAGCGTACATATTCGCGCATTAATTTTAATGCAAAAGGCACATTCATAGCTCGTATATTGATGAGACGTTCGAAATGCCATTTGAATGCACTCAAGCTGTTCTCTGGTAAGTACCAAAAGAGAGAATTTTAACTACCACTCCTACCCTCTTCAATATATCTTGTACAGAGCAAGGTTTATTAAACAAGGTAGTGTCGTCTCGGAGCGGTAGGTTCAGCAGCTGTCAAATGCATAGAATATTATAATTTGCAAATTTTGTTATTAGTTTTGCTTTTATTCGAAAAAACCTGATTTTGGCTGGTACCCACCACAAGAGAGAATTTTAACTACTAATACTACCTTGTATTGCCGAATTTTGAATATTTTTTTTTTATTCTCGTTTAATGCAGCGTCGATCTGAGCACTGGTGACAAACTGTACTTCGCTCGGCATGCATGCATTACTTTTTTTGTGCGAATGTTATTCGAGTGGCAAAAAATGACGAATGGTCTTATGCAGGTCTCTGTTGGACACTACTTAGAACTACAGAGATCATTAAAATCGAACCATACTCTATCTACCATACAAATTTTCCCGAAGATATTTCATCCTTTTCATTAAAAGTAGACCCAAATCCGGGATAAAGTAGTTCAAAATAAGCAAGTATTGTGATGTTATTAAGTAGTTTTTTATCCTTCTCTATATAACCGGTACTTCATCTTCAATCATCGCTTCCTGATTTCTTCAACACGAAACCGTAGTCATCTTAAGTAAAACAAATAAGCCAGTGATATTGTCCAAAAACACATAAATATTTTTGTGCAGTCAAATAAATTGGCAAGATTTTGTGCATTACAACAAGTGATGGTGAAAGCCTGTGGATAACAATTTTTGAGCCATTAAAAAAGTTACATAATGGCGACAGGTAATTTTTTAACGATGCGGCTAAATTCAAGCAATAATTAAAAGTTGTAAGTAACAACAAAAACAATAAGGTACAATCACAGAATGAGTGACCGACAAAAAACGTGACGTAGCTGTTGGTTTCAGCAGAAAATTGCCACAAGCTTGAAGCCAAAAAATTTACCTAATTACAAATAGCTTACATAACAAGGTTGAGGATAAGCAGATAAGCAACATATGTATATATAAATAAGGTGGGTGCCAAATGAAATCGAAATACGGCCAAATATGAAAAAGCAATTATATCCGGAAAGAGATACAAGCTCTAAAGAGGGTGTAATTATTCATTCATTGGCTGTAATTGATATGCAACGAAGTTAACAAATTTACAAAAAGATATGAATAAAAAAGAATTGAATGCGACAAGCAGACGTGAAAGTTAAGACCAATAAGATTGTATATCTAGCTATCACTGCTTTCTATGAGCTGCCCGGAGCGTTTGTTAGATGACAGCTTTAAAAAAAATTATCACGATCGCGCATTGACTCCGGCAAATGCTGGAAGACCAGCATTGGAACGAGTTATCGTTTGGTTGTTGTTGTTGTTTAATTTGAAGAAGTCTTTGACAGCGAACCCAGGAACACACAATGAATGGGTGCAAAAAACTTATCCATTTACTTTCGCTTTTTTCGGTTGGCCTGTTCAAGTCGATCGAAGAAAGAAACTAACAAAATACGATTTCTTAAAATTATTTATTGTATAAATTTATTTTTTTTACAGTATTTTACAGTTTACGTTTATATTAATCAACGGAATTTGTAAATTTTGTTTAAACTATATAACAAAAACAATAACTGAAAAACAACGGTTTTAAAGTTAAAAAAAAAATACATTAATGATTAACACTTCTTAGGTTCTACTTCTCACACTGCTTAATTTTTACCAATTTGGTCCACTTGTGCCTGCAAATTGTTGATCACTTCCGATGGCACCTGATCACCTAAAATCTCGAACAGATTGATTCTTTGATTTCCGGGTATCTGCTCGTAGGCGCCCAACTCAATGCCTTCCTGGACATTTTGAATTTGTGCATCCTTAGGTATGAGCGAAGTCTGCTGTGCCTGGCGGATGGCCTCATTCGTGTAGGCGGCACCCTCACGTTGTGGCAAGCAGGAGGCCAGGGCCAACATAGCGAATAAGCACAGCACGATTGTTTTCATTTTATTCTGATAATTTTATTTTAAAGTTCAAAGTGTAAAAACTTTCGTCTGGATTTCCAAATTAATTCAATTGCACGATCTTACCTTGTGCACGATCAATACTTAAATGTTTGTTATGTTGCATTTGACGCTCTTGTTTATAAGCTCGGCTTGAACAGGTCGAATGGTGGTGATTTGCTTGATGCTTCTTTTGTTGTTGTTGCAGTTGTTACGTTTTTCGCTTTGAAAGCAAGCACCACTTTGTTGGAAAACACTGAGATGGAGGGTGGGAAGAGGGGAACTTATTTGAATATCTTTATTCGCAGCACGTTAAAGCTAAGCCAATGAAAGCGCCCCTTATGGGCTCATCTGATAAAGCTTGACACTCGCACACAGAGCTTCCCAAACCAAAGAGAAATCTTCGCTGCATGTGCAGTACCGCGTATCAGCTACTTTAAATACCGCATATATTGCAAAAAGGTTAAATTTGAAATTTGTTTTTTCATTTAATTTGATTTAATTACTCGTATTGAAAAGGGATTTTTCATTAAATGCTTATTTCAGAACAAAGCAAATATCTAATTTCAATAAATGATGTAAGTTTATTTGAAAATGCATTTAACAGTTCAAAAGGAAAACTGTTTTTCTGCACTCGTGTAGAATTTTACTATCACCGTATGTGTGTATGTGCAAGTGGCGGTGACGACGAAACATGCACCATAATTGTAAATACCTTATTTTATTGATTTTTGACCTACAGCAAAGTTGCGATTTCGGAGTAAAAAGTAGTTTCTGTGGCAGTTCTATTATATTCTATTAGGCATACACTAGAGATGCCGATCCCGGGATCCTGGACATTTAGAAGTCCCGGAAGTTCCGGGATTTAACAAAAAATATCCCGGGTTTTCGGGATTTAAAAAAATCTAATAAACTTATGAAAAGCGGTCGAAATTAATTTACAAAAATAAACTAAATAAAACCTTTTTATTTATTTTCTTTAAAATTAGTAAGAAAATGAATTAAGTGTGGAAAAGCCCATGGTGTGGGGATAGGTCATGAATACTAAAGGTCAATTTACACGTGTCAAAAAGTTCATGTATTAAAAAAATCTATGGAAGGATAGCACCTGGTTACTAACGGAGAACTTACACAGCTCACTAAAAACTCGAACTTTTTTGCAAAATTATGCAACATTGCAAACATTTGCTATGAATCTGAAATCTGTATATTTTCTCGTCTCTCTCGTCTATACCTAAGACATAAAACGAAAACAAATATTTATGTCCCTTATTTTTTTTTATTTACATGTTTATGTTCCTTATATAAATTATTATTCCCACAAATAAGAGATTAATTAAAAATATGTTAAATAAGTAATTTCTGCATTGCACAACAGAAGAATTTTCAAAATTTTCAAACCCTGAAAACCACACCAATATCGCATATTTTTAATTTTTAAATTTTGACATCAATTTTGATACACCGATTGTTAGTTACAAAACATGTGGTCTTATAATTCTGGTCAAAAATATTGATCGATATGGAACGATATGGGATCGTTGCATTCTGGGCCGGCCTGGTCCATTAAATTTGAACTATCATTAATTTAAATTAAACTGGTACCAACATTTTTAAAAAAACCACACCAGAAACATAAACTCTCTTGTTTACTAGCACCTGTTCATAATATCACTAATTTATGCTAAAAAAATGTTCTTTTATAAAATCCCGGGACAGGATCCCGAAGTGGTCGAAAATCGACATGCCTAGTTTACACACTTGGATGGTGCAGAGTGAATTATTCGAAGGAAATTCATTCTATTCAATTTGATCTGAGTCTCCAATATATTCATGTACACTTAACGGTATAAAACATCCCAGAGGTCTTGAGATATTAAATCAGATAAGCAAAAAATTATAGATGATATCAGTTACCATAATGTTTCTGAAATATCCAACTGTGTTGCCACAGTAAAAGATATAATCAACTTTTTCAAAGAATCTAATCTGCACCAAAATTATTCTCCAAATATACTTTTATTATGTGAAACTAGATGGTCACAAAAATAAAAAATCATAGCATTATTTAAGGGGCATTTTATAGACATAATGGCCGGTCTTCAAAAACTCTCCCACGAAGGAAATGTTGGCACAAGAAAAGCTGATTTCCAATTGCTTTCTGCTTTTGGGCAGACCATATTATTTGTGGCGTTATGTCTTATTGCCAAATACAGTCAGATTCTTGAGCCAGTGGGCAATATACTGCTATCAAAACACTTGGATGTAATTAAGTGTGGTGAGCATATCAAAAGTGGGTATTCAACAACTGTTAAAGACTGTTTAGCAATAAAAATAGCTGAAGATTTAAATGTTGATTTACGCCTTCTGCGTATAGTTGGCCGCCAACAACATAGAGCGAATCATCCAGCTGCGTCGCTAAGGGAATACTTCAGGCGTTCTTTGTATGTGCCGTATCTAGATTCAATAATATCATCATTAGAAACAAGATTCAGCGAAGATAACTTAAAGTTGTTGCATCCCTCAAAACTGATCAACACTGATTCAGTCGTTTTGAATATGCATGTGGCAACATTTTCTAATTTTTTCGCATAAAAAGGAATTTCAGTACATCCAAGCTTGTCAAAACTTGGCTGCAATCAACAATGATAGAAGGCCGATTGAAGGCCTATGCATGCGCAGCGTGCATCGCAAACTGGTGGAGACAATGTTTATAGACAATGTTGTGCAGAAATTTTCTGAAGTTCCCAGACAGATTTTATTTGTTTTAAACTAAATTATAAGTAATTTAAATTTAATTATACGTTTTCATTTTGATAACCTTTGGGCGCTCCCCTAGGTCAAAGGTTGGCTACGCCTTTGTTCGCATAGCTTAGCACTGCATGGCTTAACAAGCATCACATAGAAATCTGTTTAATGGGATTTGAGTGTATCTGGTTACGCATAACATGACATCGCATGGCAATGCTCAGATAAAAACAGAAAATCATCTCTGAATAAATTGATAAATACAGAAGTTCTGATTCGTTTTGATATTTGGCATGCTTCATGTTTTTGACACTTGATGTTCCATAACTCGCTGCTAGAAATTGTGAAAAGCGATAAGCTTGTGAAAATAAAATAGTTTTATAACAACTAAAGTTATTTATGTCATTTGTTTGACCAAATGCTATGTTTTATTATGTTTTGCATAATCACCATTTTGTTTGCCATATGCTAGCCGCTTATCTGTGTTGCATGCGCTGCCAAGCTATGCGAGGCTAATTGGACCATAAGATGATAATTTTATATTATTGCCCTAACAACATGGTTTTGAATAGTAACTGATGTAGTGACAATTAAGTTGATTTATGAAAATGTTTTAAATAATTTTAAATTAACAAATTTATGGAAAAAATTTTACAGGGATAATAAACAAAAACTACACTCAAAGAAGTATTTGTTCATATTGACAAATTCCTAGGATAAGTTGATAAGTTTTTTGCCAGTATGGAGTCAACAAAGGCGTTTGTCAATTTGATTGAATGTGCGAGGTTGCAATCATATTAACAAAATTTTATTTCGTTTATTTGATAAACGGATATTTATAAATATTACAACCTGAAAAAATGGTATGTTGAATAGAAGAATGCTTTTCTTTTGAAAATATATTTTTTTTATCAATCATACAAAAGTGTTTTGTTGTTTTGATAAAATATTTCATTATTTCGAGCAATTTTACTAAATATTACAAAATCAAATTTAATAATATATCACTAAAAAGAATGTTATTTACACTAGTTCTTCCTTCTTACTCCAAACTCCTTACTCCGACTGAATTGTAAGTGAAATAATTTTTTTGTTTTAAAGAAAAAGTTCACAAAATAGCTTTTTATAATTTCGGCGAACAACGAATAACGTCAACGAAGTGCCAGACCTCTATTTGTGTTGTAATGATTGAAAGTTTTTGGAATTGATAATTCTTTTCATCATTACAAAATTGAAACAGTGTGACTCAAGCGATTATCAATTTTATAAATGATTTCTTCATCACAAAAAACCTATTTAGCAACCCAACGAAGTAAGTTTGTAAATTCTATTTATTAAAATTATTAAATTTAATTCCTACTGATTGACGATTTTGTAATCGTGAATAAGTTTATATCAAGTTGAGAAAAGAATTTTTCAAACAAATAAAGCACATTTTTACAAATCAGCACATTCAGTTTGTCAACGTTTTATTATGTTTTTAATCAAATGGATAAAGTTTCTTTTGATTTAATAATAATATGAAGCGTTAATGATAAAAATTAGTCGATTGCACAATTTGGTTTTGTTAAGGATTAACAAAAGTTATTTGACAATTTTACCAATAATTTTTCGTTAAATGTACAGAAAAGAAAATCATCTGGGGTAATAAAGAATTTAAATAAGAAAAGAAATAATTTTAAAAGCTACATATACACTTAAAGAAATATTCTTGGTAAAATTGATAAATATCTTTTGTAATTCTTAACAAAACCAAATTGTGGAATCGATTAAATTATATCATAATTGCTTAATTTTTTGTCAATCCGAATGAAACTTTATCCATTTGAATAAAAATATAATATAACGATAACAAATTGAACATGTTGATTTGAAAGAATTAATTTTACTTACTTACTTAGGTGGTCGTAACAACCCGTGTCCGGGTTTCAACCGACCTCATCAGCTCTCGCCAGGCGCCTCTGCTTTGCGCGCGCCTTCTCCAATCGGATACACCAAGTGCGGTTAGGGCTTCCTCAGCCTGGTCCATCCATCGGAGGCATGGTCTCCCTCGTCGTCGTTGAGCAGCGACCCTCGCTTCGAGCACCTTTTTCGCTGGAGCTTCGTCGTTCATACGATGGACATGACCCAGCCAGCGTAGTCGCTGCACAGTTATACGCCGAACTACGTCAATTACGAACTACGAACTATTACGAACTACGAACTACGAGCTCATACAGCTCGTGGTTCATTCGGATGCGATAGTCATCGCCGACTCGAACAGGACCGAAGATTTTGCGAAGAAAAATTTTTCTCTCGAACACCCCCAGAGCGGCTGCGTCAGTTTGCGAAACTACCCATGCCTCAGCGCCATAAAGCAGCACAGGTAGAACGAGCGTCTTGTAGAGTGTTAGTTTTGTCGATCGAGAGAGGGCTCTGGAACTTAGTTGCTTACTGAGCCCGTAGTAGCACCTATTAGCAGTTATTGTTCTTCGCTTTATCTCCAGGCTGATTTCGTTTCTGGTATTAATGGCGGTGCCAAGGTAAACGAACTCCTTGACTACTTCAAAGTTATAGCTGCCGGATGAAACGTGGGAGTCTAAACGCCGAGCTCCCTTGTTTGTAGACAGCATATATTTTGTTTTGCCCTCATTTATCGTCAAAACCATTTTGGCTGATTCCTTTTCGATAGCGGCGAAAGCAGCGGTAACATCTCTCTTGGTTCTGCCGACAATATCAATATCATCAGCGTACGCAAGGAGCTGGACGCCTTTGTAGAAAATGGTGCCATTACGATGCACACCGGCCTTTCGTACGATCCCCTCCATGATGATGTTAAAGAGATCGCAAGACAGTGGATCGCCTTGCCTGAAACATCTTTCGGTATTGAAGGTTTCGGAGAGGTCATTTCCTACCTTGACGGAGCTGCGTGTGTTGCTCAACGTCATTCTGCAAAGTCTGATCAACTTTGCAGGTATACCGAACTCAGACATTGTTGCGTATAGGCAATCCCTTCTCGGGCTATCGAACGCAGCTTTAAAATCGACAAAGAGATGGTGTGTGTCAATTTGATTTTCGTGGGTTTTCTCCAGGATTTGTCGTAGCGTGAAAATCTGGTCTATGGTGGACCTACCAGGTCGAAAGCCACACTGATAAGGTCCAATCAGTGTTTTTGTAATCGGCTTTAATCTTTCACACAGTACGCTTGAGAGAACCATATATGCGATGGAAAAAGGACTGATACCTCTATAACTTGCGCAGATTGTTGGGTCTCCTTTCTTAAGTATAGGGCACAGTACGCTGAGGTTCCAATCGTCGGGCATGCTTTCTTCTAGCCATATTTTGCTGATGAGCTGATGCGTGCGCCTTATCAATTCATCGCCGCCGGTTTTAAACAATTCAGCTGACAGGCCGTCAGCACCCGCTGCTTTGTTGTTTTTGAGTCGTTGGATAGCAACTCGAACCTCTTCATGGCTAGGTGGTGGTACTTCCACTCCGTCATTGTTGATTGGTAGCTCTGAACTGCGCTCTCCATGGGCGGCATTGGTGGAATCGTCGCCAGTAAGTAAATTGGAGAAGTGCCGTCTCCACAATCTCAGCACACACTGCGTATCCGTATTCAGATCTCCATTTTCGTCTCTACAAGAATTAATTTTAACTGTTTGAGAAATACTTTTGTCAACTTGATAAACACTTATTCAAGCTAGCAAAATCGTCAGTCAGTCGGAATACAATTTTATTATTTTTATAAATAGAATTAAGAAACTTACTTTGTTGGCTTGATAAACAGATTTATTATACTGGAGAAATCGTTTATGGAATTGATAAATGTTTGAGTCACGTGTACAAAATTTCTATATCGTAATGATAAAATGAATTATCAATTCTGAAAAACATTAAATCATTACAACAAAATAGATGTTTGGTATCTCAGTGTTCTCATATTGAAAAGTAATAAGAAGTAATTTTGTGAGTTGTGTAATTGAGTTTTTATTTAATTTGTGGAACAAAAATTAATATTAGAATATCGTTCAGGAAACAGAAGCCAATTTAAAGAGCAAACTGGAAAATAAGAGAGCCATATAACGTTAAGTTAAACAACTGGTAGTGTCGTGGAGCCAAATATTTTACTTGTTTATTTTGTCGGCGTGATATATATATAATGTGTTTTGCTCTAAATGCAATCGATATTTGTTTTAAGCTAATACTTTTTTTTTAGTGAACAGTATCTTTATATAAAACCCTGAATGCTTACAGCAAAACAACAACATTTTTTGTAAAACCACCAAAATATATGTATTCCTCGAAACAAAAAAATATTTTTATCAGAATAAAACATTTTGGTATGATTGAAAAAAAAAAATACGTTTCCAACAGAAAGGCATCATTCTATTCAACAAAACATTTTGTCATGATCAAATACTCCTTACTCATATTGACAGATTCTTTAATCAAATTAACAATGCAAGCGCGACATTCTTGATAAAGGCTTTTATCAAATCGAAAAAACTATTTAACAAATAAACAAAATTAAATGTTGTCAGTATGATAACAACTTTTTACATTAAATCAAATTGACAAAAGCTTTTGTTGACTCTATGTTGACAAAAAATGTATCAACTCAACCGAGGAATTTATCAATATGAACAAATATTTCTTTGAGTGTATTTTAAACAACGCGCTTTACAGAAATAAAAACAATATTTAAAAAAAAGAATCACAAATCACAAATTGATTGCTCTTGAGAATTTTATTAAATTGTACTACATTGCTAATCATTTGCAATCGGGGAGGTAGTAAGTTCCAAAGTCTAACTGAATATGATAAAAATTGACGATCAGACGTTACAGGCCGTCTCCACAGGCAAGAGTTTATATCTTGATACTTATGTCAGACTATATATTGCCAATGAAGACCGATCATTGCTTATGAAGAGCAATATATGCCACTATAAATATCTTGATAACTATTACTTGCCATGAACTGTCAGTTTGGTAGTTTGACAGCCAATTTTTCCATTTTTTTTTATTTTCTTAGCAAGAAGCTTCTTTAAATTAAAAAAAAATGTGTTTTTCATTTTTGGCTGATCTTCAGCAACTTCTTGCAATTTTTTTAAATTTTTAAGCGCTTCAATGCAGCGAATGTTCTTGTTTGACGTCATCTCACAAATGCTTATATTAAGATATAAAATGCCCACACACAAAACTTTGTTTTGATATGGCTCATATCTGTTTGGGGAAATGACAGCTGACCAGCAATAATTGATTGCCTGTGAAGACGCCGGGTAAGGGATAAGTATCTAAATGGGACAATTTGATTATTACGACCAGAGCGTGAAAAGGTTAGCCTATTGTACATGCATTGCGGTTCTTGGGTGGAAATGATCTTGTGTAGTAATATGATAGTCTTGTAAATGCATGTTATTTATGCATTATTTAATAAATCAATTAACGGAATTTCACACTTTTTTGGAAAAAAATCGTTAAAAAAATAATTAGGCTATTCACAGTTTTAATGTATATTAACATAGCGTATTTATAGCATTTGTTATTTTAGAAACTGTGAGCACCTCAGTATGTGTTTGCCGTATTCAATGATTTTGCAACGCTGTTATATATGCTGTAGATAGAGCATAAAAATACGAGACACAAAAAACACGTCCAAGGGCTGCTTTTATTTAAAGAAAAATACGCTTACGTAAGTTGGCGTAAAAATAACAAATCGTAAATTAAACAGGCTTGCTTACTTACACTGTGAATAGCCTAAATATCAAAAACTATAGGCTTATTCACTTAGCTCTTAGCTGTTCCAAAACTTTTAGAGCGGAACGTGCATGATCGGGTTAAAATTCACTGTAGGGTAGTTCTTGCACTAAGCATTTGCACTAAGCACTACTTAGCAAAGTTCTACTACATAGGTTCTCAAAGTGGGCATTATCGCTCCTCTTTGGGCGCTGAAGGCACCCTGGGGAGCGGCGTTTAGCTCTCGGAAATTTGGTGGGCGCTAAGACAGTGCTAGTGGGCGGTAGGAAGTGGAAACAACTTTTTATTTTAATAAATAGTTTCGGTAAAAGTTAAATAAAGCATTGCACACTATTCAGACAATAATTAAATTTTACCGAATATCAAATACTTTGTAATGTAATATTTTCCTCAGGGTTTTGTCACTATTAATAACACAGTACAACATTTTTCAGCTCATTGATTAAGGAATTTAATAAAAAAAAATTTAAATTTTCAGGCAAAAAATATTTTTTTTCTTCATACATTTATTTATAACTGCGAAACTGTTGCTACTCTAGGGAAACGTTATATGAACAGATTAAAGGAATTGTAATTTTTAATTTTTTTAAATTGTTTCAGCTAATTCGGACTAGTGGTTCTCGAGTTATGTCAAACAAAAGAGCCTAAAACGTGACAAATTCCCTTATACGATACTTACTAAATTGAAATCGATATTCAATTATTATGGCATGTAACTTGACAAAACGAATGATGCAGAACTTCTTCTTTTTGGAGCTACTTTCGCGTGCAGTTCTCAGAATTGAGTCCCAAAATCATGTGTTGTACTGTGTAAGGAAGGAAAAACAAGGGATTCAATCACCCTGTCTATTAGATATTTTTGAATTTTAAAGCGAATGAAAGTTTGAAGCGAAATGAATAAATATATGAATACCGTTAACATTGACCGCTACCCCTTCTGTCAATGCTGCAATCGGTTGACAAATCAGAAAAAGTTGCAATCGGTTCGTGCTCATGTAAAAAAAAACCCCAAAATAAAAGAACCGTTTGAAAAACAAAACAAATGAGAAAAAATCTACCGAAAATTGTTGCATATAAGTAGACAATATTTTCAAATTTCTGACATGTAGCCACATGTCCCACTTCGGGTACTTGTCTGTCAAATTTTGGAAATTTTGCCATCTTTTTTCTCTCACTGATTGTTTCGTCCACACATAGTTTTCTGTTTGGCAAGGCTCAAGGCAACATTCATCAGTTTTCTGATCAAACCCTGATTTCTGCCAGTTGTCTAAAATGTTTTTAACATCGGAACGTAAACATAGTTTGTCGGTTGCTTGGAATTTTTGGATCAAATTCCACTTTCTTCTTTTACAACAAACTTTGTTTGAAACAACAACAAATTTTGTCAGTGTCCGTTAGTGGAGCATCGTAGCTCTAATGTCGATTCTTCGTCGACGGTGTCACATTATATTTGTAATTATTAAATGATGCTATGCAACAGCCGCATTGCCTAACCAATTTGTATATAAGGCTGTGCGGATACGGTGAGTGTTTTGGACTTATATATTCTGATCTATTTCGAACACCAGAGGGCGCTGTAGTACAAAACTCTTTCAAAGAAATCGTGAAAACTCTAAAACTGCTCATCTGATTGAGATGAAAATTTGTATATATAGGTATTCTTGAGTACAGCAAGAGTTTAGACACTATCTCTTTTACTCAATCTCGAAATATCGCAAAAAACCTCTTTTTTGCTTTTAAACCTCTCTCTTCCGATTAGCATGATTAGTCTATTTGCGCTATCTGTTGTGCTATATCTTGAACACCAGTGAGCGCTGTAGTACAAGATACAATTCGGCATAGCAAAGCGCGACGCACAGTGGGGTATTCTACCCTGAAAATGGATATCAATTCACCTAGAAGGCGGAGGAAACTTTTGACCTTTTTTTTAGTTAGAATAAGTCCAAATAAGAAAAAACACGCAATCCTTGATATCCTTTGGTGAATTTTTTTTTTGTTTTTTTTTTAGGAAAAACACATTTTTTATGTGAATTCCGAGGTATATATTTTTGGTCTGTTTTTATAATTTAAATATTAATTTCTAATCACCGCCACTTGATAAAACTTCATCGTATGGATCATGAAAATTTATGTCACCACTTTCACCATTCTTCATCGGTTTCATCAGTGTTACATACAGTCAAATTTACAGCCATGTGGCATCTTTTGCAACTTCTTTTTAGGTCATATCCTTTTGCTTGATATTATTCGATCAGAAGTAATCAAAAACCCATTAAAAATATTCTCGAGGGATTTTCCCCACGTTGCCTCAATTCTATGTGATCTTGTCCAACGTAATTTGAATGCATGAATAAACTTATTTATTATTTCTGCGAAGCCTTTCTCATATTTCTCCGCTGGACAAATTCGTCGCTTTATTTCATCTATCAAATATTGAAACTTATCGTTGATTTAAGAAGCCCAGAGTTTTTCATTAAATCATACATTTTTTAGCGAGTTATAAAAAATGTATTAGAAGCAGTTCCTAAATCAAACAGCACATTTAATTTTCATATTAAAGTTGAAACGCACTTGAACACCTGAATAACCATATAACAAAATAGTACATCACAATTAATTGCTTCAAGGCATGCGATTGTCATGTAAAATACCAATAAATTGAACACAGACTTAACGGAGAAATTGCAACTATTCCGCATTGTCGATAAGTGATACACGCTACATTAAACATAATTTATTAAAGAGTTTTAAGTGTCTTAAAAATTTCAATGCCAAATATGTATTCCATAAATATGAAGGAACAGATCAGTATTAAAAACCGCAGAATTTCGTAAAAGTATATTGTATAATTGAGGAGCTAACATTAAAAAAAGATTTGTCACAACAAATTTTCATCTATTTAAAGTATTACGGTTGAAATCCTTCCTACCCAGAATTTTGTATCGCGGAAGAGCAGAAAGCGATTCTTCTTCAAGAACAATTTTTCGCCGGCGAGCTCGCTATCTTATCGTTTTCTGCTCTCTCTTGCGAGAAAAAAGTACATCGTGGCGAAATCTTCTAGAAGAGCAGAAAATTATTCTTACTGAGGAGCAGAAAATGAGTCTTGCTATTGAGCAGAAATTTTTAAAAATGTCGCAATATTGCTTTTTCTTTTTGATTTTGATTTAAAAAAAAAAAGAAGTGTGCGTGTCAGCTCCGACGCGCTACTGGAGCTTACTGCTCTAGATCGATTACCTTGGAATTTGAGATGTATATTAAAGGTAAAGGGGGTGAATAAAGGCATCTCTTATATTAGTAAAAGGATTGTATACTTTTTAAATTTTAAAATATACTCGTATTTATTACATAAATTCATCCTGAGGTAAATTGATGAATTCATTAATAGTAACGCCATTATTAAATACTGCAATATTAGGTTCATGGTAATAGCGAAAACATAGCATCAATGGTTGTACAATATCTAGTCGTTCCCACTGTTCTTCCAGAAACTAAATCTAAATTAACTTCTTCTTTCAAAAATTGTATCAAGCGCAGCCTTCATCTGTATGATGGAAAATTTCCTTAATTTTTTCATATTTTTTCTATTTAAGATCAATTTGTGGACATATTCTGTATTAAATGTCCCGTTATGTCATAGCAATAAAAATTCTAGCTAATTCTAAACCCAGCCAGTTTTATTTAATTGAAATCGGTTGAAAATCCGTCGACTTATTCAATTTGAAGTATTTCTACTTCACTACAAAATCACTAAAATAACTATGTTTTACTTGATCATTTTATGCGAAAAACTCAGTCTAGGCAAAGCACCATAAAAGACAACGATTTTGTGCTGTTTTTAAAAGATTAATGCTTAAAATTTAAATAACTCGACGAATTTTTAACTAATTTCAATGATAAAACTTGTTGGATTTATAATTAACCAAGCTCAATCAATTATAATAAAAGCACACTTTAATATAAACTACTCGTATGAGCAACGGCTATGTTGCAAATGCACACATATACACAATGTTTTTGTTGTGCTGTGGCCAGCATTGCCATATATTTTATTGAAAATCCTGTAATTTTAAAAAAAAAATCCTGTATTTGTAGAGAAAATACTGTTCTTATAAAAGGACTAAAAACAAATATTTTAAAATTTTTTTATTATAACATTTTTAATATTTTATTTAAAGTAAGTTATAATTTTACAAAAACATTACTTTCTTATTAGGTATGTAATAAAATTAACAAAAATAGATTACATAATAAGTTTTTAAAGCAATTCATTCGCAATGTTGAGATCATTGAACATATCGCACACTAAATACAAAATAGTCACAACTCAAAATTTACAAATTGTTACTTTGTAATTTTAAACTATTTGTAGTGATCATATACATTGAATGTAGCACATCAAATAAATTTTTTACTAGAGTCTAAAAATTTAAAAATTAAGTTGAAACATTAAATAAACGACAATTTCCTTATTTTACCAGGTTTTGTTAAGTATTTGTCGATTTGTAATTTGCAAAAGACTAGCGAAAAGAAATTAACAAAAACGATGACAGCAACAATGACAGGAAAAGCGCTGCCACATGATCAAATTTTTGAAAGGATGTACAAAGTAGTAGCACCTTTATTTGGTACTTTTATATAAGTACTTACATATAATTTATAAACATAAAATTTTTATTTTTTTTATTCAACGAAAATTAAAAAACTCTATTAAAAAAAAATCTGCCCAAATCCTGAGAGAAATATGATCCTGTCTACCTGCTCAAAATACTGCCCAAAACAGGATTAACTGCCCATATGGTAATGCTGGCTGTGGTTAGCTGAAAAGAGAAGAGTAGAGAGCAACATCGAGTTTATTGAAACTCTCTCTGCTGTGAATATGTATTTTGTTGGTATTTCTTCGTTGTTGGTATTTCTCTACTGTATGTATTTTGTTGGTACAACGCTGACTGCGTAACGCTTGATTTTTTAGATAACGCTCGATTTCACTCGCCATAAAATTTTCATACCGTGAGCAATATATGAAATCGATTCTAAAGGAGTAAGCTCCAAAAAAGGTATCACCCAGAAGTAACGATAACGAATTGCTTTCTTTTCGCGGAAAAGGAATCTCGCCTAAATATCTCCCAAAAGTACCGCTTTCTCTTCGCCGCGAAGCCTCGAAAAGCCGAGAAATGTTGGCTGGGTTATAATAGGGAAAATTATTTTAGAAAATACTATTATTATTTAGAAAAATAAAATAAGGCAAATTTTTTTTGTTATATCATATATTGAATGTTAGCTCCTCAATAACGTTTAAAAAAAAATAAACCATAAAAAACTATAAAAAATTATAGTCAGACCGTAGGGTAGGGCAGACTGTAGGGTTTAGCTACAAAATTGAAGGCAAAATAAGAAAAAAATTTAAAACAAAACAAAACCACCAACAAAAAAACAACAAAAACAAGCAGCGCAGTAATTTGGTGGCTGCACTTGCCTAATTTGATAATAGCGACTGCGGTTCTTTTGCAAAAAGTTTAATAGTTTATAATATGCACAAAATAGCACAACGAAATTTTAAACACTTAATAAAAACAGTTCATATTAAAGGAATATCTTAATAAGATGACAACAGAATACAACAAAATAAACTTTAACTCCACATGTATACCAAAATACCGGAGTTTTTTGGCACATTTTTTAATAAACACAAAAAAATTATTTCCAACACTTTATCTGCTAAATTTTTAGGCGTTAGAACAAGAACAACTTGAAGTTGAAGGTTCAATTAAAAAACTTTGCACAAAAGACTTTTTTTAAATAAAAATTTCATATAAAAATGCTGAAAAATTGCGATTCTCCACAGTGCGCGAACGAAATCAAAAAAAAGTTAAATTTGACAGCTTGTAACTTTTGAACTAGTACTCTTAAAATATTAATTTTTTTTGCTAGTGACGCAGAATTTTATTGACTTAAAACCAGTCAATAAACTAATAAAAGATCGTAGCTTCCATTTGATTTTTTGAATTTTTATGCCAAAAACCCAACACAAATTTATAAAAATATCTTTATCTAGTTGTTTTTTAAAAATTTCTGTGAATGTAGCACATTTTTAATGTTTTTTGGACTACTTGCCAATAATTAGCTGCCACGCCAAGTGAAGGTGTGTTAAACTAAATATCGAATTACAACTAGTTATTGTAATAACTCAACGTAATGAAAGATGAAAAGAAAGAAAGATATATTAAAACGTAATAATAATACGAGTGCCAATTAGGGATGGCAATCCCGGGATCCCGGACTTTTTTAAGTCTCGAAAATCCCGGGACTAGTCGATGAGAATCCCGGGGTTAATTAGCATATTTTCTTTTTCAAAACATGTGAATAGAAGGTTGCTTAAAAAATAAACACTATTATCACCGTTTTTTAGTCTACAAAAGGTGTTTTTATTCAACAGCACCACTGTCTGAATATGCAACTCAGCAAGTAGTTTGAGGGTTTGCTTATCAAAAACAGTTGATTTAATTTTGCTTTGATATAACAAACTTTTTCATATAAAAATAAAAATCAAGGTAAAATATATGTTATTTAAAAAAAAATAAACAAACAAATATTTGAATTGTACATATTTCATGTGATACAATGCACTTTAAAAACTAAAAGTAATTGTATTTTGTATTTATTTAAAGTAAAAAATTAGTACAGTGAGATACTCTATGTACTCATAACGTACAATAGCTATAAGGGAATTGTTCACAACAAACATTAAAAAACTTAAAACTAATAATTACACTGCTTTACAGCTGGGAAATACCAAAAACGGCACATATCTGGGCGAGTTAATTTGAACCTGTAGAACACAAAAACAGTTATATTTCTTTGTTAACTAACTTTTTTTACAGAAAAGGTTCAAGTCTGAGAAGTTTTATATTTTTGTATTAAAGTGCATTTAATTGTAAAAATTTTAAGACTAATTTGGTCATAATCGGATGAAAAAAATTTTTTTTTAAAATAATTTTGTAGAACGAGTTCAATTTCGATTTCAATGCTTGTACTATATTTTTATAGAGGTACATATATTTATTTATTACCACTAAATCAAAAAATTTTAAATATATGCTTGTCGACTAGTGCTTTGACGTTTCTTTTTTGATGAATCTTCGCGTATAATGAACCAACAGTAATCAGCCATCATATGTTCGGCCAAGGGCGCACCAAGAAAAAGGTTCTTTATTTAAAGACTTGTTAAACTTTTTTATAAAAGGAGACGCAAAAGTCACTGACATTTTAATTTTTAAATAAATCGCAATTGGCGAATGTCCGCTTCGACCTCGCTTGCATACGAGAGCCGTTTTCATAAAATTCTCTGGTAATTACATTCTGGTATAATTCCGGATCAATTGCTGCAACGACCACTTGGATTTCTGTTTTCGTCCGAACAGGCGCAACGAGGACGACCAGTCCTTTTCGCGTCACAGTGGTGCGAGATGGTTCTTCCGTTATGATATCCAGAATTTTGGGTTTTGCAATCCGTCTCCTTTAAAATGTTCACTAATTTTGTAGTGAATTTTAACAACTTGTACGCGTTGTTCGACCGTGAATTTCTCCATGAATAAGCCTCCATGCTTGCTGTTGGCAGCTATCACAGATTTAGTACTCTTTGCTGGTCACAAAAAAAGTAGTGCCGATCAAAACGTTAGTGACTTTTGGACACCCTTTGCAATATATAAACTTTGGAGGATAATGTCTTTTTTTTTAAATGGATAATATGAAAATGAGGGTAATATTATTTTTTTCGGCAGTTGAACTATAATTTTTTTCTGCTTTCACTTCCAATCCCTGTGAACATTTTGGAGAGCTAGACTACTGAGCCTCTCTCCTCCAGTTTTAGTTTCCAATAAGCAATTTTGCTTGATATCCAATGGAAGCCAAATAGATCTCCAACCTTTTTCTCCAATCTCCAGCATAGATATCGATTTGAACTCAGTCTGAGAAACAAGGCATTCTCCATGAAAAATGTACAATAGTTCTTAAACATTTTATCTTCATGACCTCCATTGGATCTCAACATTTTTGTCTTCATTTTGGTACATTAGTTATCCAATATTTTCTCAGCGAGTTCTCCATTTATTCTCGAGGTTGATATTATTTTAAACTCCAATTAAATTCTTAATTTTAGAATATTGGTTTCCCAACATATTCTTAATATTTTTTCACTTTTTCTCAACGTATATTTGTTAAACAGCAGCGTTATGCTTGTAGTTAATATACAAGCATAACGCAGTTCGTAAAAACTACTTAAATAACATATGAAATGCAATTTGAGTTACAGGATCAATTTATATTTCACTGTTTTGGCTTACGTTATTGCATCTGTCAAAAAACCAGAAAACAGAAATCAATATCTGTCAGAAATATCACCTCTGTATCGTTGCCGTTATTGAAAAAACCATCACCGGAGTCACTAACAGTAGATACAGCAATATATCCAGCGTCAGTGATGCCAACAGCCTCAGCAGAAGATCTAGCAATATCGCCAACAATAAGTTCTTCGCTGCATCCTCGAACCGCAAGCAACTCCAACACCTGCCGCACTTCTGACTTAACTTGTTATCTTTGTGTATTTTCACAAAATTCACTATTTATCAGTTAAATAATTATTTCACTTTTAATTCAATTTGTTTGTATTACACACAAATTTTACGATCTATTTTTTTATTATTTGTAGTCGAATTTCGGCCAACTATGTTTCAAAAGTACTAAAAGTTTGACGTTGACAAAAAAAAAAAATATTTTTTGAGTTAACTTGGAGGAAAATATTGGAAAACTTAGATTTTCTCCAGCATTGGAAAAAAGCTGAAGAATTGGAAAAAGATATCTCACTGAGAAACTAAGATTTTCTCTAACATTGGGGATATGTTTTATTCGACAAATACGAACGTTTTTTTGAAGCGAAAGACATCGACAACATTGCTCCACAAGGTTTCAGTTCAAACAATTGACTTTAAAAACTATTTGTTTGTGTTAACATCTTTTCTCAAACTTTAACGTTGATATTTAAAATATATTACAAATTGCAAATAATCAAAAAATAATAACGATTACTTAAGATTATGCAAAATACTCAAAAAGAATCACTAGTAATCAAAAAATATTCCGATAACTTATCGAGGTAATGAGCAAGAGAGAAAAGCTTAGATCTCATTTTATGCGAAAACATTATCAAAAAAAAAGCTCACCCAACATGTTTGCCTAGCATGCCCACGGCATAAGGCTGAAGTTCTAAAAATAATCAAAAATAATCTTGATAAGTAACCGAATTATTTTTTTGATTACTTTTGATTCTTTTTGATTATTTTGCGTAATCTCAAGTAATCGGTATAATTTGTTGATTATTTGTAATCGAAATCAATTACTAATCACAAAATTCTCCCTTGAGGATTATATAATCATTACAATTCTTTTTAAAAAGTAGAAAGTATTCCAATTCTTTTATAAACTTTTCTATACCTGCCACTCCTCCTTATTGGCGTTACAATCGGAATGACAAAGTTAATATACCTCTTACGCAATACGCGTTGGAGTATAAATATAGTGTAAGCAGCAAAATTGAATTTAAACCTATTCTACAAAATTATTTTTAAAAAATTTAATTTTTATTTGATTTTTTCAGATTAATCTTAAAGTGTTTTTAATTGAATACACTATACTTCAAAAATATAAAATGTTCCTGATTTTACCTAATTCTGAAAAAAATTTACCTAAGAATTGATTTTTTTTTAAAATCTTGAAAATTTTAAGAAATTTAAATTTTGACGAGCTATCACTGGAACATTTTTTATTCGATCGATACGATCGGTATATCAATGAAAAGGCAATTTAATTGTCAGTCATATACTACTCATCAATATCGGCCAAGTAATTTAACCCTCATCGGACCCTGGTATCAATTTGATACAATTTTTGTCTTTCAAGTTGAATAAAAAAAACTGTCCGATGGAAAGAACCGGTTTTTGGGAAAATAGCATGATTTTGCCTGTAGATTCGGGCTAATGAGTTTTTAATGTTCGGGCATTTCTGGTTTTGCCTGAGACGAAATAGTTACGAATCGGTCCCCCGTATCAACTTGATACAATACATCTGCCGATGGTTATTGCAGTTGTTTTTTGGGTAAGGCTCGTTTTATTTCATTTTTTTTCAGTATGTTCTTGAACACACACGAGTGAAGATTGAATTGAATTTGTTTGAAGTGATTTTAGTGAATTTTGAAGTGATTTTTATCTGCCGCATACTTTCATTGTTTTGTACATACATTCAATTGATTTCAAAAAAATGGAAAAAAATCTAAGTGAAAACCGTCAAAGAGACGAATATGATATGGATTCCGAATTTGGAAGTGAAGCAGAAGAATCTCCCGAAGATAGTGACAATGATTTCACAATGGAGGAAGAATGCGTTGCAGAAATGAGTGAGTATTCTGATGAGTACGATGTTAAGCCACTGGAACAAAATGTGGCAGAAGAAATTTCCAGAAATGCAACAGCAAAATATTTGTCAAAAAATAAAAAAATTCAATATTCAACGGAGCCATTTGAAAATAACCGAAGAAATTCATATAGGCGCGCTGATAATATTGTTTCATGTAAAAAACCTACCCTTCTTGTTTTGTGCTTCATATTCAGTGTTTGTTTGTTTTTGTTGTTGTTGTAGGACCAAAACTAGTTGCAGCTGCTCATGTTGTAGATGTTTTGTCTGCATTTGATTTGTTTCTGCGACCGATAGAAAATACTATTTTGAATATGAGGAATTTATATGGTTTGCGGATATACAAAGAAGAATGGGAACAAATAGATATGGATACTCTACATGCGTACTTCGGATTGCTACTGCTTGCTGGTGTGTATCATTCGTATGGTGAATGGGTTACACAACTCTGGAATGAGAAAACCGGTCGACCAATATTTCGAGACAAAATGTCACTGAAAATGTTCAAAAAAATGCATGGATGTATCAGATTTGACAATAAAGAAGAACGTAATGCCAATACTGCTTCTGTCCGTGATAAATTGGCACCGATACGCACCATATATGAAAAATGGAACCATAATTTGCAAGTTGTATACATTCCAGGCAAAAATGTTACAGTAGATGAACAGCTAGTTCCATTTCGTGGACGCTGTCCGTTTCGAAAATACATACCGTCGAAACCGCCTAAATACGGCATAAAGATTTGGATTTTGGCAGATTCAGTTACCTGTTATGTTTACAACACGCAAATTTATGTTGGTCGCAATCTCAACGCCGCTCCAGAGCGCAATATTGGACGCCGTGTTGTTTTGGATTTGGTAAATGGGCTGTCGGAGAGGAATATCACATGCGACAACTTCTTCACATCTTATGATCTGACTCAAGAGTTATATAAAAGCCGAATGACTATTCTGGGCACTATACGGAAAAATAGGACCAAAATTCCTCCAGTATTCTTGGATACGAGGAAAAAACCTGTGTATTCGAGCGTTATTGTATATGACCACAAATTACAAGCCATTTTACTGTCGTATGTGCCTCGGCGTTATAGATATGTTACACTGCTCAGTACATGGCACAATGCCGTCGTTATAAGTGAAAACGCTGAGAAGAAACCGAATCTAATTCAGGATTATAACAAAACCAAGAGTGGCGTGGAGACTATGGACCAGATGGTGGCTACCTACACCTGCAAAAGGAAGATAAATCGGTGGCCAATGACAGTATTTTGCAACATGTTGGACGTGAGTGCATTGAATGCATATATAACGTGTATTTCGCTATTTCCGGCTTGGAAAAACAACAAAACCAATAAAAATATACGTCGTCGAATATTTATTGAGGAACTTGGAATGGCTCTTGTGCAAAAACACATAGAAAAGCGGAAATCTCAGCCCCGAAGGCTCAATATTGAAGCACTACCGGCGATTACCCATTTGCCAAAAACTATGAAACGCGGCCGTTGCTACATATGTACATATAAAAACAATAAAAATTTGTATTCAAATCGTTGTGATAATTGTAAGAATTATGTTTGTAATGATCATCATTATGATATTTGCGAAAAATGCGCTAATAAAGGCACATAGCCACAAAAATAAGCACTTTTGACATTTTTCTCTTTCAAGTTTTCATTACTTATAAATGTATTTTCTTAATTTAAATTTATGAAAACAATAAAATAGAACTACAAAAATATAAAACAATCAGTTTGTTTCATTTTTAAAACGATTTTCTTAACTTTTTTTTTTTAATGTGTATCAAATTGATACCATGGGACCGATTCAATGCATTTCCTCGGAGACCGATGAGGGTTAAGCTGCTAGTTAATTTGAATGAAATGATCTCTCGAGAAATCACAAGTACCGTTATCTTAAAAACCCTACAAATGAAAAAAAAATTTAATGGTTTTTGTGTTCTGGATGTCCAAGTTAACTCGCCAAGACATGTGTCGTTGTTGGTATTTTTCCCAAAGTATTATTTTAAAGCAGTGTAATTGGAGTACATTTGGAGCATCTAATACTATATGATGTCAAATTTGTACATTGTAATTCTACTAATTTAGGAAAAACAAAATCCCGTAAATAGTCCTGGATCCCGGGATTCCATTTTTAAATCCCGAAAATCCCAGGATGGGAGAAAGCCCAGATTTTGCCATCCCTAGTGCCAATACAACACTTCATTAAAAAATTATGTTATATAGGTTGTTTACGTCTAACATTTATGGCACATATTTCCAAGGCTATAAAAGCCGGCTACTGGGACAAGATCTTAATTTTGGCACAGTTATTGATTTTAAGCGCCATCAAATCGTTGACATCAACGCTACATTTATGCAGCTTATCCTCCCTCCCTCCCTCCCTCTCATGCCATTCCTCACAAAGCGATTGCGTGTTACTATTTTTGAAATTATTTCAGTGTGTAATAAATTAAATTGAATTTTCTGTGCTACCCCCAAAAACAAACATCATTTAACATCAACTTAAAATTTAAATGTCATTACCAAATATTTTTATAGCGAAAAATCTAGCTGAAAACCACTTTTGTGTTGGTCAAGTGGAGGCTCTGACTTCAGTTGACACTTTAGGCCAACAAATTCAAGTGTTTAATTCAAGTGTTTATAGAAGATACAATATAAAAGCAACAATGGCTGTAATGTGAAAAAAGTCTTCGACTCTTCTGCTCAGTATCAATTCGTTGCACAGCACTACTAACTTGCCCAAAAGCTGCTAAGAGGCCTTAATAATTATTAATGCCTTGTTTACGTAATAAACTGCTATGTTTAGCTGCAACACTTGGCATTACGTGCTAGTTGAACACTTTGGTCTGGCACTGATCGTCGTCTGTCCACTTCAACTAAAGCTTTCGAGGTTCATCTTCAGCTGCAGCACCGAAGCAAACGACTTTGAACTGAAGTGGCTTGAAAAACGTCTAAAAATGTTATTGTAAGTTGCTTGGAACATTCATTTCGGCATCGGTGGTTATTATTTTTGCACAACGAAAAATAAAATTAATGAAAATGATTGCTTTCGAATGCCGGTTGTATTTGTTTATGAATTCCATGTGAATAATAAAAGATGATTTTTTTTACGACAAATAAGAAGACAAATTTTTTTTATTTCTTGCCAGCATTTAATAGAATGCCGGATTTTAATTTCTGTGCAGACATACTACTAGAGTACATCTAAAAACTCTTTTTAAATAATAATTTTTTTAATTTCATTCATAATTGTTTTAAATTTCAAAAGATTTTTGAAAAAATTATTTAATATTTAAATTGACATAACTGCACAAAAAATAAGAGCAACCAATTACATCTTATAACTGTAAAAACTCTATTTTATTGTTAACAATTTTCGCTATTAGGTGCTGTTCATAAATTACGTAACACTTTTAGGGGGAAGGGTGTCGAACATTTGAGACGGATTGCGACATGGGGCAGAGGAAGGAGGTCGGTCATGCGTTATGTCACAACAAATATTTTGAATTCAGTTTTGAACATTTCAAATTTTATTAAAATTTAAATTTATTGTAAATATTGCTTTAATTTTTTATCAATAAAAGAACGCACCTAACATTTCAAACACCTTCAATAGCAGCTTCAAAAAACAAAGATTTAGAGCAAATAAAAGCGACAAACGTAGCTACGGCAACGTTTTTTTGCTGAACTGAAGTAATTCCTACCAAGGATTACGACATCGACGTCATTGGAGCCAATTGAAAGTTGCCATCTCTATGTGTAAATACATAAATTATTCAGATATATTTTCACTTAACAAATCTGTTGAATAAATGATTTTATTGCGGAATATATACCACATCTTTATTTTTTGACTATTTATTTTATCTTTTTATAAAAACAAATGTCTAAATATGTGGAAAATATTTTTTTGTCAAAAATATTAAAAAATTTACTAAGAGATGGAAGCCCTTTGTTTGACAGTTCGCTAAATAATATTTCCGCAGCAGCTGATTGTAAGAACTTATTTCGCTGTTTGTTTTAATATTATATGTATTAAATCCTATAAAATTAATTAAAATTAAAAGTTTTTAGAGTGAAGTCTACGAAGTGAAGAGTTTTAAATTAACTTTCGGCACAAAGAAAAGCCAAAACAATAAACAAAACAAAACTCAAACATGAGGTGTGCAGTGGGCAAATGTAAACAAAGAAACGATAAAATATCAAGTAAGAAATTTTTCGAGCAACAAAAATTTTTTATATTGGAATAAAATGTGTTTATATAATTAATATAGAAAGTGAGAAGAGTGTACACTTTTTCCGTTTTCCAAAGGATGCGAACCAGAGAAAACTGTGGTTAGCATTTTGTAATGCAGCATTTCAAGCAGGAAGATTTTGAAAGAGATATGAAATTCGAAATGGGTAAGCTGACACTGACTATTGCTTGCAGTTATTTACTCAATAGTTAAAAATAGGCTTTAGCAAACGCTTTGTACCTAAATTTAAACTGGGAGCAGTTCCAACAATTACTTCGACGCCAAATGAAGCGCTAAGGAATCGTAGCGACGATGATAGCAGTGCTTTTGTGACAAATGCAGTTGCAAAAGAAATTGAAACGCATAAAAGCAATCCAAGCGCTATTGTCATCCATGCAGATAATCCTCAAATAATCAAAACATTAGAAGCAAAAATGTATGTATATAAAAAAAGTAGGCAGTGGGTGGACTGCCGACCGAAATGAAAACTTAAAGCTAGATGAAAGAAATAGCTAGAGTCGGCAAATCAGAAGCGCTCAACTTTTTTAACTCTTCTTATCAATTTATGCGTTATTCAATGTATAAACTGCTATTTTTAAAGTTTATATATAATATATTATTAACACAATTACTTTGGTTGGGTAATCGGCAATTGACTCGGTAATTGGTTGGTAATCGCTTCTGTAATCTGTAATTGGTTGGTAATCGCTTCGGTAATGGGTAATCGATTGGTTATCACTTCGGTAATCCGTTTTTAATCGCTTTAGTAATCGGTTGGTAATCGGTTGGTAATTGCTTCGGTAATCGGTTATGGGCTGGTAATTGCTTTGGTAATCGGTAATTGGTTCGGTAATCGGTTGGTAACCGCCACAAGTTTAAAAACGAAAGTCCAGCGCTGGCAGTTAATGCCCTTGTGGACAGCAATTTCACATGGGTGAACCACCTCAGTGAAGGTGGTCTTAGCAAGCCTTCACAGGCTTTAATGGAGACGCTTAAATCATGTGATGCAATTTTCAATGCATTAAATGGGGAAAAAATATTGCTTACAAGTGGATACTTACAAAAAACCATCTACTTGAAGCAAAGCAAATTGACGGCAATGAGTACGTTAAAAAACTGTTTTTTAAATGCCGTATGTATTTTCGTATGAAAATATCAGATGCAGAAATTTCACAAAATACTTACTATTTAAAAAAACTATTTTAATTACATTTTCTTGAATAAATATTTTTATTTTAGCAGTATCAAATTATATGATGTAAAAAATTAAAATGTCCCACTGTCTTGTTTACATACAATTGATGAATTTGGCAGCTGGAAATTTTCAGCCAATAGGAACAGTTGGTTCCAATTACGTCATCTAACGGTAAAACATGCGGATGTCGTAATCTAAAAATCATTCATGATTCCTACTCTAAAGCAGTCATCGAAAACAGCTGTTATAACTTTACGTTCAAAGCGAACCATTTCACGACTAGTATTCCCGTCTGGCGTTAAAACGCCAAAAAATAAAGAATATCTAGTGATAGGTAATTTTCTTTTTATATTCAGGACTATTTTTACCTTTGAACCAAGGATTTCATAGAATTTTTCTATGTTTCTGTTGAATTGCTAAGTAACTGGGCTAGTTATTACTTATCATAGCATTACAATAAAAATCTATCACATACATTTAGGCATCACAAGGAAATTAGGCTTGCTTCATAGAAAATTGTCTCAGTATTTTTTAAAAAATACGCAATATTTAAGAAAAAATAAGACCTTATTGCACATCTACAGAGCAAGACCTTTCAATTGCTACCCTTATTTTGAAAATCGTGTCTACAGTATAGATTTGATAGTCATCACAAAAAATGCTCTTGCGTAATAATAATATAATAATATAGAATGTCGAACATCGAAGTTATAAAGTATAGCCACTGGTTTGTGTTCCTGTTAACGTTAGAAAAGCTTTCATTTGTGCTTAGCTCCATCCAGCAGCTATACTTTTGAAGTAGTCAGGGAGTTCACATACTTTGGCATCGCTATTAACAACAACAACGATATCAGTCTGGAGATAAAGCGAAGAACAATAATTGCTAATAGCTGCTATTACGGGCTCAGTAAGCAACTAACAGGTCATTCAATAAGTCCGTAGGATAAGTAAGAAAAAAAAAAAATTTTGATAATACTCGATTATATTATTCAACATAGTTGCCTTCGAGAGCTATACAACGAGTATAGCGGTTTTCCAACTTTTCGATACCACTTTTATAGCACAATTTCTCTTTCTCGTCAAAATAGGCCTCAGTTTCAGCGATTACTTCATCATTGGGCTTGAATTTCTTTCCAGCAAGCATTCTCTTGAGATATGAAAACAGGAAAAAGTCGCTAGGGGCTAAATCTGGAGAATACGGTGGGTGGGTAAGCAATTCGAAGCCCAATTCATTAAATTTTGCCATCGTTTTCATCGATTTGTGACACGGTACATTGTCTTGGTGAAACAGCACTTTTTTTCTCTTGGAAATGTGGCCGTTTCTTGGCGATTTCAGCCTTTAATCGGCTGGAGTTAGTCGATGAATATTATTCCTTTCGCATCCCAAAATACACACGCCATCACCTTACAAACCGACTGTTGGGTCTTTGCTCGCTTTCGGTTCGGTTCGTCGACTGCTGTCCCTCAGCTGACTGCCTTTAGGATTCCGGTGTGTAATAGTGAAGCCATGTTTCATCCATTGATAGAATTCGATTTTATTGCGGCTTAACAGCGCCAAACACTCCTCTAAAGCATCAAATCGTTGTTGTTTTTGGTCGACTGTGAGCTCACGCGGCACCCACTTTGCACAGAGCTTTCGCATACCCAAATGTTCGTGTGAAACGGTAAAAACACTACTATCTGATATCTTTACAGTGTCAGCTAGCTCGTGCACCTTCAATTTGCAATCGTTCATAACCAATTTGTGGATTTTTTTGATGTTTTGTGGAATAACAGTCTGATTTGGGCATCCACTGCACTCTGCATCATTTGTGCTGGTACGACCACGTTTAAATTCAACAATCCACTTTTTTTATACCATTTGTCTTCATGGAGCAGAGTCCGGATAATGTTTATCAAGCCATTGTTTGGTTTCCACTGTATTTTTTTTCATCAAAAAGCAATACTTTATCAAAACTCGAAATTCACTTTTTTCAATAACAATAGTTGCACACAAATTGCTATAACTCACGAACCAACTGTCAAATTGTTGTCAAATTTTTGTACGTGTCGTTTGAAGGCTTGTACTAAATAAAAATCATATGGAAATAATCTAGTAACGCCATCTATGTGTCATCCTATGGACTTTTTGAACGTAGTTCCAGAACGTTAAGTTCCAGATCCATCTCTCTCGATCGGCAAAACTAACACTCTACAAGGCGCTCGTTCTACCTACATCTTGATTGATAAGCCCACATATCCCGATAACCTGGCACTGTCAAGGGGAGTCGGTGTCATCTAAAAAGCACCTTTGTCCAAAACTCGCTAGCCTTCCCTTTGACGTTAAACTTGAGGGGTCGCTCCGTGGACCTTAAACATGGAATGTACGCAGGGTTTGTGTCCCGCCACATTATTACTGCCCAATGAAAACCAAACTAACCTCGTATAAGTACGCCAATTACGTTGACGACCACCACAAACGAAGAACGGACAATGATTTACTGATATGCACCTAGAATGTCCGGACCCTTTATAGGAAAGGTGCCACAATCCAACTGGCGGAAGCCCTCAAAACAATAAATGCAGACATCACCGCCATCCAGATAATGCGATGGAGGCTGCTCTAAGCAAGCAGAATGCGATATCTACTGCAGCTGCCATGCGGAGAAGCGTGAATTCGGATGTGGATTCGTCGTTAGCCAGAAATTACGCCACCTTGTTTCCCGGTTAACACCTATGAACGAAAGATTGGCCACGATCCGCATTAAAGTACAATTTTTCTTCATCAGTCTTATTTATGCGCACGCCCCGACGGAGGAAAAGGACGCAGCTGTCAAGGACGCTTCTACGCTAGTCTTGAGGAAGTATATGACCACCTTCTGACTGTACCCGGATCAAAAAACGCGAAACCAAATTGATCATGTTGTAATCGACGGAAGGCATGCCTCTAGTATTCTAGATGACCACTATCTTGTTGCAGCCAAGATCGGCATGCGATTATGCAATGCGAAGAATGTACGCTCAGGAATGCAACGAAAGCTAGGTGTCGCTAAGCTGCAATTACAACGAACTGCCAACCAGCCTCTGGACCCACTCCATGCGCACTGCCACCGAAGAAGTCATTGTTTTCCGGCGCCCGCAATCTCGGAACCAATGGTACAATCACAAGTGTCGCATCGCAACAGCAGTAAAAAATGTCGCTTATAGAAAAACGCTTCAGTCAGCTGCAACGCGATCCATGCGAGAAAACTACAGCAAAAAGAGAAAGAAAGAGAGGGGCCTTTTCAGACGCAAGAAAAGAGAGCAGGAAAAGCGTGAGCGTAAGGAACTAGAGGTATACCAGGGCAAGAAGGATGCAAGAAAATTCTATCAACAGTTTTAGCGCCTAGCCCAAGGTTTCAAGGCTGGAGTATCCACTTGTAGAGATCAAAATGGAAATCTGGTTACAGATACGCAGTGTGCGCAGAGTGTAGAGAAGACAGCACTTCTCCAATTTACTTTCTGGCAACGATTCTTCCAATGCCACCCATGCAGAGCGCAGTTCAGCACAACCAATCAAAGATGACGGAGTGGAAGTACTAAGTACGGAGTTCAAGTTGCTATCCAACGACTCAAAAACAATAAAGCAGCGGGTGCTGACGGCCTGTCAGCTGAATTGTTTAAAGCTGGCGGCGATGAATTGCTAAGGCGCATGCATCAGCTTATCAGCAAAATATTGCTAGCGGAAAGCATGCCCGACGATTGGAATCTCAGCGTACTTTGCCCTATAAATAAGAAAGGAGACCCAACCATCTGCGCCAACTATACAGGTATCAGTCTTATTTCCATCGCATATTAGGTTCTCTCAAGCGTACACATCCAGTCCACATGTAGTTTTGTTCCTTCTTCAATTTTTTCAGCCTATACACAAATACAAAAAACTTATATTTTGTCTAACAATTACGTACAAACAAACGTTCCTGAATTTTTTCTTCAAACGCTCATTTTTAGTGAACGATAACAAACGAACGTTTGTTGCTTTTTATTGTTTGTGAAAAATTCGGTTGAAAAAACACGAAGCTGACAAATTTATCAGTGATAAAAAAACGACGCAAGCAGAGCGTTCCTCATTGTTAAACAACTTCAATTTGACCAATGAATATTAACTCTTGTCTGCAACACCTCGCTCCAGTAAGATAGCTGCCAAACTGGGATAACTCGTTAGCCCAACAACAGAAATAGCTAGGGTTTAAGATTCTTTGACTTACCAAAATAGTATTTAAGAAACACTTTTAAAGTTCTGATGATCCACTAATCCTAACTTCAAATATGTATTCCAAAAAAGATAAAACTAAACAAACAGATTAATTAAAAAAGCTCCGGCAGCACAAAGTTAAAATGATGACTAGAAATTAACAGTTTGAGGGAAACTGACCCGAAAAATTGTCTGCTGGGTTATGCCGACAAAAACAACTCTTGGGCATTGATAAAAATTTGACAGTTTCTTACAAACGTGCAAGTAGCTGTCAAAGGAATCTTAAAGGAAAACAGCGTGATTTGCTTCTGCACTAAAAATAATTTAAATAAAAGTTCATTTGAATTACGTACCTATTAAAAAAATTTAACTAGGAAATAGTACAATTAAACGATAAGTCAATAAAATGGAAGTGGAGAACGGTGAAGGCCAAGTGCAGATTCATTTGAAAACAAAGCAGGAGCAGTGAGTTAAAAGTAGCAATAAAAATTCAAATAGAATACATTTTGGCCAATTAATTTATTAGCTATGCCGTTCCTGATGTTCCATACTCTATCGAGGGTAGCCTCACGACTGCAGAACTCAATAATCTTGTTAATACACTGTTGGAACAGTCATCGCAGGTTACCGGTGTGGAATTCGACTTTCTTGTATTCGACGAATACTTGCGCGGTCGACTTTGCGATCACCTGCGAGAGAAGGCCATTTCTTTTGAGGACGTTATTGAAATTGAATACGTAGAACGCTTTCCAGCACCAGAGCCACAAGACTGTTTGCTGCACGACGATTGGGTATCGGCTGTGAAGACAAATGGCAAATGGGTGCTCACTGGATGCTACGATAACACAATCAATATCTGGACAACGAAGGGGAAGCATGTACTAACGATTCCCGGACACACAATGCCTATTAAGGCTGTTGCCTGGGTAAGCCTTGACGAAGAGACAGGCAAATTTGTGAGCACCTCGCAAGATCAGACAGCGATGTTGTGGGAGTGGAGTATCGGTAAAAATTCTGTGGAATGTGTATCGGTCTGCAAAGGACACGAACGTGGTATTGATTGTGTGGATGTCAGTCCAGATGCAAACAGATTTGCGACCGGCTCTTGGGATACGATGCTTAAGATTTGGTCAGCTGGTGCGTAGACTACAAATTGTAGGTTTCGAGTTTAATATTTTTTTTTTATTCTATTTGTAGATATAATCGATGTTGGAGAAGGCACATCGAAGCGTGCCAGGCCAGATACTGGTTCAACCCGGGTATATATTAAGATTGCATTTTTCTTATAGCCATTATTTGGTTTTATATAAATTTTAGACACCTAAACTAACGCTACAAGGACATCGTGAATGCATTTCTTCCGTGCAATGGATGGAACCCAGTGTATTGCTAACTGGCAGCTGGGATCATACCATGAAAATTTGGGATTTAAATTTAGAAGGCATTAAGGCTGAAATCTCCACAAATAAATCCATATTTGATGCCAGCTATTCGAAATTGAATCGCTTAATAGTTACCGCTTCTGCTGACAAAAATATCAGACTTTACGATTCGCGCACAAATCGTAAGATTTAATAATATTGAAGTGAATATTTTTTATTAGCTACTACTTACAGAGGGTTCCGTTGTGCGCAACACTTACCTGGGGCACTCACAGTGGGTGCAAACAGTTACTTGGTCAAATACGGAAGAGCATCTATTCGTTTCTGGCTCATATGATAATCAAAATAAGCTGTGGGATTGCAGAAGGTGCGTTATATATATATATATATTAATTCATGTGTGACTATGAAAATTGTATTTTATTTTTCAGTCCGAAGGCGCCGCTCTATGATTTAATTGGTCACGGGGACAAAGTGCTGGACATTGACTGGTCTAATCCAAAATACATTGTCTCTGGCGGTGCAGATAACACGGTACGCGTATACAAATCACGGAAAGCATTCAATAACGAAGAAGTCAAATAAACATAAAAAGAAAATCACTTCACTAAGTGTTGACTAATTCTACTTTAAACTACTTTTACATAAAAATTTTGTAATAAAAAAAGTAGTTATTTAAAAATTATTTACTTTATTAATATTTAAAGTCTATTGAAGCACAATTAAGTTTAACAAACACCTTAAGCCAAAAGGAGTTCAGAAACGGAAAACCATATATTGTATTTATACGAAGTAATTTTTCAGTGAACTCATTCAGAAAAAGCAGTTTTGATGCAATTTTTAGTGCGCAATATTAAGCCTCTATCTAAAATTTATTCCTGTAAGGGCCCCCTTATTCCAGCAAATTTAGAAAAGTTACAGCAACACTTGATATATCGTTAGAAAGGTCTTGAGCTGTAGGTAATCCCAAATCTATTTTCGATAAGTGGCAGCGTTTAGCAGATAGCAGTGTTTAAAATTCAAAAAATTACCAAAAAGACAGACAGTACCTAGTACCCACACACAATTTTCGGGGCGTTATCACTAGTCTCATTCAAAATGTGGCTCCATATCTGCTTCAGCATGGCAAATGCGCATTCAACTATGATACTGGCCTTGGAATCAGCCACACAAAACAATTGGTTGTGGCTACAAGTTCCTTGAATGGCTAAATAATGGTCAATAGTAGCATTTGACAAGGATTTTGTCACCAGATAAGAAAAACTATTTGGCGGATAAGAATGATCGTTGTATAGCACACTATTAGAAAAAACACGCGTTTAGTGCACTGGCCCATTTGTAGTCACTGACCAACACGGCTTACGCTTGTATAGAATGAAATTCTTTAGGATTTATATATTCATCTATTTGCTCATCTAGTGCAACAATAAATTTCCAAAAAACGTTGGTCTCCCTTTCCTACAAAACTCTGCGTCAATTCGATATTATTCGTCTGTAGTTCCATAGTTAATAATATGAGGCAGTTCCACAAATTTATCTAGCTTTTTTATGGACTATATGCACACAGTATATAGACAAATTCCCATTAAACATGGTACTACTCGATGGATACAGACCCAGCCTACCAATATGGGAAGCATATCACTTCATATTTTCGGAACAATTCATGGTGCTTCAGTGGCATAAGCTCAAAAAGTTTTTAAAAAGAGCTGGTGCACTAATAAATGGATTTTGGTTGCTGCATCAGCTCCATCCATATCGGTAGTAAAAGATTCGGAATAAACTCTCGCCCGAATAAGTTTAGTGATGTTGGCACCTTATTGGCGGAATTTTTAAAACACTATATTAAATGCTATTATGAATAACATTTTCCCCCGAAATTGAAAAAGGAAGTTCTCACTATATAGACGGGGGATAATGCTATTGCAGATTTTTTTCTTTTTATGTTAAAAGTTGACGGTGAATGCTTGATACAAATACGAAAATTCCTTTTTCAATTCCGGGCAAAATTTTATTCACAATAGGGCTGATTATCTGAAAGGTCACAAAAGGTCAGTTGGTGTTAGATAATAGTTATGAATTTTTTAATAAAGTTTCAAGGTCAGTAACAATTTCCCCTACTGTGCTGCACAAGTGGGATTTTAAAAAGACGAATAATGTCATTCGTAAGGCTGTAAAAGGGTCAATGATAATATTTTATGAATGTTTTAAACTAATTTTAAGGTCAACGGGATGTCAGCACCTCATTGATGGAATTTTAAAAAACGAATTACTCCATCTGAACAAACATTTGAGCAGAAGAGAAACAGACATTACAGACAAAGAAAAGCCTTTGCCTCAACTAGAAAGTAACTTGGATATCCATGGGCGTAGTTAGGATTTCATTCAGGGGGCCAATTATTTTTTTATGTGGCTGATAAAAATAATTTTTTAAATAAACCCAGGTCGTTTAAGTAATAACCAATGTTTTATATAGAAAAATATAAAATAAAATTCGAATCGATATTGAATTAAACGCTTCTTTACAAAAACGAAAACCAAAGTATTAATCGGCGCGAATCTTCAGCAAAGCGGTTAAAAATTTCATCATTCAGCCATGTTTGAATTGTCAAGTGAAACATATTGCCACAGGGTTTATCGCACTCTCTTCGCAGTACCCATAATTGTCAAAATCAGCCATTTTGCGATTGAATACCAAAGAACGGGTGAAAAAAGAGAGCGTTTGCAGATTTTCAATGAGCTGTCAACTTCGATTTGACAATTATGGGCACTCGCTTTTTCCCTTGCGACAACCTTATAATTCAACCATGCATTCAGCTTCTCTTTTTACTCTTGCACCAAATTTCTGAGCACGCTTAAAAAGCAATAACTTAAAAGAAAAACAAATGTTACACGGAAAATGTACTTGGCTATGAAGGTGTTTTTAGGGCAAATTTGAGGTCGCTGATTTTATCCAAAGAAGCGTTTTCGAGATATCAGTAAAAAAACTGGTTTCCATCTCTTTTTCCAGTTTTTGCAAAGAATCTCAATAGTGAGAACAATAGTGAGAAAAAAAGGTGAGATCTTCTTCCTTAAAGCAATCTTCATGTGTGTCAATTGACCTTGAATAACATTTTTTGAATTACAGGACTTCGAAGTTAATTTTTCCTCTTTTTTCTTAAATTTCATATTTTTATTTGTCCTATTTGATTGTAAAAAAATTTTATAATTTTGGTCTTTGATTAGAAGTTGAAAACAATTTTATTTCGAAAATATTTTGCCTAAGTTTTTTTAAATCGGAGTGAAAATGTAAAAGTAGACATATTAAGTAAAGGCAGACACATCAGTTTTCTATATATCGCTTATTTCGTGCAAGACTGTTGCAACTCGAAATTTTAAACTTCAAAGAAGACCATTTTATATATCGAATACAGACAAATTATGCTATGAAAAAGCTTAATAGGATGTTTGATATTGTAGTCCTATAATTTATAATTTCGATTTATGATTTTGTAACGGTGGCAACCAGAATCAATATTTCTTCATGCTTTACTCTAAAACTCTCAATTTTGAGTTGTGACAGACAGTTGTGACAGTCTTGCATTAAATGAGCGATATGTGCTCAAACAGTTGTGACAGTCTTGCATTAAATGTCGGAAATGTTCTTTTTCACTTTTACTTTTGCATCGAATACGAATGGGTTATATTATCGGCCAACAATAATTAAGAAAACAGCTGCACAACAACTTTTACCGCAATTCTATGCTGTTTTAATTATAATTAATAAGAAAAAGTTTTGAATTTCTTACTTTAATACTAAAAGCGTTATTTTTCTTATGTTCAGAGGGGGCAACGGCTCCTCCCTGCCATACCCTTACTACACCCATGTGCATATCTGTCAAAATGATAAAATTTGTCAAAAAGTACGACTTCAAATAAGTTACAAGCGCAACAGCTGTTTTTTGACTATTTAAATTAAATAAAAATGTGTATTTTAAGTATCGACGCTTCTGTTTTCGTTCATTTTGCTTATTTTAACTTTGTTTTTATTAATTTGCTAACCAATTGTATACATCTTTTTCACAACACAACAAACAATTAAATTTTAACACTTTGACAATCAGCTGTTTTAAGCTTGAGATTCGTGCTCAAAGATATTTTTCAAATAAAGTTCGAGTAGTAGAGAGCGGAATTTTGCTTGTTCTTCTTATCTTTTGTGCTGGAAAAATGTGTAATGCATGGTAGAATAAATGAAGGTAGATGCATTTCGGACTGCGCTGTCTTTCTCATAGCCAAAATTGTTAAAATCATTACAAATCACTTATTGTTTACGTTTTTCCAATTAAAGCGATAAGAAAGCTTTCAGATTTGCTATGAGCTGTCAAATTAGTTTTGACAGTAATTACAGTCTGTCTCTCCAAAATGCATCTACCTTCTCTTATTCTATCCATGGTAGAATAATTACAGCTATCGTAATATAGTTATAAAAAAGTACAATTACTGTAGTCATAATCAAAATATTTTTTGATTACGATTACAGAAATTGTAAGAAGCTTTTGAGTCCTAAGATAATTTTTTGTTTTTTTTTTTGAGACACCGTTATTTATGTAGTAATTAAATAATAAAAAAATTATAACAATAATCCCAACTGGAATTTTTCATTGATAACAAATACTGTAATTGTAATCAATAGATTTAATCTATTAAAATTACTAAAATCATAATTGTAATTTTCGATTACAATAATTGTAATAATACTTTTTTACACAACAATTACAGTAATCGTAATCTTTAGTTTTTAAAGTAATTGTAATCGCAAAATGCCCAGTTCTGCCTATATGTGTGGTGACTCCACACAAATACAACACCTCAAATCCTCATACACCTTTATCTAAAAATACTTGTTCATTTATATTTAAATTCAATTATAATTATTTGTTTGTTCAAAAAAAAATTATTGTCAAAAATTTTCAATTTAATTTTCAGTTGTAAAAATTTGTTCAATGAAAAAGGTTAAAAAATATATTGAAATAAAAAATATCACAAAATAAAATTCTTAAAAAAAAATATATTTGTTCGCAACCAAATATGTAATGTTTTTCGGTTTTATCGCCGTTACTTTTATGCAGAGATTATAACCTCTGGTTAAATTTAAAGCCCTGAATAAGTTATCGGCTGGATAGCGTTAAATATTCAGAGGTGAACAATACGGCCCTATATTTTAAAATTTAAATTCAACCAGAGGTTAAAATCTCTGGATAAAAATTGGTATTGTTCACCTCTGGATAGCAACTTAACAGGTCTGGATATCTTATCGGATGGTTAGTAATTTTCCCAGTTTTTTCCCAGCCAAACGTCAAAGTTATCCCGAGATTTTGACAGTCTGTCATATATTTTAATTCGGCTGTGTGCCATTCGAAAATGTTCATTCGCGCCAATGAGGAATTTTTACTGCTGCTTTTGTAAATTTGTAGCTTTTTGTTTTTTTTTTTTTGCATAAAATTGGCAACAATACTTTTCTGCCGCCCAAAAAATATATCAGCAATATTCTACAGCAATAGACAATTACCTTTTCTTACTCGAAAACATCTCGAAAAAGCATGATACACCTCTGGATATCTCAGTTAACCAGTCGAATTCGACTGGTTAACTTTTTCTCTGGATGTCTTTATCAGCTAGTTATCTTTTGGCATAAGCTCGGGATAAATACGCTATCCAGAGGTGAACAATACGAAACTACTAGAAACCTTGGAAATATCAGCAGGTTAAAGATATCCAGAACTTAACAATACAGCCCTTACTGTTGTGAGCGCCATCTAAGTAATAATTGATTTTATTATCTTTGGGCAAAACTGGGTGTTTTGCATGTTGATTTTATATAAGGTAACTATTTTTAAGTAAGTGCCGGAGTGTGCCGGAGATCACTTCAGCCACAAATTTTGAGATTTTTGCAAGAAAGCTCTTAATATTTTTCCACTTATTTTTTAAGCAAGTCTGTATGAATAATATTTTCTTTTTTTAACCATTTTGGGTATGCGTTATGTGAAAAATAAAAAGTTACATGCGAAAAACTAATTTTTTTACCAGGAAATACCTTCAGTAGAATTAATAATGCTCCGTCTTTGGTCTTTTGAGACCCAGAACGGCTTGTTCTTCAAATAAAGTCCACAACACTGATTAGCCTATATACGAAATCAGAAAAATAATTGTATTCAACAGGATATGCATGGTTGCATCACGATATCTGATGTTTTTTTTTTTTAATTTAAAACTTTATTGAGTAGAATAGAATAGAATACAATACAATATATTTTTATTTTATTATAAAATTTGGTAAAATACGTGTACAATAATTTAAAATAACATTTGAAATTAAGGATTAAAAAAAAATATATAAAAGGTGTTAATACCTGGATATGAGTATATATAAAAAATATACAAAACAATTGAAAAAAAAACAGATAGCATTGAAGATAATGTTAACAAATGTATTATATATTATAATAAAAATAGAAATAATGATAAAATTTAAATGAAAAAAAAACAACTTTGGTTAACCTATAATGTAGTTACAAATATTTTAAGCATGATTAATACACAATTTTCATATAATATTAATTAAAATTTTTAATATAGGTACAATATATATATATAAAAGAATTAACTAAGAATAGCAGAAATGCACTAAAACATTTCTTAAATACAGATTGTTAGTATTTATAGTGTGTTGATATAATTAAATAAATTCATTTATAATTTCATACTCGTTATTGTAGTTTACTATCCAACTTTTGTTTTAAGCAACGAAGCAGTTTTTTTTTAAATTCCAACAATATCATAGTTTTAATGGTTCAGTGATGATAATAATATATTAATTTATATATATATAGAATGTTTTATATTTTTTAATACAATTTTTTATATTTTTTAATACAATTTAACAATTTCCATGTTTAGCATGTTTAAAATTAAACCAAATTTTCTTTTTTTTTTATTATAAGAATAGTATTATCATTACATGTTTTGTTGTAATAATATTTTGTAATATATAATTATTGCCTGTTTATTTGTATAGTATTATCGTAGCTTCAAAATGTTAGATTCAACATACATACATTATTTAAAGCAGCAGTGAAAAATTTTATCGAAAAATATTTTTATTTTAACTAGGATATTTATTTTTTTTTTTGTGTGTTTTAATTGCATGGAATACCAAGTTATTGGTTGTTTTGTTGCTTGTGTGCTATTTGTGTACTTTTGTAAAAAATTTACTTTTGTAACTAATTTTTATTATTTTTATTGTGGTTGTGTTTAAATTAAATGCTGCAATGAAAAATGATATAAAAGCAATAAAAAATGCATTTAAATTAGAAGTTAAGATAAGGCTAGAACATGATCATCTATGAGTGACAGTCAGAGTTGCCTGAATGGAATGAAGAAAGTGTAGTTCAAAAGAGTTCTAAAGAGTAAAAAAGATGAAAATAGTCTTGAGGTTTTGAAATAAAATAATCGATATTAAAAATTGAATTTATGCTAAAAATAAAGTTTTGGGTGCAAATAACTTTGGTCATATAGTCGCGGAAAGTCTGTCACTTAGAAATGATACGATCTAGCTTGATGATTATTTTTTAATACTTATTTTTGTTTACTAAATACTTCTAGCAGCTTTAAGTTTTTTTATTACTTTTTTTCAGAAAAGCTCTACAGCTTGTTTACTATGATTTACTACTATTGCAAATATTTATTGCATTTCATTTTTGTGTTAGTATTAATAGCAATAATTTTTTTTTTTGTGATTTCTATGCATTTATAACTGCATTTAAACTTTAGCTTTTTAAAAATCTTTCCAACAATAACAACAAATTTTGTTTAACTTCAGTCTTTCAACTCAATTCTAGGTTACTCAAATCAACAACAGCATTCATTCATACATTTTACATTTATTTTTTATTAAATTATTTTAATTTTATAGTTCCTAATTTTAAAATTTACTTCAAAAGTTTCACTAGCGGTCAAAAAAATTGGCCCACATTAGCTTTAAGGACATTGCAATGTCTGCATGAGATGAAAAATTATAGGCTTATATGGAGTAGAGTTTTGATAACATAAAACCGAATGGATAAGTGTTAGGAGCAAGTACTTTTCATGTTGAAATTCTCCAAGTCCAATGACAACTATTCCCTCAAATCACGTTTTGATATATTTCAAATTTACTTTAAACCCAATCTAAGATATATTTAAAATTTAAAAACTTTTCCAGTCTTCAAGGCTTTCTTGAATAGAAATATTGTTTTTAGGTATAAAGTTGATACTACTTTTTTTTTAATTATAACTTAAAAACTCATGAGCTGCAATGTGCCCAATATGTGCATTTAAAGTTATGTTCATAATAATAGCAGTACCTTCTTCTTTGTATTTGTTTTTGCCCCACCGTATGTGCTCAAAACTACCCAGGGGCAAATGAGCAATGCACTGCATCGATGAAAGGCAATACACTCAGAGGCGGTAATGTACACATGTTCGTATCTACTTTCAACTTACTTTTAGAAGACAATGGCCGCTTTGTAGGCGGACGGGCTACATTTTCGATTACAAAATATGCCAACTAGTAGTCAAGCTTCCTAGTCAAGCACAGAGGCTATATTTTTGATTACAAAGTATGCAAACAAGTAGTCGAGCTTCCTTCTCCTATATACAACTTCACGTTCAAATTCATATATGAAAAACATAACACAAGTGTATTGCCTTTCATATATGAAATATTGGAGTACTCCGTAAATTTGCCACTGGGTAACGACTCATTCCACTTATAATGTTGTTATTCATTGAAATGTTCATTTGTGTTTTAGTTTAGCTTCTGCAGTGATCGCAATAATATCAGTGCATTTAACATTGTAATGTTAAAGAAATAAATAAAAAGTTAAAAAGCTATAAAATTTAATTTTGCAACAGTTGATACTAAGTACAATTTTAGTTTGAAGAATTTCATTAAAAATGTGCATTATTTGGTAAAATAATTTGAGCAAAACATTGCATTGAAGAAAAAAGAAATTTGCTTAGAAAACTCCGAAATGAGAAAAAAAGAAAGATATAAATACAAAAGATAATAATTCGTCGCTCACCAAAATTATTTCTAATGTTTTAAAATGGTCAAATAAAGCAGAGGGACGTGGACTAAAACGCCATACAGAAGCAAGAACGGAACGAAAAATTATAAATCTTTTAAAGAAATTCCCTTTAATCAGCTGTTAAGAACAGCCAGAAGCTCACGCAGGGTTCTACTCTGATCAAACGGCACCTAGCAAACCGATTAGCGTTTGCCAAATAGCACGTAGAGTGGCCTAGAGAAAAGTGGAAGCATAGAGAATTGTATGTACGCGACCACCAAAAAATAGAATGCAGTCCTCAATACACAGTCAAGACAGTAAAACAGAGTTGTGCCAAAGTGATGATTTGGTCTTGCTTTTCGTTTTATGGCGTTGGACCCATGGATCAATTTCTGTATGTCAAAATACCTGACGAAGAAATGCCCCTAAAATGGATGTTCCAACAGGATAATGACCTTAAACGTATCAGCAAACACGCAACTTCAAACAAAGAAAATTCAGGTAATGGAGTGGCCTTGAAATCCCCGAACTTCAGCTCCATAGAAAACCTATGGAGGGAATCAAAGAAGCTTCTCCGAAAAATGCTAACCAGTTGTAGGAAGTTCTTCATGAGTCGTAGTTAAATATCCTAGTAGAGATTTCATCGTTTGATTTAATCTATGCAACGCAGAAGCAAGGAAGTTATCAAAAAAATGGCTACACAACCAAGTAGGGGAGAGTGCCCTCAGTTCTGACTCTGTGGCGATGACACCGACTTTGTGCTTAGTGTCAAAGTATCATCTCAAAAAGCGTTCACTTTTCATAAATCATTGAGTTGTATGTACGTGTTGCTGCACTCGCACGGTCGTCAAAAAGTAAAAAATACGAAAAATTCTATGCTGATTTATATCGGTTATTTTTGTTAAGTGAACTTTCAAGTATGTTGCATCAATATAAAAAGGTAAAAATGAGTAGAATTCTTAGTTTGTTCTTTATTCATCAAAATGAAATGGAAAAAAAAATTTCGCGTCATGTCAGTATAGCCCAGTGCCCACCTGTTGGTACTCTTGACGGAACATCGTGAGAGCTTACGATTGTCATTGTTTTGATAGCGAATGGTGTTCTAAACAATTTTAAATTGTTTATTTATCGTTTAATTGTGATTTTTGTCCACTTTCAGATACGTTTTTCAGCACAACATAATTTTCACCCATTTTCAATTAATTTTTTTATTTATTTCTATTTAATTTGCTAACAAAACCTTCCAAATAATTTTTTTTCAGTTCAAATGGTCAGTATAAGCCACTGGAAGAATAAATAACACATAACAAATTAATAAACTAGTGTTCATGCTTCGTTTACAATATTATACAGCGAAGTGTAAATGGGTGCCAGTACCTGGGCAACTTTTTTGGAGAGCCAAATCGTATATTTCGACATTTTTAAGTTCCGTTTAAAATTTTTGTTAGCTACTGAACTCAGCTTTCAAACGAAACCAAGAATTACACCAATTTATGTTTCACACGAAAGTTATGGCCTCAAGACCTTACGATGCCAGTAAGTGGGCACTCTCCCCTGCATATTAGTTTTTAAATTTAAATTATTTTTCATCAAATTCCTTTAATTAATTTTATTTACATTGTTGTTATTATTATGAAAAAAAAAAAACACCCCAAGTAAATCTGAAAGACCTGTCTTATTATTGAATTTCAGTAATAGGAATAGTTAAAAATGCAATAACATTTTTTTAATAAAATCAGCATCAGCAACATAAAGCTACTGCTATTATTATGAACACAACTGTATGTGCCACTTTAGAACAAAATTATTCTGAATTTGTTTTTCGAATTTTTTTTTTTTTTTTTGAGGTGATTGAAGTTGAAATTAGCCTTGCAAATATTTTTGGCAGAAATTAGAAAATTATGCTAAATTGTTAAAATTTCAACCCATTTATATTTTTTTTTTTTTCAAAATTCAGTATTTGTGCTGCGATATTCTCAAGTTGCGTCAGAATTTGTCACAAATTAAAACAATTTGCATTTTTACACATTTTTAGAAAAATGCGAAAAATACATTGAAATCTTAAAAATATGTGTTATTGCTTTAAAAATTCGCAAAGATGCAAATTGTTTTAATCGCTCTGTACAAAATTGTAGCAAGACTTGGGCACATCACAGCACAATTAACCAAATTCACATTTATGCGGTACTTTCTAATGTACTAATATTGCCGCACAACTCAAGCACAACACATCACAATTTTTATAAGTGCAGTTTTAACTTAAGCTTTAATAAAGTACCACCTCACAATAAATCGGGCACATATGTTTTTTTTTTAGTTATAGTTAAGAAAGTAGAGAACAACTTCATGGAAATTTAAATATTTCTTATTTAGAATTTATAAAAGTATTAACCATTACCATTGACCATGACCACTTGCAACAATCATCCTGTACAATCTATTTTTTTTTTTTTATTTTGTCCCTGTTACTGCCGTTAAAAAACAAAGATGTACTTGAAGTATTTTTTTAAAAATTTGAAATCACAGATTAATTCTATCGTCGTTTTTGCCATAATGAGAACCTATCAACAATTATTGTTTTTATGAAACGTGATTTTAATTGACTTTTTTATGCCGAAAGAAGCTTTGATTCTCTCAGACAGCCGTCGCCCTAGTCTTTCTCTTTATTTCTTAATACTTTCTGTAGCACTTGTTTAAATTCTTTTTTGAGCGACTTCTTCGTCTCACAAATTCGCTTCTAGGAAAAGAGATTATTGCGTCGCTTCAACGAGCCGAACTTCTTCTCTGCCTCCAGTAGCATCTTCTCATTACGTACCACCTCGAATGGTATGGTCTTGGACATGCGATCAATTTCTTGATCAGAGGGAAAATCTTCGAAACTCATGTTACTGAAGCCGGTTTTGGCGGAATTTTGTATGGTGTTTGATTGGAATGAGGATGAGGTCGAGGATATATTCGACAAATGCGACGACTTGCTGAGGCCACTACCAGCACTTGCGACATTGCTATGCGTTGCTTTTGCATGTCTTTGACTGGATGTTGAGGCAGCAGCATTGACTGTGTTACTGCTTCCCCCAACACCAACTACTAAATCGTCGTGATCGTCGTCGTCATCATTGGCGTCATATTGCAGACGTTTGTGTTTTTGTTTACTCGATGTGGTTAGGGACGAGGTTGAGCCGCCTGAAGAGCCCAAGCCAATGGGTGTAACTTTTTTGTAGCTGTGCCCTTTGACCTTCTGAGAAATTTTCGCTGGCAAGGTTCTTACACCCAGATGGGATTTTTCTTTTTTTGGCTTGGTGGTGGCGATGGTGTTGCTGCTAGTGGCGTTTGTGGCTGCTGTAACTGCACCCAGGCTGGTAGACGAACTCGCATGCAAAACCACTGGCTCCTCCTCATCGTCTGGCGTAAAGTCCGAGCAACGATCTTGAGAGATTTGTACAAATTCATTATCGGCAATTGAAAACATTGACTGGTCGGATGTTTTCAGTTGAAGAGTGGTGGATGCATTGGTAGAGGAGGTGTGGGTGGAGGAGACTGCATTCGAGTTAGATGCACTGGATGGTACAGATAGAACAATACTGTGTTGGGCGGTATTGGACGAAAATAAAGATGGTGGATGCGGTTGAACATGCCTTATGAGGGAGGTTTTAGAGCAAGCCGCATTTGAGACATGATAAACAGCTGAAGACACTGAGGAGGAAGATGAGGAAGAAGTAGTTGAGGCGGCAAGTGGTGGTGGTACAAAATTAACATGCACATTGGTTGCAGCTGGAACATTAACATAGGGACCAACACCACTGCCGACGCCATGAACTGGAGGAGGCGCAGCTACTGCTGCTGACGTGCTTGCAAAATTGTGGCTCGTATTGGACAACCTGGCGGCAGAATTGTAAGGTGATGAAGGTTCTGGGCTCTTTTTTATAATTATTGAATGATTTATTGTTACAAGCTGTGTTGGCATTGCTTTGGCAACAGGGTTTAGTATGGAATGTTGAGCCACTGGGGGCGGATATATGGTGTAGTTGTTGTGATTATTATTATTTTTGCTGTTATTGTTATTATTACCTTCTGGGGTGACAACGACACAATTACGAATTACCTGAGGAAACGGTTCCGAACCGAACAGGTCTCGCTGTGCTCCAGACGAAGAAGTTTCTGCAGTTGCAGCAGGTACGTTGGAGCCGGTAGCTGAGATCACAGTTACTAAACCAAAGTTTGATGAGCTTTGAATTTTATGCTGCGGCGCCCCAGGCGGTTGCATAATTGGCTGCTGTGTATAGCCACTGCCATAGACGAATGGATTGAAGATAGGTTCATTGAATTCATCCAGCTGCGGTGGAGAAACTTGTGGCATTTGTTGCTTTTGGGCTGGAAATGCATCAAATGTGTTGTTGCCAGCTGCTTCGCCATTTTTGATAGGAGTTGATGTCCAGATTTCATCAGTTCTTGTTGCAACTGATGGCGTTGGTGTTATTTTGGTAGAGCTGCAGCTGCGACTACCACTTTTGGACCTTTTTTTTAGCGGCAAGCCGATGGGCATTTTAAACGGTGCCATAGCAAAAACGTCCAATTCCTCATTGGACACAGCAGCTGGAACTGCTGGATTGCTGGTTAGATTATTTGGTGCCTTAAAGCTAACGGCCGTATCTGCAGGTGATTCTTCGGTCTCATTGCTGCTTTTGCCTGTTGTATCCGGTGAACCATAGTCCAGTTCATCGTCCAAGAGCAACGGTTTATCTCCGAATTTATGCAGAAAATCATTTGATGTTGGACTTAATTCGCTTTCATCATCGTTTATAGAAGTTACAACACCGACGGCAGCCTCTGCAGATGCTGCTGCCGCGGCTGCAGCAGCTGTGCGGTCTTTCTTACGCATACGCACCTTTACAACAACGCGGCTAATATCATCCTCATGCGTTGTAACACTCTCGCATTCGGCATGGTAAGCTGAAGAGCTGCATGTCTTGACACTCTCGCTGATGCCGTCCATGTCCATGACAGGACGCCGAAATTTGACGCTTGTCTTAGTCATATCGGCTGTTTCATCGAAGAAATCGTCATCCTCGGCGCGTAGATCGCTGGCAGAGCCAATAGAGTCTGCATCACCTTCACTGTCGCCACCTTGCGTGTTGCTAGCTACGCCAGCCGCAGCCGCTACAATGGCTGCAGCTTGTTGCTGCTGCTGTTGTTGCTGTTCAAGTGCGGCATTAACCTGTTGAGCTGCTTGTTGAGCAGCCGTAGATGGTTTTTTAGTGGTAGACGAACGCAGCTTCTTCACAATCGGCACTTTAATCTGCGACTTATCCACCTTGTGATAAGCGGCCTGCTGGATTTTCTGTATGGTCTCAGGTATATTATTGGTGACAATATGTTTAAAGATGGCCTTTTTGCTGCTGATACCACTGATAGATGCCTGATCGTATTCCTCGTTGAAGAACTCTGAATCAGAATCGTCTGAGGTCGGGTTATCGTTGCTGCGCAGCTTTTCATATTTGTTTCTATCCTCCAGCGGCAGCTTGACAAATCCACCACCGGGTAGCGGCATAGATGTACCGGCTAGTGATGCCAACGAATCGACAGCAATGTCAGCACCACCTTCAGAATCGGTTTTGAGATTGTTAATCAGTGAGGTCTTCTCTTCACTAGACACTTCCATTGTGGGCGAAAGTAACCATTTCGAGGAGGTTGAAGATGTCGTGCCACAAACAGTGCCGGTGACGGAGACGACAATCGAAGAACTCGTCTTGGATGATGATTTAGCTGTGAATGAAATTAAGGAGCTTTTATGCAGTATAAAAAATGAATTTTGTTAGCAGGATTGTGTGCGTAGACGAAGGATATGGTTGAAAAGGATTAAGGAAATGTACAGAAAGTTAACGCTAACACTTTTTGAATTACAACTTTAAAAGAGATACATATATATATATATATATATGTGCTGCAATGTGCCTGATGTGTGCTTTTAATAAGTGAAAATAATCCACACTTTTTTCAGTAATTCGAAAGTTATGCTGGGATTCGCTCGGGTTGTGCTGCAATGCACCCTTAAGAAATAAAAAAGTTACGAATTTTTTATTCTCTTATGATACATTGCAGCACAACTTGACCACATCACAGCAAAAAAACCCAACCTAATGTTAATCATATCCTAAAAACCTTATTTTTTCCATGCACCACATGATAGCATACATCGAGCACATCTGACACGTTTTAAGTTATAAATCACAAAGTGCGGGGCTAACTTATGCAAACATTAAGAAAGAGTTTAGTTCGGGTTGGAGTGAGAGTCTTGCAGAAGATAACTCATTTCTTTTTTATTTTTTTGTCTAGGATAATGCTAAGTTATAGATGTCTATGCAACGATAAATGTGTGTGTGTGTGTGTGTGTGTGTTAGTGAGTGATATAGATTAGGAGCTCTGGTGAAATGCAAGATTAATTTTTCTATATTATATATAAACAAATATTTCAACTTACAATTAGTTTAATGTACCTACTAAGCTTTTGTTAACACAATTAGGCTCAAATTAGAGCAAAAATAGAAAATAAGAATCCAACACCGAAATAATACAACATTATTTTGACAGCTTTAAGACCAATTACATAACTATATTTTTTTTAAGAGTTATTATAACATAATCTATAAGAAGAACTAAATTGAAAAAGCATAGCAAAGACGAATATTATTTCACGATCACAAAAACACGCCGATAAAAAGCAAACGCAAAAGAGAAATTATCTTTGATAAAACAATAAATAAAAGTGTTTTCAAGTTAAGCAATTGGCATAACTGACCGAAATGTACCCACCATTCTTCAATTAGAATGAAATTTAGACATTTCCCTTAATGAGTAAATATAAGCCCAAGAATAAAAAATTTAAAAAATTATTTTCCTCTAAAAATGCTTCGCCCAACCGACATTGCAGAAAATAAAAACCTCTTTATTGCCTCTGCTAAACTATCACTACTTGACGCCGGCCGCTTCCATTTTGAACAACATACTTATAATTTCTACAATAACAAGCACCAATTAAGAGTTTTTGTTAAAAGTCATTATCATGGTCTTATAACTTTAACTATATTTATGTTAAATTTTTATATTATTTATTTTCGATTTCTTTTAACTACTTTATTCAATTTACATAAGTTTCAATATCTGCACAATTTGTTGATTAAACATTTACAATATAAGCATTATTTATATTTTAATTAGAAGGATTTATTATAAGCACAACAAAGAATTTTAAAATATTTTAATTGATTTAGATAACAGCAATAATAATTCATACATACAGTAAAGCTGAGTTTTTATTTTAATAATTTATGTCTTTTTTAAAATTTTTTATAGCGTTCATTTACATTTTTACAATATTGCTTTTGTGTTATTTTTTTTTTTGTAAATATTGACATAGTAAAATAAACTCATTGCACTTGATTAAATGTTAGTTTTAACCCTTAAAATAAGAAATCTCTTCATTTATTTAAGGATATTATTTGTATTTGCCTTTTTAAGTTTTGTGTATTTAAAATTTACATTTTAGATTTTATGATTGAGCGTGTGAGGTGGAACGATTTTTGTTGTGACTACGCTACAAGAGTGCGTCTTAACTTTATGCGTCTTAAGAATGCAAAGAAAGTAGATTGTAGTGGAACTAGTACTAGCTACAGTAAAGCTAGACAAATCGCTAGAAAATGCGAACGGTAACAATAAACTCACCAAACCAATCAACGAACATATAAAAAGAAATGCTATAACAGAAGTGAATAAACCTATCCATTTCAGGGAGGTGTCCATTTCACATGAAAAAGAAAAGGAAAAAGGGTGGTAAAGGAACACACAAATTAAATCCAGGAGCGGTAGCTTGACTTCAACCACCTTAACCCTTACACATTGGGTAGTTCGTTACCCCAGGTATTTTGGTTAATTTAACTTTTTTCCAATTTTTAGGCATTTTTTTAGCACAAATTTGAAGTTAATATTAAAGCACCATTAGAACGTCAAGATTTGAGAGCTTGCGTCTCTAGTTTTGAGAGCGATGTACAGTAAATTAACTTAAATTTTTGGAGAGAAGCTTCTTACGCCTCGTTCTGTGATTTGCTTGAGTGAAATTTCAAAAAACGGCACTTTTTTCGCGACACCGTTTTTTTTAGAATTGATTTTTTTGTTTGCTTGCGTCCGTTACAACAAGAAAATGTAATATTAAATTTACAAAAATTTCTTAGCCCGACATGGGAAGCAACAACCATCCATCATTGGAATATGAAAAAAGCCATATAACCACCACCTTATATACATACTATGAGGCGAAATTACACAAAATTTAAAGGGCTGTATCTTCCAACGAAGCAAATATGAAACTTAAAACTTTTACAGCAAAATAATGCTATTATGTACTTTATTGTGAGTAAATTTCAAATTTTTTAAACCGTGCCGACCAGAGATATTTGACCCCAAAGTCAGCAAATTTATCAAAATTCAAACTTTTAAGAGGCTATAAACAAAAAGTTGATAAGTCAGAATGTTAAAAAAAGTTATGCTTAAGCAACTAGTTGAAATGTACTCTAGTAAAAAAAATTATGACTGCAACAAAACAAACAAAACAAAAATTCTTAAAGTTGCAGGATATCACGTTTTGAATTAAAAAATGAAATAATTTTTTTATATGAAGAAACTCAACTTTTTTTTTTTTTGTCGAAAACACTTGCAGCCATTTGGATACTGAAAATTGCGACTACAAGGAAATGGGCAGAATAATTGAGTACACTCTAGCCTGCCCTGTTCATTATCCGTTTTTTGAGTAGTACCTGTTTTTTTTTTTTTGCTCAATGACTCTTCAATTTGTCTCTGCTGTCGTTTCATTAGTCAAGCCGTTTTTTTCTTCTCAACACCGATTATAAATTTTCGGGTCATTTCTTTTATCCAACAAAAAACTTCTCTCATTGATGGGAAATTTCCTAAGTTTTAAGCGCGAACAAGATTCAAATGACGTGCATTTGCAAGCAGCTAATCAAAAAACTTTCACAGACGACACTAAAAAATATTTCAGTTTGTTTTCAAATCCATCATTTCGCTTTCTTTTAGGGTATCTTTTCAAATTGAAATACTTTTTGAAATAGGATTTCAGTCATTGAATAAATCGTTCTTTAGCTACGATCGGAATTGAAGCTTTAGCCTAAATGTTGTTGATCTCTTGACAAATAAACTACATTTAATAACGTTCCTTATAGTTGGAAGCTGTCGATTGTCCAATTCTTTGTATGGTCCCAATATAGCAGAAGTAGTCTCACTACTCCTCGAACCTATCACGCGGCCTATCACGAGTAATTTTTTCGCCCCGAATCGGAAAAGTTTATATCCGTTTTTAAGATAACAGGTAAGACTTTTACATTCATGAATTTTGACGGTTGATGGACAAATTTGCTTTAAAAATATTAGCTTTATCTTAAAAAACGGAAATTCCCTTTTCTGATTCCGAGCAAAAAAAAAATTCCTCATGATAGGCCTGATTATGTGTTGTTGCTCTCAAACCGAAACGTCGTGTATGTATTACTCCTAAATAGAAAAAAGTTTTTTATTTTAAAAAGATTTACAAGTCGCAGATTTTTTTTTTTACTCTAGAGTGTTTGGTCGGACAGTCAATCGAAAATTGACACATCGGATTGGAAACTGTGAGAAACGATAAAGTAGCCATCTTTTTGTCAAAAGTGAAAGCTGCCATATTCACATGCAGGAATTTATGTGCATATGGGATTCACTCAAATGTATAAATTTACGTTAACAAAGTAAATATTTTTTTTTTTTATATTTAGTCTAGGAACCGAAATTAATGATAGCGGAATATGACTAAACAAATTAAAATTGTTCAAAAATTTTAAGATCGTTAGAATCGTGAGGATATAGTTTTATTTTATTTTTAAAATTATTTTTGTAATCTACAATCAATTAAGAAAATTTTAAGAGGTCTTGCGTTAAGGAGAACCAAAAAAAATGATCGGGACACTCTACTGTTCAACGTGGACGACAGAGAAAACGTAACTACAAATCAGTACTCTTAAGGCCATTCTGATCATTAAAGTGAATTTAAATATTTCGTGCCTACAATTCTATTTGTTCATCATCTACCAACCGGATATGCTTCGCCAAGTCTTATCGAAATTGAAATATAATGTTGCCAACGACGAATAAGCAATTGACGAAGATGAGTTTGAGGAAATGTACTTGGAATAAGATATTGACAATGGGCCTTACTAATAGTCAAGTGAATGAAAATGAATCAAGAAAATGCTGATACTAAGAAGTGCAAGCTTCACGTTAATCGTCAACTTTTTATTTCGCCGTACTTACTTACTTACTTACTTAGGTGGCCGTAACAACCCGTTTTCGGGTTTCGGCCGACCTCATCAGCTCTCGCCAGGCGCCTCTGCTTTGCGCGCGCCTTCTCATATCAGATACACCAAGTGAGGTTAGGGCTTCCTTGGCCTGGTCCATCCATCAGAGGCATGGTCTCCCTCGTCGTCGTTGACCAGCGGCCCTCGCTTCGAGCACCTTTTTCGCTGGAACTTTGTCGTCCATACGATGGACATGGCCAGCCAGCTTAGTCGCTGCACAGTTATACACCGAACTACGTCAATGTCTTCGTAGAGCTCAAACAGCTCGTGGTTCATTCGGATGCGATAGTCATCGGCGACTCGAGCAGGACCGAAGATTTTGAGAAAAACTTTTCTCTCGAACATCCCCAGAGCAGCACAGGTAGAACGAGCGTCTAGTAGAGTGTTAGTTTTGTCGATCGAGATAGTGCTCGGGAATTAAGTTGCTTACTGAGCCAGTAGTAGCACCTATTAGCAATTATTGTTCTTCGCTTATCTCCAGACTGACTTCGTTGTTGTTGTTAATGGCGGTGCCAAGGCATGCAAACTCCTTGACTACTTCAAAGTTATAGCTACCGGATGAAACGTGGGAGTCTAGACACCGCGCTGCCTTGTTCGTAGACAGCATATACTTTGTTTTACCCTCATTTATCGTCAAACCCACTTTGGCTGATTCCTTTTCGATAGCGGCGAAAGCAGCGCTAACATATCTCTTGGTTCTGCCGACAATATCAATATCATCAGCGTACGCAAGGAGCTGGACACCTTTGTAGAAAATGGATGCACACCGGCCTTTCGTACGATCCCCTCCATGATGATGTTGAAGAGATAGCAAGACATTAGATCGCCTTGTCTGAAGCCTCTTTCGGTATTGAGGGTTTCGGAGAGGTCATTTCCTATCTTTACGGAGCTGCAGGTGTTGCTCAACGTCATCCTTCAAAGTTTAATCAACTTTGCAGGTATACCGAACTCATACATTGTTGTGTATAGGCAATCTCTTTAAAGTGCCTATATCGAATGCAGCTTTAAAGTCGACAAAGAGATTTCGCCGTACCAAGAGAATATACACTGAGGAGCATAAGTGTATCACAAACCAACAACTATCATTTTAACAACCTATAATTTCTATAAATTTTACTCAAATGCAATCAAATTTTTTTTTATTATGTTTGTACAAGTCTCTTCTGTATTTCAAACAGGTTTTTATTAAGATCTGATTACAACAACAAATACACGAAGGCATAATGCAAACTAAATCATAATGATACAGTTTTGCACTCACTACTCAATTGTTTTTATTACCGTTATATTTTTGTTATTGAACAAAGTGCAATGCAATTTTTTAATTATTACGATAATTTACGTGATAATAAGTGGTTCAGTAGTCATGAACAACCAAAATAAAGAGGAAATATTAATTTGTTTGCGCAATGGCGAAAGCATTAGGCAAGTGGCGAAGAAATTCCATTTGGACAAAACTTTTGTCCAAAGATTAAAAAAAAAAAGTGGTGTAAGTGTTCCCACAAACAAAGGTGGTCGTCTGAAAAAAATTTGCGATCGAGATGTACGCCATCTAGCAAATTTGGTTACCAGCACCGATGCCGTTACTCCTGCTGCAGCTTTAAATATACTGCAAATTGACGCCAGTAAGTGGACAGCTCGTCGAGCTTTGAAAAAAATAGGTGTTAAGGCAGCAGAAAAGAAAAAGAAACCTATGCTGACCAAACGACATGTGCGGTTACGGAAGGATTTTGTTGCAGCACACGAGCACTGGACTGTCGCTGATTGGGATTCGGTATGTTATTAAACATATGTGTGTATTACTGTTTATACTAACATATATTAAATAATTTAAAGGTTATTTGGTCTGATGAGACTAAAATTAATCGATTTCAATCCGATGGGCGTGCATGGTATTGGACTAAGGACCCTGATACAATCCAACCAAATCAGGTACGCCAAACCGTCAAACACGGTGGTGGCTGTATCATGGTTTGGGGTTGTATATCCAAAGATGGAGTGGGACCCTTGGTGCGCATCGATGGAATTATGCGCAAGGAACAATATTTGTCCATCCTGCAACAGAATCTTCCTGATGTAGTGGAAAAAATGGGTCTTGCTGCTGAAAAAGTAATTTTTCAGCAAGACAATGACCCCAAACACACCGCACATCTAGTGAAAGACTGGCTCAAAAAGCAAAAATTTGGTGTGATGACGTGGCCTCCACAATCTCCGGATATGAATCCGATCGAGAATTTGTGGAGTCACGTCAAATCGCAGCTTGCAAAATATGCCAGTCCTCCAAAAGGCGTGAACGAGTTGTGGGAGCGGACGAAGGAAGTGTGGGAGGCGATTCCTCCAGAATTTGTGCAGAGGTACACGCAAAGTCTACCTAATCGCATCCAGGAGCTTAAGAAGGCAAAGGGTTACTGGACCAGTTACTAAATATATATTATTGTTTTAAAAATATAAAAATCACTATTTATTTTGCAAAACTGTATCATTATGATTTAGTTTGCATTATGCCTTCGTGTATTTGTTGTTGTAATCAGATCTTAATAAAAACCTGTTTGAAATACAGAAGAGACTTGTACAAACATAATAAAAAAAATTTGATTGCATTTGAGTAAAATTTATAGAAATTATAGGTTGTTAAAATGATAGTTGTTGGTTTGTGATACACTTATGCTCCTCAGTGTATAAGTACTTGATTTCATAGTGTAAGATCTAAACTATTGTGAATGCACTTTAAAGTGTTCGGCAGATAGAAATTCAAAAGAAAAAAGAGAACAACTATATTCTGCGGCTTCGTGGTGGAAGGTAGTTGTTGCTCGTTTGTATTCGCAAAATTAACATTCTACTAAAAAATTTAGCGTTAAATGAAACCGAGATTAAATTAAAGTTTGACACTAGTAGAAGTGTCGACACTCTTTTGTTTATTGATGCGGCATTTTTGAAAGTGAAAGCTTTTTTAGAAAATGTTAACACATTCTACGAAAGTAGCGAACTATTATTTAGGGCCAATGTGTTTTGTATTCAGTTCTCTAACTAAAATTACATTCTCCTTTTGAAATAAAAAAAACCTTATTTTAGGCAAAATTTGGAAAGGAAATCTTCCTTTTTGACAAAATTGAGATGAGATGCTTAAATATGTGCGATATTCCAGCAAATAAGAAAGGCTTTGAAATATACCAAAACGTAATATCTTTCATAGTTTTGGGAGCCATATCAGCAAAAGGCAGGCTTATTCTCCTTCATTTTGATAAAGGCGTTAAAATCAATCAAAAATATTATTTGGATGAAGTGCTGATCAGGCAATTTTTGCCTCATGTATTCGAGCTTTTTGGCAATGAGACATATTACTTCCAGCAAGACTCTGCACCGACTCATAAAGCAAGAACTGTTCAAAACTGATGCAAAAAAAATATTCCCTGTTTTAGTCCGGTGGATGAATAACTCCTATCTTCTCCGGATCTGAATCCATTGGATTTTTGTATATGGGCCCACTTGTTGGAAAAGCTGACAAATTTGAAGTAAAGGGTCCGCCAAATAACTTTTTTTTTTTTTGAAAATGCAAAAAAAAAACTACTGAATATTTTCTCAAATTTTTTTTTTTATTTGAATGTACAATCCTTCCGGTTAATAATGGAAAATAATTTCATTCAAATGGCTGCCTCGGCTGGCCATGCAGTAACCTACACGATCGGTCCAATTTTTAAGCACATTATCGATTGTGTGCAGCTGTATTTCACCAATGGCTTCACGAATATTGTCCTTTAAAGCGTCAATTGTCACTGGCTTGTCGGCGTAACACTTATCTTTGAGGGCACCCCACAAATAATAGTCCAACGGTGTCAAATCGCAGCTCCGAGGTGGCCAAACGACATCAGCTCTGCGGCTGATAATGCGATCTTCAAAAACAGGGCGCAAAACATCGAGTGTAGCTTCGGCTGTGTGGCACGTAGCGCCGTCCTGTTGAAACCAAATGTTATATCCAATATCCTCCTCTTCAATTTTTGTGAACAAAAATTCGTTCAACATTGCCCGATAACGATGGCCATTGACTGTAACGGCCACTCCTTGCTCATTTTCGAAGAAAAATGGCCCAATTATGCCTCTGGACCAAAATCCGCACCAAACAGTGACTCGTTTTGGGTGCATCGGCTTTTCAATTTATGCGTGCGGATTTTCTGTGCCCCAAATGCGACAATTTTGCTTGTTTACATACCCGCCAAAATCCAAATGAGCTTCATCTGAAAAGATGATTTTTTTTGGCAAAATCGGCATGTTCTGTAAGTCAATCGCAGGCAATATTTCCCAGCGTTGTTCAAGCGTATACATAACCATATTCGTTCAGCGGAAGGATAAAACTAATTATCTGTCAAATCAGACATGTGCTAAGTGTTACCATTCACGAAATAAGCACTAGTTGAAAAAAAAAAAACGTTAGATGGCGGACCCTGTACATAAAAATGGAACAATTCAAACGCCGTTTGCAGAGAATTTGGGACCAAATACCAGATGAAGACATCCGTGCCGCATGTTCAAGTTTCCCAAAACGTTTGAAGCTTGTGAAGAAAATGAATGGAGAAAGATTTGAACTTAAAGACGAATAATATTGCCAACATTGCAAAAAATACAAAAATATCTTTGACTCAAAATGCTAACTAGAAAATTAGGTTAGAAATTGGCCCACGCTGTATATATAATTAAAAAAAAACTAAGTTATATTCTTCGCATGTTAAAAGTTTTACAACTTAACAAATGTGTCAATACAAATTAAACTTTTTGAAGAACAAACAAAATAATATTTGTATATTAATGGGTAATAAATAAGTTTACAACTTTGAGAACAAATCGACCAATAATTTGTTAATGAATCAGTTAAAAATTTAGTGTATCTAGTTGTTATTAACAGAACTAATAACCTCCACCTTCAGCGGAAATGAAAAGAAAATTAAGAGCCAACTACATTTAAAATAGTGCAATGGTATTGAAAAATATATGTATGGAAGCTTTACTAAATAAAAAACTTTTTTGAATACATTTAAAATAATATAAAACAATTTTAAAAAGATATATACAAATATATTATACAGGTGACAGTTTATACTATGATATGCAACGTAGTAGCGGTACAATTTAAGCCTTATTACAGAGATAGTGTTAAATTGACGGTAAGAAAATTAGTATGTGTATTTGTGTGTGTGTATAGTATACATTCCAAGAAATATTGGTGTAGAAGTTTTTTTAATCATTTTACCATCACAAGCTAATTTCTATTGATGTATTTTTAAGTTTTGTTAATTTTTACCACAACCAGAATTAATTAAAATCATGTCTGTTAAGAGCGGTCTTCTAGTTAGTTATCTTTGAATATAAATTAATCTTTGTATTTCTTTCTTTTAAAATCAATATGAACTGGGTGTTTATTTTTGCTTTACCGAGTTTAAAGAAAGCTTCGATTCGGAAATGTGTTTATAAAGTGCTTGAAAAAAATGTATCAAGCTAATTTAAAACCACGATATAAATTTATGTGGGGACGTGTGTGCATAATCCAAAAGAAATATGAAATCAATAATCAATGATTTAAATGATCAATAATGATGATTTAAAAATGTAATTTGCTTAAATTGCTTAAATATTTAAACTAAACAGATATTTTTTATTGATGTTTCATTTAATTTAATTAATTTTATTATTCAACTAAATTTTACTATGAAAGAAAAATATAACTAGAAGACCGCCTGTTCATTAAATACGTGTAATAATTCTTTATAAACTTAACAGTACAACTTTTATCTTGAAGTATTGCACACTAATCGGAAACTTTTATATGTGATCCAACTTATTAATAGAAAAAAACAACTACTTAATTAATATTGCTAATAGAATAGTTAAAATTTTCATCTGTTACTGATGTTAATAACATAGATTTAAAAATTTTTTTTTGAGGTTTCTTCAGAGGATACTAGTATTTTGCTTTTTTTCTTGAAAACTATTAGCTTGAGCTCTATGTAATAGGTACGTAAGTCTAAATTTGAGCAAATATATTGATGCCCTTTTAAATAGGAAGAGTAGAGTACCATAGAGTAAAATATTTTCATGCTTTACCTCCAGTTTTCCGCAATGAGGTTGCCTTTTCACGTAGTCCAGGTGGCAAACTAAATGGAGCCGAGCCAAAAGGATCTTCCGGAATATGTGGAGTAATGTTTGCAATTGGAGCAGGATGTGTCACAGAAGCAGGATGAGAAGTTGTAGTAGATAGAATCACCGAATTACCACCCTCCGTAGGTGTAAGTGTTGAAGTGGTTGAAGCTGATTTAGCATTTATACCTAAATAGAAATACACTAGTAAGTAATTGCATACGATATTATAATGACAATGAATAGAAAAGTTTAAAAAAATTAAAAGACGGAAAATTTTAATTCACTTGCTTTCTGTTAAAAACTCACAACTCGAAGTTTTATCAAAATGATTTAATAGTCCGGCATTCTACGCTTTGTGAAATGAATTACAAATTTTAAGGTAAATTAAGAGTGCACCCATGTGAAAAATATTTTTCGCGGAGCCCTCAAATTATTTTAAATGATCGCAGTTATTAATTTATTTAAAATACTTTTAACATATCCATTTTTAATATACTCAGCCATAACGCTAGTTTACACAAAAAATTAATTGGGTTCTCATAGAATTTTTTCTAAGAATTTTGGATGGAGGATTCTAAAAAAAAAATTTATTAAGAGACGCTTTTGAAGAATTTTTAAGAATACGGTTTCATTTGATATATACAATAATTGTTTAGTCTCGTTTTTCAACAATATGTTTTATTAGCCCATCTTTGTCCAGCGTTGCGTTAACGCAAAGGTATACTTTTCTTAACCTGAAGGTCATACAGTGATAAATTTTCATGATCTCCAAAAAGGATATAAAATTTGAAGAATTTATCTAACCGACCTACTTTCGCTCAAGGCTTAGCAATTACATTTACTTACATTTTCAAGCGCGGTGAATTTGGGAATTTTCCCTTTTTTTTTTTTTTTTTTGCTCTTTAATTTTAAACCTCTAAAAAATTAAAAAAAAAAATTAAGTAATAAATTATTCTTTATGAGCCTCTTTCTTGGGCTTTATATTTAACTTTTGTGAATTTTTATGAAGTTTGACTGACATACGTGACTCTCGCGGGTTGGCACAAAGCTCGCCTTTAACGAAATGCGGTTTTGTATATTTTTTGTTGTATTGTGGAAATTTTTGTGATCTATATTGGCGCAAACGCTAGATTTTGCTTGTAGAATATCGTTCAATATCGTTCAATATCGTTCTATTGAAAAAATCGAGGTATCAACTCCATTATTTAATTTTTTTTTATTTTTGATTTTATTTTCTAAGTTAGACCAAGCTAAATATTTTTGGAAAGTTTCATCATTCAAGCGCAACGAGAGCATGGGTCAGTCTGGGTTAAGCGAATCGATTTCATTTGATGACGTTACCGGCGAACAAAGACAAAAAAAGTGATTTTTAAGATCATTTCATTTCAAATGCTTCGTTTATTTACAAAAAATAAATTATTTTTTTTTTTAAATTTAAGATGAAAAATTAGAAGTTGTTAAAAATTTAATGAAGAAAGGTAATTTATATATTTTTTTTATGCATTCATGATTCTGGTTGAAAATACATCTTTTTGTTTAAGCTTATAGCCCAGCAATAGTCAGGCATCATGCCTTCGTCCCAAAACCATTCATAACGCTTTTCAATTCTTGCGAATGTTCTGCTAGAAGTATTGTTTGTTTAAAAAAAAATTGTTTAAACTTGTCATTGCGACATTGACAATAAGTGGTACCTGTCCGTGGTTCCAAAAATTCATGTTGTTGTAAACGTGAAGCGAGTAACTCAAAAGTCTAGGCCGTAATCTGAACTTATCCAAAGACAAATCTGAAGAGTTGGTATGAAATATCCACGCACGGCTGAGAGCCGAGCACCACAACTGACAAAACGAAATTTATACCATTGAGCGGAGGGTCACTAGACGAATGACAGAAAACGTAAGGCTTGAGTTTTGGTTCGACGCTTGATTTCACTCGCTATATAACTTTCATACCGCGGGCTTTATATGAAATCGGTTCTAAGGAAGTAAACTCCAAAAACCGTTTTGCAGTCGTCAGGACTGTCGACGTAAACGTTAGCTTAGCGTAATAATAATATAAATGGTCATTTCAGTCCTTGAAAGGACTTTGACCGAGCTTCTTATTATCATTGGTGTAGTGAATTTTTGTAGTGAAATTTTTGAACACAAATGATTGAAAACTGGGCCTAAAAATTTTATGTCGACTCCAAACGGCTTATGTTCTCAAGTAGCTTTTCATGGCAGTTTTTACTCTCTGAGGTTCGCCATTGTCTGCAGCTTAGCATAAGATGTAAAATTAAATACAGTATTAATTCAAAGAAGAAGCAAGCCCACAATTTAAATTTTTTCATTTTGTTTTTCAAGTTAAAATTAGTGAAATTGATATCAAAACTCGCTTCATCAGCACCTCTTCAACAGCATGTTTCACACACATGGTCACTGATAGCACTTTTGCTTACAAATTTTTCGCACCATTTGCCCTCAATCAAAGTCTGTGTCAGCACCTGGTTTGAGAATTCGCTAAAAAAAAAAAGCATTGTTGGGAAGTAAGCCATCTATGGGAATGGATCAGGGATGGGAAATGCCTTGTCCGAAATTGTACCAAACCGAAATAAATATTTAACTTATTGGCATCAAATTGTACTAATTTGTTTTTCTCCATGAATAATGAAACTTTTTTGATATATTTAACAATTTATTTAAAATAAATAAAAATTAACAAAAATGGATAGACAATTCAATATAGTCAAATAAATATAGAAGTGTACATTCACTTTTTAGAATTTAATCAAGAAAATGTGCGTCTTCCTATTCTTCAACAGAAATATTTTCAAAATCCATAGCACTTTTAATTTTTATGTTATAGCAACATTGCCCTTTAACAAATGGCTTTTAACAAATCTTTTGACGATTTCTGCACCTTGTTTTAATTAAATTTTGGACCGAAAATATTCTTTCAACATTTGCTGAAGAATGTGAAATTAATAAAACCCCCTGTAAAATTTTGTAAATGTAGATCAGGATGGAAGTGCGTTTGAATGTGTTGTAAACATGGTTGCAAAAATTCACAAAAAGGCACGGAAAACTTTATGATACGCGCACGTAGAACGCTTTTTTTTCGGCGCCTATTGTAGGCGCCTATAAACATGAACAAAGTTTCCTATATATTGTGTGAATCCGAGCACATAAAAAGCTTTTTTTTTTAAGGCGCCTTAAAGTAACCGCCGAAACAAGGCGCCTACAAAATTTCGTGAATGTGAAAAACATTTTTTCTACGCTTGAAGCGACATATTGTAAAAAATTTGTGTACTCAAAAATCGGGAAAAAATCTAGTTTGTTTCAAAAACATTTTTAAGTAGAATATTCAATTTAAAGGAACACAAATGGATGCGATGGACATGGGGTCATTGATTAAGAAAGAGGTCATCTTCCTCTGATGATGACATTTTATTAATAATAAATAAAATGCACTTTTAAATTTTTTGAAGAGTAACAGCTTTTTCAAGACTCTTATAAGTTTTCTATGTGCGCACAAAAAAAAATTAGGTGCCTACAGTAGGCGCCGAAAATAAGCGCCGTAAAAAAAGCGTTCTACGTGCGCGTACCCTAAGTCGATATGACGAAGATCAAGTGCATAAAATTGTACTAAAAATGTCTTCGTAGTACTTACGTACTTTTTATACGAAAACGATTCTTAAAACAAAAGGTTAGCATACGTAGAAAAAAGTCTATGAGAAACTAGTTCTCGAGATAAGGTCTAAAGTTGTAAATTAATGTTATCATAACTCTAGAAGGTAATGATTTACAACGTGTTTCAATACGAAGTAATACAACATTTTCAAGAGTTCATTTTCTATGTAATTAAAAATTAAATATAAAAGGAACGTACTTTTACTTGAAATTGGTAAAACTATTTTCAAAGTTCATACTTACTTCCCTGACTGCCACGTTGACGTATCTTATCGAATTCTGCTTCAAAAATATGATCCTCCGTCATTTGACTAAACGGTTGCTCTTCGAACGGATTCCAAGCATCGATACGGCCCTCCAATGAACCACTACCACCATGATACGCATTGGCTGGTGCACTAGACAGCTCACTATTTGAAATGGAAGCGGTTATTGCTTGTGTAGTTGATGACAATGGTAGAAACAGTGTAGGATTTGAGCCACCAAATGTTTCACCGCCATCACTATCTGGTACATTGTTGCGGCTCTTGACGGATTGTTCGTAAGGAGCTAGGAATTGGCATGTTTCATTGGCAAATGTTCTAAGGAGATAAGAGCATGATAGAGCAACATAAAGAGTGATGGTAAATGTAAAATAATTAAAGAAGAAAATAGACAGAAAAAGGGGAGAGAAAACAAAATAAGTATGAAATGTTATACTTAAGCAAATATCGACTTAATAGGTGCAACTTAAAAAAACAAACGCCTGAGAGTGCATTAAAAAAATTAAAAATTCAAATTATATGAATTCTTCTATTGGCTGAATGTTATTGCTATCTTATAAAATAAATCTTAATCGCTTTGCGGTTCATCATTTTCATCTGCTTCCGATGCCTTAGCACTGAAATATTGGCAAACCCAAACAAATATTTTAAAAACCAAAAAAAAAGAGAAAAAGAGAGACACAGAGACAGACAAAATCGGCACAAAAATTGTTGTTTTAAAAATAGTTAAAAATATCCATAACTTACTTATTAAAAGCCGAAGTGTCGCTGACGTTTCGTCTGTGACCAGTTAATAGGTTTTGATTGCCACCGAGGCCTTTAGGTGGCGATAGCATTGTTTTTGTTGGAGTACTTCCGACAGTAGTAGAGTCCGGCGCAACGATTTCTTGTATGACGGACACATCTACTGACTCAGCGGCAGCAGCAGCAGCAGCATGTTGAAGACTAGCCTCACTAAAAGGATCTGGATAGACAGTAGATTCAAATAAGCTGTCTAGCACCGCTGGAGGTGGCACAGCATCAGTTGCTGCAGCTGCCGCTATAGGTGCTGAGACTGATACTGCTACAGCTGTTGATGTAGCAGCAACAACTGGGTGAGCGACTTGAGTTGGTGCAACCACTGGTGCAATAGCTGGAAAGTTTGCTTCGAACTGTTCCACAACTGGTTGCTGCTGTTGCGGTTGGGGTGATGTTATATTATTGCGTGGCAATGGACTAGGCGGCAACCCCAAAGCAAGTGTATGTGGACCATGTGGTAAAGCGGAAGAGCCTTTGGGGCGTTGACGTGGGGCAACACTTGTGCCCGATTCAATTGGTGCATTTTGAGGTTTTGCTTTTGCAGCCGCAGCAGCAGCTGCTGAAATACGCTTTGTTTCAGACTCAAAAGGAGGCACAGTTAGTTGCTCAATATTTGGAATAGGTGATTTCTATAAGAAATAGTTTAATTATATAATGCTATTAATAAATTTTCTCTTTAACTTACGTGCAGATTCTGTACCGGGTTATCTTTGCCGGCTAGACAAAAAGCTATTTCGCAAACTTGAAAAATATTTGGACGCCGCTCAATATCTGGCTCAAGCATATATTTAATTAGCTGATGCATGCCCTTTGAATACTTGGAATTATCAGGTATAGAGAATGCACCATTCTGTATAGCTAGCGTGCTCTCGCCAAACGGCAAATTGAAAAAGCATAACTTGTAAAGCAGGCATCCAAGTGCCCAAATGTCTGCTTTTGTGGTAATGTTTTTATTGCTATAAAGATCAACCATTTCAGGCGCACGATACGATAGTGTTGTGTATTTTTGTATCTCTTCCTCGACCGCAGTGACGCCATGTTGCAGAGGATTAAGAACTTTGGCTGTTGCTGAGCCAAAATCACACAGCATAAAGTTGCCAATTTCATTTTGCAGTATATTCTCCACCTTCAAGTCACGATGTATGATGGGTGTCTGACAGTAGTGCAGGCGTGAGACTGCTTCCGAAATATCACAGAATATTGTGAGAACTTCTTGTTCGGTGAAGCCAACCTGAAGGCTTTTGTGTCGCGCATAGTAATAATGAGAATATTTAAAATAATTAGACGGTAATAAAGTGAAAAAGACATTCTCAACTAACCGTGCATTCATCATGGCCAGCATGTGATTCTTGCAGTAGGGCATCAACAGCAGCACTTCACAAACTCCGTTCCCGGTGTTTGTAATGCTCGAGTCAACATAGCCAATTATATTCTTGTGTCCGCTGAGATTGCTCTGCAAAGAAAAAAGCGCAAAATAAATTAATGGAGCGCTACTAGTTAATTGATTTTTCTTGTCTATGCCAGAAGTGTGAGAGGAAGGTTTTATATATTCTTTTGATTATTTCTTCTCAGAATTTTTTAAATTGATAGAAAAAATAGTTTATGAGCTAGTGCTTCAGATTAAATTTGGTAAAATTAAAAGCCAAATGTGATGAAATTCAATTTGCTGAATAGTGTTACAAGAATTGGCAATATTAAACAAAATTTAATTTAAATGGAAATTTCGATCAGTCTATGTTGGTTATATGAGCCACTGTGCTACTTAGTGCATGTTTACTTACAGCTATTTGTATTTCCCGTTTGGCAACATTTAAATCATGTTCGTTATTCACATACATGCGTTTGAGTGCATATTTGGTGTTGCCTGTATTTGCTTTAGCCAAAAACACCATCGAAAAGCCACCTGAAATGAAAAAGTGTTAACAATGGATCAACACGGTATGTTATGAGAATGTTACAATAATAAATAAGTTTAAATCTACTTCATACAAATTTAATTAGAACTTGGCAAATTGCATTAATTTTTGGTTGGCTGATACTGTTTTGACGCTGAACTAAAGCCTCGCAATATTTGAGCTACCAAGTCTGACAAACAAATGGTGCTTATGTTAAATTAAAAAAAAAAACCTAGTGTAATTTATAAGCTGGCTTGACAGTTTTCAGCTTCCCAAGTACTTCACTAAAACGCCTAAGTTTTACATATTAACTTGCCAATTTTTATTTGGGAGATAAATTAACCAAGTATTTGGTAATTTATACATTATTTAAAAATAAGTTAAGTCTCAACAATATTACTTTTTCCCGGGTTTTGGTTTTTTTTTTTTTTGAAGCGAAGCTTTTTACGCCTTTCGTTCTGAGATTTGCTTGACTGAAATCGACGCTACAAAACTTTTCTTTTTTCGACAACGTTTTTCTTAGAAATTTATGGCTTCTTTCCTGCTTGTGTTTATTATAACAAAAACATTAAATTAAATATCAAATATAAAATCTTTCCTTCACCCGAAGTGGGGATTTGAACCCACACCCACCGATTAAGAGTTCACTACACTACGCATCGAGCAAAACTCCTTCGGTACGCAGAGTTATTGATTTAATATTAATTACCACTGAAGCTAGACTGCAGCACAACACAATAATCTATTAAAAGATTTTTGTTGTATGGCTTTCAAGGAATTATAACTTTCAGGATATATTCTGTAAAATTTTCCGTAGAACGCACACAATAGTTTTGGTGTAGTACATTGTTTAAAGACTTTTTGATTGTATTAAATACTTACGAAAAAAAAAAAACGAAATGGCCATATCAGAAGTGCGTGAAGATAAATTAATAAATCCGACGCTAACTTAGCAAAGACACAAACCCATATTTCCAAAAAGTACGAATTTAACTTTAAGTACGAATTTATATAAAAATCTACGAATTTAACTTCGTTTGAAAAGAAACCTTTTTAATATCAACCAGGAAACTTAAAATTCAAAACCTTCATAAAATATGATAAAACTAAGGGAAAAATACAAAATTACTTCAGAACTGAAAATTCGATGCAGAATTGATTAAACTTCCGATTCAGGTCATAAGATATTTTTTAAAAAGTCACGAATCATAGTTTATGATACTAAATTTTAAATAAAGGATCGTAATATCTACATTTACGATTTTTATTTTTTATATACCAATGGACAGGTAATTAAAGCACCTTCAAAGGATATAAAAGGGTATATGACTAATTGTGCCGCGTTGCGGATTTTGGCAAAAGGAAACTTTTTAAAATGGACTGATCGATCGATTCATAGTACTCACATTGAATTAAAAAATTTCAATACCTACTTGTACGATTTTAATATTTTGTGTTTTAATAGAGAGGTAATTAAAGCACCTTTATAAGGATATATTACTCATTGTGGCGCGCTAAGGATATTGGCCAAAGGAAATTTTTGAAAATTAGTGAAAAGTACTTCATAGTTCGATTCATAGTACTCACTTTGAATTAAAAAATCTCAATAACTACTTGTACGATTTTAATATTTTGTATTTTAATAAAGAGGTAATTAAAGCACCTTTCTAAGGATATATTACTCATTGTGGCCCGCTAAGGATATTGGCCAAAGGAAATTTTCAAAAAGTAGGGAAAAGTACTGCAAAGTTCGATTCATAGTAGTAGTAGTAGTAGTCGATTCAAGTAGTTATTGAGATTTTTTAATTCAAAGTGAGTACTAATTCGAAGCTGGTTCTCGAATGGTTCTCGACCTGGTTCTTGAATTAATTTTTCTGTTCGGCCGTCACCTCTCTGCAGACAATGGCAAGCCTCGGAGAGTAAAAATTGCCATGAAAAGCTTCTTGAGAACATAAGCCGTTCGGAGTCGGCGTAAAACATGTAGGTCCAGTTCTCGATCATTTGTGTGCAAACATTTCACATCACACACAACACAATTGATCATAAGAAGCTCGGTCAAAGTCCTTTCGAGGGCTGAAATGGCCATTTCGTTTTTTTTTTTTTTTTTTTTTGTATAGAAAAAAAATATTTTTCTTTAAAAATAACTTTTTAGAAAACGTGACGAGTTTACCACCTTATGTGAGGGGTGTGACGTAGTATGTTAACTCGAAAAGTAAGAAGAAATAACAGTTTTTATTGACTTCATTAACAACGATAAGCACGTAACAAAATAATAAAACATTAACTTATTTGCTATTCATACTATCATTGACAGCAGAATACTCCAAGCGAGCATGTTTTAAGGTTATCTTTATAAATTCAGATAAATATGTACCGCAAACATACACAGAGACTGCGTCCACTTTTTTAAAATTATGCATTTTTTTAATATTCTTTACTGTTATGACGTCTCCCCATCTTTTGTTTAAAAACTAACTTTTCTGCACTACGTCGTCTTTAGATGCATAAAAAACGAGAATTTTACTCTTGTTTTTTCTACTAGAAATTTGAAGCAGTCCAGCGGTGTTTTCATAATACATTTTTTAGCTTTAATCGCTGTCCATAATGTTCTTTTTACAGTTGCGCCGATACCTGGAGCGCATTTACCATGGCCGATTTTTTAAATTCAATTACCAATTACAATTCCTATTTAATTATCAAATACAATTCATGGAATGGAATTGACGATTTTTTCCAATTCCGTTCCTGAAGCATAGAGATGTTCAATTACCAATTACAATTCCTGGAATGGAATTGACAAATTTTTTCCAATTCCATTCCCGAGGAATTGAAACGACCAATTACTAATTTCTAATTCCAAGGAATTGGAATTGAGGCGGAATTAATTCCAAAAGGAATCATTAGAATCCAGCTCCGGCAACCTCACACTATTATTAGAACCTTGAACTAAATACTAATATAGGTCATCAGTCGACAATGCCACTGAATAACATAGAAACGTAGTTCAAAGTTTGCCTGGGGTAGAAATCTATCCCGTTTTATAGTTGTAGGGTTAAGTGTGACGGGTGTGACCAAAGTATTTGGTAACTAAATACTCTAATATTAATATATAGGTGTACTCTATAAGCCACCATATAGTGGCTTTATGGTGTACTCTATTTATAGAGTAATTTTTACTCTATAAATTTTAAAATTTAAATTAGTCCACGAAACTCTTATTATAAAACATACAAAGTCGGAAATTCAACAGAAAGCAAATAAGAGTATATTCTTTTCAGAAATTACGGTTTTTATGGATGAGAAAGGGAATAAAAGAAAACGTTAACTTAAGACCAAACATATAAAGAAGGAGAACTGAGTGTTCGGTATATGCAAATTTTAAAGTGCTGCCAAATTAATAAAAATGAAAAAAATTATATTTGTTTTTATTTTTCCATAATTGCCATTCTCCTGTAGACATCAATTCATCGAGTTTAATTCAGACAAGAACTATTGACCTAGTATTTTTTAACTCTTTATCAATCACTTCGAAGCATATTTGAAACTATTCTTGAAAAATCAGTAGTGCCACTACGTTCGTCAACTTCGATCGCAGATATAAAACCAGAAAGGTGAAGCACACGAAGAAAAAAAAAAACGATGTAGACGTTTTGTTTAATAAGCCAACAAGAGTTGTTTGCTCCTTTTTTTTTGCAAAAGCTATCCGGAATGCCATGCAGAAATTGATTTAACCTTTAAATATAAGCAGAATGCACCCGCCACTTGAGAGCCATTGCCTGCCATGCAGAACATACCAATCAGAGACCTGCATCAAGTACTTGAAAAATCAAGCTTTTTCAAAATTCACTTGGTTTCAACTTGAAAAAACCAAGCAAAGCAAGCTTTGTATCAAAGGCAGAGTTTATACGTCATTCAAATTGAATGAAGAATATCGCAGTTTTGGTTCTCTTTTACTCTCTTCGAGATACTTGATTGAATAGCTGCTCACACGTGATTTTTTGATTGAATGGCCGATGCCGACTAAAAGTGTTGTTGTAAGTACCAGAAAAGTTGATTATGCAACCCTGTGATTGACTGATGCAGGTCTTGAGCTCCATCAAAATTTGGATTGAAGCGATGAAGTGTTGAAAGTTCATTTCCGCTCTCGCAGAGTTAATTTTTTTTTTCGCTGGGAAAACAACAACAAATTTTGAATGATCCTTCAATTTGAATGACGTGTAAACAGTGCCAAACTAATGCCAAACACAAAAACTTGAAGCGCTTGAAATTTTCGGGAAAATACTTGAAAAAATTGATATGTTGGCCAAAAGCTTATAAGCTTGCAAGTCTCCAAATAGTTCAAATTGGGAAAGCTTGTTGTCTTGGGGATCGCTGATTACGATTCTGATGTCAGAATATAATAAGTTGGTTGGACACTAGGGTGGACCGTAACAATACTTTTTTGTGATTTTCACAGATTTTGCCCTTTTTTGCAATCTAAGTCGGATCAATTGATAATGTTCTGAGATTATAAAGTTCCATATCTCGAAGGGGAAGCAAAATAGGTAAAATCTAACCATTTTTTTTGGGGTTACTATAGGAGGAAGCATTTTTGAGACGCACAAATAAGGGGTCTATCATTCCGCCATTTTCCACATTTTTAGAGGGGACGTTGAAACACGTGTTTAACTGTCCACTGAAAGTCAAAGTGGCAGTCATACACGTGTTTCGGTTCCTCCCTAAAAATATGTCGAATAGGGGGGTTAAAAGACCCCCTATTTGTGTATCTCAAAAATTCTTCCTCAAATAGGAGCCCCCAAAAATTGGTTAGATTTTACCTATTTGGCTTCCCCTTTGAAATATGGATCAACATAAAATCGAAAGATATCGAAAAATTCTCGAAAAATTCTTCGAAAGAATAGAAAAAGTGAAAATAGATCTCGAAGGGGAAGCAAAATGGGTAAAAATTAACCATTTTTTGGGCGTTTCTAAGGGGGAAAGCATTTCTGAAGCAAAATATTTAAAAAAAAAAGCACGAAGAAAACAGGACCACCCTTACAGCGACCAATATTTTTCACAAAATATTTTTAAAACTATTTGGGTACACCCTCGTGCCCAACAAATTTTTCTTTAATTATACTTTTCTTAAGCAAGTAAGTTGAGTTAGTTGAAAATTCACAAACAAATTCAAGCTTTTCAATCTCTATGGCGTACGTTTCAAGTCAGCTGCCGCTTGTTTTTACTTCGTGTCTTAGATCACACGTTCATAAATTCAACAAGCTGACGTCGACTTGACTAATTTCAGTATACTTGAACTTGATTGAAAATTATCAAGTTCAAGCGGGCTTGTTTCAGTTCTCTGATACCAATTGATACCAATTGTCACTTAAAATGCAAAATAACGTAACATCACTTTTGATAAGTTTACAGGAGAAGCAAAAAACGATACTAAATTGAAACTACTTGAGATATTGAAACAAAACTTTCAAGTCTGGATTAACATGACAATAAAAATATATTTAAGAAAAAAAAAATTGTTTTTTAAAATATACTGGATGCTATGTGTCTAACGTTATGGTGGGGGATAAGTATAATATTTTCATTGTGGGGTTGAAGGGCTATCAGCTGGTATACCCTGACTTACAATAATCTTAAGTATAATTTTTTGGGGAGTTTTTATACGATAAGGTTTGATGTAAGGAGGAAGGCTTTTACGCGTTAGGGTTTAGTGTGGTGATATTTGACTATAATTATATGGGAAATGATATGCTGCTTGAGACTTTGGCTGTGTGCTATTCGGAACTTTTCACTCGTGGTAGGAAAGAAGTTACTGAGTTGAATACAATTTCTGTCTGCTGAAATAAAATTGTCATTTCGCTGTGCCAAAAGAACGATGAAATTTTGACAACTAGAAGTTTTAGATTTCGTTAGTGTATTAGCGCGAGAATTTAATTTATTTTGGAAAATTGTTGATATAATTGAAAATAAACAGAATTTTACGCAAATATTTTCCACTTCTGGTTGCTTTGCAGTCAGAAGCAAAAAGTTTTGAGCTTCTTTATGACTTGATCCTTTTTTTTAATGAAAGGCGAAGAGTAAGTACTGCTTTTGCTTTTCTGCTCCGGTCAACTACCTAAAACATTATTCCTTTAAGGATATTACCTATATTCGGCCAATAGGTTATTCCGAAACATTAAATGCCATTTGAATGGAGCAATGCACAAACTTAAATGCATTTAAGAGTGTCTGCTAGCTCTTTTCGCAAAATTGTGGAGTTTATTCCAGCGAAGCATCATGGATGGTCAATAGAGTATGAAGTGGTTTGCTATCGAGTAGCAAGTGGCTTTATGGGATTGCGGACAGTATGCGGACATATTACGTAGAACTTCCTTTGCTCTTTTGTTGGGACTGCCATTATTTTTGAAGCGAAGCTTTTTACGCCCCGTTCTGTGATTTGCTTGGAGTGAAATCAGAAAAATTTTCGACAGATTTTTTCTTAGAATTTTATATGGTTTCTTTGTTTCTGTGTTATTACATCAAGACAATTTAATATAATAAATAAAAAAAAACATTTCTTCGCCTGCCGTTGGGATTCGACCCCGTAAACCTTTGGTTGGAAGTTCTATACTCCATCCATTGAGCCAAACACCTTCTTTATAGCGAAGCATTGATTCAGTATTAACTGTAACTGAAGCTATGTTGCAGTACACACAATAATCTATTAATGTATTTGTGTGGTTTGGATAGCTGCTTAGCCACTTGCTACAAGAGTTGATTAATAGATTTTTATGGTTTGGGTAGCTGCTAAACCACTTGCTACAAGAATCATCAGTATTGCCACTTTTCCACAATTGTGGTAAATCTAGCACTTTTTTAGTTTCTACCACTTTTATCACCTATTATTTGCATTTTTTCAAAATCTATATATTTATATAAAAATTATTGCATTATAATTAAAATTTTAGAAATTTTATTGCATATATTTTATTTATTATTACATTTAATATATTATTTTAGAACTGTTTTAAGAACATTATATGAGAATTATTTGCAATAAAACTAATTCAGCGTGAAAAAACTTACTTCATGGTATACTTTATGGTATTTGTTTTGCTGTAGGACTTCAGTCGAATTTTTCCTTAAGAAAAAAATATATTCCAAAGTCTTTTAAAATTCACCACTCATTTTAGACTCAACCTACCACTATTTAAAATTTGCAAGTGACAACACTGGTCATCATCCTCAGTTTGCTAGTGCCATCTGTTAGCGCCATCAACTGTTAACATAGCTGAAGTTATATATTTAATATTAAATCAACATCAAAATTTAACAGAGTTGTTTGGATCGGTGGAAACAGTGTCGACTTATTAATTAGTGGGTCATGGGATCGATCCTCACGGTGGGCAAAGTAATACTTCTTTTTTTATGTGAATGCTTTTATGCTGTTGTTGGTACATGCTTTAGTTTTGTTTTTGCATAGTGCGAACAAAATTAACAATTGCCCACAAATGCGTTGAAATAACAACGACAGTAACATAAAAAGCAACGCTTCTCTCGTGTGTCCAACGACGCACCTGTGTTTTTTTTTAATTCTTTGTGCTTTTTTAATTTATAATTAACTAAAAAGTTTAGCTTTCATTAATTTCACTATAGTTATTTTAAGCGCGAACTTACAAGTGTTTTTTTTTTTCTAATTATGCTTGTGTCAAAAATTCTCTTGCCGATTGTCAAAATTTATACTAGCCCCTGAGGCTACATGAATTTACGACAATCATATTCACCTCGCAAGTGCCAAATATTTTCATTCAGACTGTCAAAATTTCATCATCGAGTGAAAAGTTTCCGAATAGCACACAGCCTCTGTAATAAATTGAGAATGCATTAAGGAATATTCTGTTAAGCCATCATTTATATCACATAATGATGCCACTGTCTCGTGGCGGAGATTCTTTAAGGCAGAAGTTTATAGAACATTTCAAGTTTTTGTCTTTTAATGGTTTCTTTCGAAAAAAAACCCAGTTATCGTAGCTCTGATAATGCATTCAGACAGGTTAATGCGTTTTTGAAATATTTTTCCAAGGTTTAATAATCGTGTTTTCGAAAAAAATTTTTACGCCAAGGCTTAATAATCGTGTTTTCAAAATATTTTGTCCAAGGGTTGATAATCGTACTACTTTCGTAATATAATCTTTGCGATATATGGACGTTCTACATTATAATAATCGTATTATTATCGTAATATGATCTATGCGATACATGTATGCTCTACATTTTTATAATCATACTATTCTCGTAATATGATCTATGCAATAGATTTTTCCGAGAAAAAAAATTGAGTAGTTTTCATTATAACTATTTTCAATTATAGATAATTTTCCACTGAAACTGTGATAACAGCAAAAAAAAACATAAACAATAAAAAAATTAGTGTCGACCGTGACGTAGTAGGTAGAGTGTGTGGCCCGCCCATACGCCAGAGAACCCTGGTACGATTCCCACCTGACACAAAAAGTTTTTTCAATTGAATTAATTTTTCTGTTCGGCCGTCACCTCTCTGCAGGCAATGGCAAACCTCAGATAGTAAAAAACTGATATGAAAAGCTTCTTGAGAACATAAGCCGTTCGGAGTCGGCATAAAACTTGTAGGTCCAGTTCTCGATCATTTGTGTTCAAACTTTTCAAAACACAATTTCCGTGTTTGACAAAAATGATTTAAGATATTGATTTAAATCTTTTGGCAATTTATCTGGCAGCCGTGGTATACTGGTTGAAGTGCGTAGCTTGTATGCAATAGAACCCAGGTTTGAATCCCATCTGACAGTATGTTTTTCAATTGAATTAATTTTCCTGTTCGGCCGTCAGACAATGGCAAACCTCAGAGAGTAAAAAACTGCATTGAAAAGCTGCTTGAGAACATAAGCCGTTCGGAGTCGGCATAAAACATGTAGGTCCAGTTCTCGATCATTTGTGTTCAAACATTTTCACAAATCACACAACACAACTGATTATTAGAAGCTCCGTCAAATTCCTTTCAAAGGCTGAAATGGCCATTTCGTTTTTCTTCTTAATTTTTCTAATATTATGTTGGCAACTTTGCATGTGAAATATTCCCCTTTTTACCCTTTTTTGATGCGAGAATTGGCACTTTTAGTTTTTCTCACTTAAATACACGAATTCTTTTAGTTTGGAATTTTGACAAACGTTGGCACAAACTGTTGCTGTCAACTGAGATCAAAATCAACTGAGACTATTTTGACTTTTGTGTTTCAGACCAATGGGGGCGGAGGTATCACGGGGACCATTTGCTTCTTTATTTTTGAGTATTTTCTTCAACGCTTACTACAACTGTATTTATGCTGCAACAAAAATTTTTTTTTGTTAAATTCAAGAGTTGCTTAATACACTGTAAAACGTTTTGCAAATAAACATAATAGGTTTGCAGTAAAAAATCTCAAAAATCATAAATTTCCAAATTTTTCACAATTTCCCCATTTTTATAACTATAGATAATTTGCTTATATAAGAGTATTAAACAACTTTATAATTATGCTTTTACAAGTAAAAAAAAAAAAAATTATAACAAATGCAAAGGAAAAACCTAAAGTATATGACTCAACCGCATAGTGGTTATTTTTGAACAGTGTGAGCAAATGTGGTTTGAGACATTAACACATGCCCACAATATCTAATGAACTTGAAACTGAGTCAATGGCTGTCTGGCTGCTAGATAGGTTAGAGTCCCAAGAAAATAGCAATTGTGAATAACAGCAACTTAAGCCAACACAAAAAGTATGAGGCAAAAAAAAAAAAAACAAACCTAACTAGTTACTTATTTCTATAACATATGCAAGTAGCGATAGAGTGGAAACGTTATGGGGAAATGTTTGTTGCTGCCGTATGGTTAATCAACAACTTTTTAAACAAACCTTTCAAAACAAACGCGTACTTGTTACAGTATATATTGCCGTTATTATTTTTTATATAAGTTAAATATAGTATAATTTAATTTTTTCAACCTTCAGCAATGATTGACTTTAAATTGTATTGAATGGAAACAAATGAAGCTACGACAAAGCTTCAGTTACCGAGAAAAAATTAGCATTGACATATTTCAAGAATATATTTTTATTTTTAGTTATTATTTGACTTTTATAAGTGACTACATAACACGAAAGTATTTTAATCGGATCAGATTCTTCAAAGTTCAAGTTCAACACGGACCTAACATTGCTCCTTTGAAGTCATTTGCTGTGTCTAATACCATGACACAAACTGTATTTAAGACCATGACGTCGGAGAAGCAGCCGTTCGAATTCGTTAGAGGCTAACTCGAGATGAATAAAATTTAAATTTTAATTTTGGAACAACTGCAAACTAAAATCTGTTGCAAACTAAAATCGATTATTTATAATCAGTAAAAGGATCACTAAAGGAAAATAGCTTTCTGAAGAAAGAACTGCCGTTAATTTTGACGGCAGAGACCTATTTCATAATAAAATTAAAGCAGTAAAAAACTAATGGCAAGAACCCAAAACTGTATAACCCACATAACTCCCCCCCCCCCCCTTCCCGTATATTCGGGTGGGTTATTACTAGTATAACATACTATGATCTTATTTCCATGCTAACTATAACAACCATTTAATAACCATATCATAACCATAACCAATAGCAAGGAGTTTAACGACCCCCTACACTCTAAAATCGCTTTTTTCATCGCTTGTAAGGCCGCACTTAGAATATTGCTCCATTATCTGGAACCCTTCAACAAATTTGTATACTGAACGCATCGAAAAAGTTCAACGTAAATTCACCCGATTTATGTTCAATCAACTAAGATGGAATCTGCCTACCTCACCTCCGTACAAGATGTGCCTTAATTGGATTAAGCACTCTAAGCTGTAGAAGAAGGGCATCTTCAAAAATGTTTCTTTCGTTATGTTATGGACATTCTTCACCATAACTTAGATTGCACGGAACTATTGAATAGGCTTAACCTCCACATTCCCTCGAGATCTCTTCGTAGTCACTTCCACTTTTATGAAACTTTTCATAGAACTGTCTGTGCACAAAATTAACCCCTGTCACGTTGTATCAGAGAAGTTAATACGGTCATAAACCTAGTTGATATTTTCGTAGATAACTCTAAAGATATATTTAAGATTTCATTGTAAAGGGTGATTTTTTAAGAGCTTGATAACTTTTTTTTTAAAAAAAACGCATAAAATTTGCAAAATCTCATCGGTTCTTTATTTGAAACGTTAGATTGGTCCATGACATTTACTTTTTAAAGATAATTTCATTTAAATGTTGACCGCGGCTGCGTCTTAGGTGGTCCATTCGGAAAGTCCAATTTTGGGCAACTTTTTCGAGCATTTCGGCCGGAATAGCCCGAATTTCTTCGGAAATGTTGTCTTCCAAAGCTGGAATAGTTGCTGGCTTATTTCTGTAGACTTTAGACTTGACGTAGCCCCACAAAAAATAGTCTAAAGGCGTCAAATCGCATGATCTTGGTGGCCAACTTACCGGTCCATTTCTTGAGATTAATTGTTCTCCGAAGTTTTCCCTCAAAATGGCCATAGAATCGCGAGCTGTGTGGCATGTAGCGCCATCTTGTTGAAACCACATGTCAACCAAGTTCAGTTCTTCCATTTTTGGCAACAAAAAGTTGGCCATTTTGAGGGAAAACTTCGGAGAACAATTAATCTCAAGAAATGGACCGGTAAGTTGGCCACCAAGATCATGCGATTTGACGCCTTTAGACTATTTTTTGTGGGGCTACGTCAAGTCTAAAGTCTACAGAAATAAGCCAGCAACTATTCCAGCTTTGGAAGACAACATTTCCGAAGAAATTCGGGCTATTCCGGCCGAAATGCTCGAAAAAGTTGCCCAAAATTGGACTTTCCGAATGGACCACTTAAGACGCAGCCGCGGTCAACATTTAAATGAAATTATCTTCAAAAAGTAAATGTCATGGACCAATCTAACGTTTCAAATAAAGAACCGATGAGATTTTGCAAATTTTATGCGTTTTTTTTAAAAAAAAAGTTATCAAGCTCTTAAAAAATCACCCTTTATAATGTTCTCAGGTGCCAAGTCACGTAATCTAGCTACTTTTACATCTCATACTCATTTAATAACGATTTCTGCTTTAATTGTAAATATTATAGTAGTCTATAAGAGCTTGTACTCTGCTTGATGAAATAAATAAATAAATAAATAAATACCATAACCATTCCATATTATTTTGATATTATAACACCTATGAGTGGGCGGGTCAAACTGCTAAAAACCTGTCTGGAAACTAGGCATAAATTATGAATTTCACACAAATTATCTCGTAAAGAACCAAAATTATATTGTTTTAAATAAAATACGCCCCCTTTCCGTAAATGGGCGTATATTTCACAGTGCCTGTCGCTTGAAGATTTCAAGTCAAAAACCAATAATGGCGACTTAAAGTCAAGTTTCATCCTACTAATGTGAAAAGGACATTTAGGCCCTTTTCGACGTTCGATATTCGCTGGTTATTGAGCAGCAAATATCGAAAGTCAAATTCTTATTATGAGCAGTGCAACCCCGTCGCAATTTTCGTTGTTCATCAAATTTTCAGTCGAATAGAATTTTGCTTTCTATGCGGTGCATGCTGAGTGATTATTCTTAAAAATGTAAGTATTTTATGATTGTTTTTTACTTTTTGACGACTGCAAACTAATTTTTAACTATTTTTGTAAATTTTGTGCAGGTCAAAGGCGGTGAGCAACAAATCGTAAAATCTTGATCTTGCTCGACCGCACTGATTTAGCAGTTCCCCTGTAGTTGTCATCAAGCCCACAAACACCTCCTTGGACAGTTGGAAGTTCTGTAGAAATCTGTAAACAAATTTTCTAAATGTTGTGGATGTCAAAACTTCCATGAAATGATGCACTTACGCGGTGGAATTCATATCAAAAGGGTTTGAAGCGTCCCTCAATCGTTCTCTACTTCTAGCTAGTTCTGTCAAGCTATCATCCTCTTCTGATAAATCGTCGAACCATAATTCCGTCGTAGTCATAACTATTTTGCTCATATTTTCAAAGAGTAGTTAGTTTAAAAAATTACTAATAGCTAATAGAAATAGACTATCGTGAACAAGGGAAATGAGCGGAATTCACAATGGCGCTATTCTTTATTGAAAGCACTTTATAATACCAAATGCAAATTCGTTCGATCATAATAAGCTCATGCAGCTCATAATAAGGGCATTATTATACCCGTTTTAAAGTTTTAATTTTCTTAATTATTCATATCCAATTAGTAAATTTAATATCGATATGAATAACGCTCATATTTATATAAGTTCGCGTGTCACTTCTTGTTTGTGATACAGTCGTAGAGTTGATAGACCTCACTTATTAATAGTCGTTGCATTTTTCATCTTAGTTACACCAAAACCTACTCCTAAGGCTCCTATTATGTATTACTAAGTTGACTAGATTCAAATAAATTTTTTTTCGTATAACGTATAACATATATTTCAGTTGAACCATGTAGTTGGCCTTGATCTTTTAAGAATATTCAAAACACATGGTTGAACTGAAATGTTTATACATAGGAACCACAAAGAGAGCACTTGGAGTCAGATTGAAGCAGCATAAAGCGGACATTAAAAACAACAGATCAACGACAGCGTCATGGCAGAATTATAAGGTAGGGCCGGTTGGCTCAGTGTCCTCACGCGTCAACGAAGAATGGACAGTGAAAAGGTTGTTTTAGTTGTCAAAACAACGAATTTCCTAGGAATTCCAAATGTAGAAAATATTTTAAGTTTCCAAGTCTTAAGGAAACATAAGTTTAAGGAAACTTAAGGAAATCTACTTTTCCTTCTTTTTATTAATGACCTTCCACAGGTCATTAAATATTCGAGATGTCTCCTTTTTGCTGATGACCTGAAATTATTTCGGTCAATTGAGAATGTAAATGATTTCAATCTTCTTCAACTAGATCTCAACTCAATTGCAATTGGTGTTCCCTTAATGATCTTCCCTTGAACATTTCTAAATGCCAGTGCCTCACATTTTCAAGGATCTCATCACCGACCTTCTGTAGCTATTTTATTAATTCAATTTGTTTAGAAAGAGTATCTAGTAAAAAGGATTTGGGTGTTCTTCTTGATCACAAACTCAATTTTAAACTTCACATCGAACTAATAATTGCTAAAGCTAATTCAATGTTAGGATTTCTAAAACGAAACTCGACTGAATTCACAGATCCATATACTCTCAAAACACTTTACTCCGCTTTAGTTAGACCGCAATTGGAATATTGCTCTGTGATCTGGAACCCGTCATACCTATTACACTCAAATAGATTGGAATATATCCAACGTAAATTTACTAGATACATGTGGTATAAACTAAATTGGATTCTACCTGCTGTACCTCAATACGCTACTCGTTGTGCGCTTGTAAGTCTTACTTCCCTATCTATTCGTCGTAAGATCTTTTCAATCATGTTTATATGGGACCTTATTCATCGTCATATCCAATGCTCTGAACTTCTTATTAGGCTTGATTTTTATACTCCATCGCGATCTCTCCGTAGCCAATTCCATTCCGTGAGCTCCTCCATAGATCAAACTACTCTCAAAATATACCTATTGCACGCTGTATACATGAAGCTAATGAGATTTTATTCATCTCGGATTTCTTTAATAATGTTTCCAGAAAGACTTTCAAGGATCTTCTTTTATTAAGTATCATGGCACGTGATTCTTGACCACTTCTCAATCTCTTTAATAAAAATAGCTATAATTTGTACCTTATCTGATCTTAATGGATAATTAATTTTGGTATTTACTATTAATTTAGTATTGTGATATTTAAATGTATATATGTATAAGTAGTCTATAAGAGTTATCCTCTGTTTGATGAAATAAATGAAATGACATAAATAAAAAAGTTGCAAACAGTGCGGTCGGTTTTAAATTTTTAATAATTTGAGTGAAAATATTATAAAAACAGTGTAATCAAAACTATAAAATTTGAAAGAAGTCTTAAATTGGCGAAAAAACTTGTACAAATTGTAACCTAAAATCAACTGCGAAACATGAACATAAAGAAACTCGAGTTGAACAGCTGATTTTGATATCTAGCCTGCTTTATTCTGCTTTCTAAGCAAAGCGGCCCTACCTTATAATTCTGCCATGGCCCTACCTTTCTCATAATTAATAATTAATAATTCTGCCATACAGCGTTAGCACAACATATGTTAGAAGAGAATCACACAGCTGATTTCGACAAAGCACGAATACTGGACAAGAAGAAGAAAGTAAACACAAGATACACACTGGAAGGCTTAAGGATACAGCAAAAACTAAACAAGACGATGAACAGAAAAGAGGACAAAGATAATATTGTATTTGTCATTTAATATCTATTAAATTTTTATTTATTTTTACATTTAATGTTTGTATCGTTAAAGCAATTTATTTAAAATAATCATACATTTAAATGTTTGTGAAGTCGCGCCACTGCAATATCGTAAAAATTATGGAAAGTTGAGAAATGATGTAATAGAAGAAATATTTTATAATTATTTGATCACATTTTAAAGATTCAATAAATTCACCCCCTGAGGAAGGTAGCAAGTCACTACCGAAACGTCGGGAAAAGAATGGAATAAATTTTCTTGTTTATTTTCATTTTACACAAAAAGACCAATAGAGCCGTCTCTAACAAAATCAACGAAAATAGTTTAGTTGAACGTAGTCAACTTAGTTGAGCTGTAATGCATAATAGGGGCCTAAATGTCAAAAAAGTATTTAGACCTTATAGATTCCAAAAATTATCCAAACAATTCCAAAAATCAAAAAATATTTTACAATAGTTAAAAAAAAATTAGTTTTTTTAATATATAAGGTTGTTCGTTTACTTTTTAAAATAACTGTTTATATGTAGGAACGTAGTAAACAGCAAACATTGCAAAAGTTAAAATTTGCAAATAAATATAATTCGCTGTTTATAAATATTTAGTTATTTAGGTATATTAAAACATAACTGCATGTCTGTAGACATATACTAGGTGTATTTTAGGATATGATAAATTTTGTCCGTCTGCAATTCGTCGCAGTTAAAATTGTGTTTGTTTCGTCATCATAAAAACATGACCGAGACAGACGAGAAAGCAGTGTTTAACTCCAATTGTTTAATTAGGTTTTTAAATTATATAAAAATAAAATTTAGTGATAAACAGATATATAAACACATATTTTATTTTGCGAGCTTAACAAAACGAATTGAAGAGGTCGGTTTTGATTCACTGGTTTTTTTTTCTGGAAAAGGCTTAAAAGTGCACAGCAAATATATGGCAACAGCTTGTTTATGAAGACAATGAACCTTGGCGTGATAATTTGTAGAGCCATTTGTTGAGATAATTTGCAGCTTTAACAAAAACAAAGCACCAACTCAACTGCCACATAGTAAAAAGCGGTAAAAAAGTCGAAAAATACAATGTTTGTCTGAAGTTTATTGTTGTAAACAAAATCTGTGAGTGTAAAATGTTCCTAGCATTTGCTAAAACTCATTTTAAAATCTTATTAAATAATAAGAGCGAATTAAATAATAACTCAAGACACAATCAAATCCGTGGCTGTGAGCTTGAATCTGGCCGTAATATTTTAACACATATAGCTAGATATTTTAAATTTTTGTCATTTTAAAATAGTTAACAAAATAATTTTTTTGAAGGTAAGGATAATCAAAACAAGATTTAGCGTCAAAACATTTTTTAAACTGTTACTGCCTGTAAGAACTCCTTTTCACCTTTTATGTTGCTGTATTTTTAGGTCAAGGTCAGCATAAAGTACTTTTAGCAATATATTGTAAAGGTTGAAAATCGAAAGGTTTTCATAACCTATAATAAAAGATTATAAATCGTTTAAACTATAAAAGCACAAGCCAAAAATTAAAGGTTTTCTTCAATGGTCTTCTTGCAACTCGCTTAAAAATATTCGTGTCCCAAATACAATCGCAAAGCGAGCAAATAGAAATTGTTATTTGGATGGAATACAAGCAAAATTCAATAAAATCTAATGTCCTTATGACGGTAGCTAGTTTCTTCTTATTCCTTTATGTGTTTCATTTATAAAGCTTTTTAAGTTATCATTAGCATTCTGTTGAATAGCTCGTTTTCTTCAATAACGTCATAATCAAAATAAAACATTAAAAAACCATTTGTCATACCATGACCTATAATATGTATACTAAACTTGGTACCGATATCTTATTTACATTGCGCGTGAGAGCAGAATTTATGATAACTTCATCTCGATATATTTCTAATTTTCTTATGTAAAATATGAATAATATCATGGTTTTTTTTTTTCCTGTGACACTGTGTAAGGACCACACTTTTTCAATTAAAGCAGAATATTTGATGTTACAACCGTATTCTGGAAGTGGTAGAGCAATTTTCAATGTCTGTTCAATGCTTTTCCTGAAAAATCAGACTTTAAACTGATGACGTTATTGAAGAAAACAAGCGATCGTTGTCGGAATAAGAGCTCTACTCTTTCAATAATAATTATGCATTTTTGTTTCTGTATGAACTTTGTTATTCGTTTTTTGGTCATGAATATTTCAAGGTAACAGGCATGATAAAATTAACATACCGTTGCTTCATATGTATGTCCCTAAATTTAAGTAGTTGGTAAATTAGAAACATGTACATGTCAAGATCTTATCTCACTACTGATATCGTCGGTGGAGTTGTTATCCACGAACGATTGCAGTGATACTTTGGCCTTAATAGGCATTTGAGAATCAGAGCCCTCTCTCGACGAACAACAAAAGCAACGCTCTATAAGTCACTAATCATGCCCGTCCTGTTATATGCATCAAAAACCTGGACGTTGAGCAGATCTGTTGAAACACTTTGGGAACTTTCTAGAGAAAGCTCCTTCGTAAGATCTACGGACCAATCTGCGTCGATGGCTAGTACCGAATACGATGGAACGATAAGCTGTATGAGCTATGCGCTGACATCGACATAGTAAAGCGCATAAAAATCGAGCGGCTTCGCTGGCTAGGTCATGTTGAGCGGATGGATGGCGACGCTCCAGCGAAGAAAATATTCCATTCGGTACCCAGCGGCGGTCAACGCAAAAGTGGGCGACTGCATCTCCGTTGGAAGGACCAAATAGAGCACAACCTGACAAAACTTGGAACTTCCAACCGACGGCAGCAAGCGCAAAACAGAAATGGCTGGCTCAAATTCTTACACCAGACCAAAACCGACTTACGGTTGTAAGCGCCACCTAAGTAAGTAAGTATGTCAAGATCAAGGCGAATGTGTAATGGGTATGATTTATTTACTGATTTCTACCACTACTATTACTGGTTACTACCACCGACTGTTTTCATTTAATTTGAGCAGGAGTTCCTCAAGGTCATTCTTATATCTATCTTAACAGCGGATCTTATTTATTTGTGAAATAGCGCTTCAAAAATATCAAAACTCATTGGAAATCTTCTTCTTCTATATATTTTTTCCTGTAAGGGTCCCCGTATTCCAGAAAATCTACAAGCGCTAAAGCAGCACTTAATATATCATTCGAAAGGTAATTATCTGCAGGTAAGCCAAAATTTATTAGATTTTTGATAGGTGGTAGCGTTTACCAGATATGAGCGATTTAAGTTGGAAAAATGGCGAAAAGACTTAAGACACGTACTCGCTCCAATGTGAATGAGAAAGAATGATTTCCAAAGCGAAGTTGGTTGTACACCCGATTTTTTGGGCGAATTTTTTGGGACGGTTTTTTTTGCCTACAGTAGTAAGTCAGTAAAATTTCATACAACCAAATCTTTTCCTTAAACCTACTAAAATTACCGTCAGCGTACCAAAAAAAAAAATTTAAAACGCGTAGATATTCAGCCCTATCATTAATAATTTTTCAAGCGGAATCGGAAAAAGGTGTTTCCGTTTTTCAAATAAGGCTCCAGAACTTTTTGGATATTTTTAGTGCACATTTATTTGTTATCAGTTTAAATAAGGGCTAAGTCAAAAAATTACTATTTAAATCATATTTTTAACATTAAAGTGAACTTGCTTTTCGTCATAATTGTAATGAATTGAGATTTTGTAAAATTTTCAGAGTATACATAAGGTTAATGGTATTTTAACCAAAATATAATGATGGGAACAAAAAAAAAACGTGAACTTTTTACTCTAACTTCGTAAAAGGAAAGCGCACATTTAACCGTCATAATCCAACTACTTCTCACACTCAAGTACAGCAGTTTCACAAGGATTTAAAAATATTCCAGGAGTTAATAAGATTAGATTATAATTTGTCTTTCCTCCATTTTTCTTTTCTTTTTCTTTGAATTTTCTTTTCTTTTCATCTTCGATTTTAATTGTTAATTTTTGGAAAATGAGCAATAAAACCATCTCAATTTCAACTTCTATTTTCTCAAGTAATCCGTAGAAAACAACAAAATTCGCAAACTTTAGTAAGTATTAAACTGTGAAATTATACTGAATTTTTATTATTTGATTGAATTTTTAAGCAGTTTCTTTTCTATAAGTACATAGTTTATTCAAATTTATCATCAACACAAAATTTATCATCGCACCCGTGATGTGTGAGCGCGTTTTATTATAATTTTAAATAGAAACCTCTTTTTTTTTTGCAGTAAAAACTATCTAGGCATAAATTAACTAGCCTGTAAATGTATGACATATGTATATGCATACACATACATATTTACTTCAGCGATAAATTAATTTATGTTGTCAATTGAGCCAGACAACAATGAATTGAATTATAAAACTTATATTACATTCTTTGAAATTATAATTTATTTTAACTCTACGGATTGCTGGCACAATTTTAACTTCGTTTCCACCCGACTAACTAACCATCTTATCAATGTGCTTAGCAAGTTGACTCTTATCTTGAGTCTTGTTGAAGTATCCCCAGTAAATGGTATTGTGCTTGGCTGCTTGCTAACCTAATTCCTATCCAATCTTATCAATTCGAAAATGACTTAATTGAATTTTTAATTTTTTTTTTTTTGGTATAATAGTCAAACTCACCTTCTGCTAGCACATCTTCCACGGTAACAGAAACTCGGCCAACCACAAAGACCTTGCCTACATAATTGTTGGTTTCCTTCGACGCCGAATGGTTGTGGGAATTGTCCAGCTTTTCATTTTTGTCGAATTTTGAGAAGATCTTCTTCATTTTATAAACGAAAATCTACGGTTTGCAGAATAGATATGGTGCAACCTGCGACCGCTGGTTGTAGGCTGCAGTGGCTTGTCGTCAAGCGTTTTTGTGTCAAGTATGTATAGAAAGAATTAAACTGCGTTCCAAATATTGCGTGGTAATCAAAATAATATGTATTTATTAGAATTGGGTAACAACAATTTTTGGTTTTAAAGTGCTTTTACAAAAACGAAGATAACATAGAAGTTTTCTTGAGTTGTTTTTTTTTTTTTTATTTTATCTCTGGCTTCAAGTGGAAAGGAAAGTTTCGTTGCTTTCATTTATGCTCCACATCACTTCGCTTTATTTTCCGAAATCGGGAATAATCACAATCACGTCATATCACACTTACTATTCGCGAAACTTTTTAAATAATAATTTAAAGTATTTTGCAGCACTTAATTGGTATAAGCAATTTCTATAAATTAATGCTTCAGCAAGTGATGCAAAATTTACTCCGATTATTTTGACAGTCAAGTGCACAAACTGTCAATTATATACGACAAAAAAAACAGTACTGCCAATGTAGCATATATGTTGCAAGTTTAGTATTTAACAGAAAGAATGCCAGGTTGGAGTCATGGTAAACTAAAATGAGCATATCATAATAACATTGACGACGACAGCAACTTTCCCGCTTCTATCAAATTTTTTTCATTCCTAATTTGACAGCTTGTCGTTGCAGCCGTCGTCAATGTGTTTAAGCTATGACTGAAAAAACTGTCAAAAATAGTAAAACAACACTAAGCGAAGATTCAGTTTGTCAATTGACAGACCATTATGTGCATTGATTTCAATAATTCAGATACTACAAAGATGTAGATGAAGGATGTAGTATCGTATGCTTTTGGCCACATGTTTTATACCAGCTTACAATTTATTAAGTACTAATTTTGTGTTAACTTTTCAAACTTGGATCGATGATAACATCGATAGCCACGTACCAAAAATTATATTCTTTTCTGTAAAAATTTCTCTTCATAAACTTTAATATTTAAATTGCACAGAAAAATACTTTGAAGCAATAGAATACAAAATCGTTAAGATCGATACAGTTATTTGATTGAATTCGAGTATTAGAAATTACACTTTAAAGTTAATATTCTGAATGGTTGAGATTAAGCTCGTTTTTCGTTCAAAATATTTTGTTGATGCTTCTTATAAAAAAAAAACTATTCTGTCCTCTATGGATTTTGCAAAATTCTTCCAAATAATTTCAATTATTTCCATATATTGTATATGTTCTACAAACTAAATCAAAGTGACATGAATATGTAAAACAAGCTTTTATATACCTCAGAGGTATACTACAATATATATTAATATATTACATATTAATATATTATTACAATTTTAAAAATATTTTATACATTTCCGAACATTCCAACAACATTACATAAAGACACACTAGTTATTTTTAAAAAAGTGTATTTATACGATCCACAGATTTCTGATTTTCTATTAAACTGAAACAAGACCAATAACAAAGTGTCAATACATTACAATCAAATAGCAAACAGAAATTGTCATTAATATCATTGTTGTTTTTGTTTTTATCGAATTATGTACTAATCCATATGTAAGAACTTAGGTTGAAATAGTAAATCACAGCAACTTTGGTTCCCTATTTTCACAGTACGCTCAAATTGATAAATAATTACATAATAATGCAAAGTTTATTTTGTATTCAATTTGTATAATTTTGTAGTTAAAAATAAAAAAGTTTATGAAGTAGTGTTGAAGTACTTATTTCGGTACTTATTTAAGGCGTTGTATTCGATGTGACATTGGCAACATTGTTTTTTGGCAACTTGAAAGAGTAAGCAAAATAAAAAACTACTTATATATGAATATGTAAATACAAGAAAATTTAGTACTTTTGATAATTATCAGCAGAATAAATATCAATAATTTTTTTAACATATACATGATTTGTTATGTTTACAGTTTCATGATATCTAAAACCGAACCAATGATAGTTCTCCAATTTGCAAAATTTCACATTTTTTCATATGAAAATATGAGATTTTGCTGTAAAATCGATACGAAGAACTCGAAATAGATGAACTTATACTTTCTTAACTCACATTTTTTTAATTAAGTCGAAGAAACAGAAATGTTATTTTCGTTATAAGAATAATATTAGAAATTAAGAAGAACTGCAATATTTGTAATAATAATTTTCAACTATTTTACTTAAACCACAAAAATATACACGACGTCTAATAGTCGACGTTTGACGTTTAACTTGCTCAATGTAATAGATTCACTACATTTTAATCGATATCGTCAGATATGATATAATAGTAGTTAACATGTTTAGTACTGTATTAACATTTATTTCATATCCCAAACCCTGTATCCACACGAGCAAGTAATCACTTGCAAGTAGAGAATATAAATGATCTTCAAAAAAGTAAAAAATTAGCTGCAAGTTGCGTCAGCGTCCACATGTGCAAGTTTGATTTTTTGATAATTGTTTTCAGTGAGACTTGGCTTACACCTAATACCCTACATACTGAAATTCTATCTCATGATTTCAATATTTGCCGCAAATATAGAAACGCTATTGCCGGTGATTCTTTAAATGGTGTTGAAGTTCTAATTGCCGTTAAATCTTCTTATTTCCCACAAGAAATAATTAGGGAATTCACAGTTCAAACGTATATTCACAAATCGTATTATAAGCATTTGTTATTGTTGAAACTGTGAGCACCTCGGTATGTAACTGTCGTATGTTTGTTGTAAGTTTTTAATTTAAAAATTCCAAAGCTCAAAAATAAAAATTTGTCAATGAAATTGTCAATATATGAAAAGCAACCGAAGAAAAAAAATAATAAAAAAGCTGCAGAACTTTTCAATTTAAAATTTTTTATATGTTGACAAAATAGACATTTCACTGTGTGGCGACCGTGGCGTAGTGGGTAGAGTGTGTGACTCTTACGCCAGAGAACCCAGTTTCGAGTCCTCCATCTCACACAGAAAGTTTTTTCAATTGAACTAATTTTTCTGTTCGGCCGTGCAGACAATGACAAACCTCAGAGAGTAAAAACTGCCATGAAAAGCTTCTTGAGAACACAAGCCGTTCGGAGTCGGCGTAAAACATGTAGGTCCAGTTCTCGATCATTTGTGTGCAAGCGTGTCACATCACACACAACACAATTGATCATTAAAAGCTCGGTCAAAGTCCTTTCAAGGGCTGAAATGGCCATATGGTTTTTTTTTTTTTTTAGACATTTCATAAAAATACGGCGCACAAAATACACGCCCAAGGGCTACTTTTATTTACGCCAGCGTATTGGCGTTTGCATGCAAAGCAACAATAAGGCAAAATACGCTTGCGTAAGTTAGCGTAAAAATAACAAATCGTAGGTATAACAGACATGCGTATTCAAACTGTGAACAGTATAATTGTTTTTGAGCTTAAAATTTTGTTTTGAAAAACATGAAAAACAAAAAAATATGGCATAAAAATACCAGTCACAAAAAAACGCCCGTGGCCTACTTTTATTTACGCGTGATTGCATATTCAAACTGTTAACAGGCTAAATAATTCCTGAGGCGTCTGATATTGAGTTTTGTTGTGACGTTGTAAAGTATGTTGCGTTAAGTCTTTACGTAACAAGTTCATATATTTCTCCTGTTTCCAACGTAGAGGCTTATATCAAACATTTGGTCTTAATAAATAAAGTGTGTTAAAAACTTCAGCCTCATGATCACAGTCTTATAAAGGGTAACTCTAATCTTCCAAGCATTTCCTGGAACTGCCGCACCGAAAATCCCGTAAAGTTATTGTCTTTGTTTTGTTGGAATGATCATCTGTTAATTCATTTTTAAATGAGCTTTCAAGTCAAGGACTTTTCAGTTTAACAGCCACTTTAACAAGAATAGCCGTCTATTAGATATTTTATATTTTGACGACAGCACTATTATTTCAGTTTCAAGGACAGCTCTACTCGTGCTCCCTGAAAATCCGTACCAGAGTTCTGGCCGGCTTGTCGTTTCGTTTCGTTACGTGCCGTAAGTGGGCAGATGCCATAATACAAAAGCATCGCCCCAAAACATTGATTCGGATGTCTCTGCTTTTAACAAAACTCTCTATGATTGTTTTCTATCATCAGTACCACAGAGAAAAGCCCGTTTAACATCTGATTCTGTATGGTTTACTGATGAACTTAGAAAATTAAGAAACTTAAAATGCATGCTTAAAATTCTGAAACGGAGTTTTGCTGAATGAAATACACGCATATTTATAAAAACCTTCAATACAGGTATATTTTTCTATAATTTAATACAACGCATGTATATTTCCACATATTTAAGCAATGCATGCATACATTTATGTTTCTTCATATATTTTTATGTATTTACCCAGCAGGATCGTCTTCATCCAGATCGATCCTTCTTCGAGACATGTCAGTTTCTTGCAAGACGGATCGATCCATCTCCTTTGCAGTCTTCGACAACATTTTCAAACAAAATTTCACTTGGATTTGCAAGACTTGTTGTTGAAATATCTTCAACGACGTTGTCAAGCCATGTCTTGCAGAGTGGATGCATGTAAACAAAACCATACGCTCTCCGAGAATGGTTTCGGTCAAGGTTGATTTATAAGGTTGTCGCAGAGCTGATCGCACTCTCTTCTCAGTACCCATAATTGTCAAAACCAGCCAATTTTGCGAATGAATACGAAAGAAAAACGGATGATAAAAGAGAGCACTTGCAGATTTTCTATGTGCTGTCAACTTCGGTTTGGCAATTATGGGTACTCGCTCTCTCCCTTGCGACAACCTTATAAATGAACCTTGGTTTCGGTCAAAATTCCCGCCAACTTTTCTGTTTTTCTTCTATTCTACACATTTTTCTTTAAGGTCAAGAATATTTTTGAATGTGAACTTTATTTCATCCAAGACTTTCAGAACAGGAGTAAAGTCTGATAATAAGAACAACCAGAGATAGACGAAGCATGTCAGTTCTTAAAAATAAAAAGTTGCAGTTTTAAATACCTGTGTTATCAGAAAGGTTTTTTAATATGAACGTAACAATTGTAGGGCTTTTCCAAAGCGCATAGCCTGAGATTGCTATGTTCTTATTGAAATATCATTTTAATATTAATTTTATTATTTTTTTTATAATATACATATTAATAGATACGCATATTGCAAATATTATACATATTAAAGATAATTATGAAGTAGTGGTATGAGTGCAATATTGTTGAACGGCAAGCGTAATAGCTTGATATAAATGTTATTTAAATTTATTAATGTTTCGTTGCCTTCTTCAGAACCATTACTTGTTACAATTTCCCCCCCCACTGGATAGTATTGGAAGATCAAAAAAGGTTCTGAACTCTTTAATAGGCTTACCAAAAAACCGTTCATCAACGAAAAGAGTTATTTTTACATACGCTGTATTTACAATACAAAAGATATCAGGAGGAAATGGACTAAGGTAGCAATTACTTGCGCTAATAGTCAACATCAAACCTCTCTTTTTGTTATAACTATTTAAAAGGCATAATGGCTTCTACTATGTCGCTATCAATGCAATAATTATGTCATTGTTGAAGTACTTTATTAGGTTTCCGAACTGTTTTTTTTTTTACTTGTTGCATGAAATTTTCAAAGACATATGCTGGAAATTCTGTTAGTACACCAAAGTCCTCTACGCACTCGCTGATATGAAAGAGGTTTTGTACATTAAAAGTTAGCGAACTTTCCCCATACATGTCTGTAAAATATTTCACGAAATCTTGTTATAAGGTCTTGGCTAAAGAAGGATTCGTTATTATTAAACGTGGACAACAGAGCATTCTGTAAGCTTAATGTAACAGTGAAAAATGATAGTATATTGTATAATCCAAAATATCTTTTAAAACTACGATCCCTGTGTATAAAATGAATTGCCGAAATTCCACTACCTTCCATCTAAGAAGGCAGTTCAAAAACGGACCTTTGTTTTCGGGCAAATTTTTTAGGAATATATCAATTCTTTTTAGTTGGTGGACCATTTTTATAAGATATGCTGATTATTTTTTTGCAGACGCCAAAATTTATAAAATGCATTGCATACAATGCAAATTGTGCCACTATTTTTACTCCAGCACTTTCAAGGTCTGAAGGTTCCTTTGTTTTCGGGCAAATTTTTTAGGAATATATCAATTCTTTTTAGTTGGTGGACCATTTTTATAAGATATGCTGATTATTTTTTTGCAGACGCCAAAATTTATAAAATGCATTGCATCCAATGCAAATTGTGTCACTATTTTTACTCCAGCACTTTCAAGGTCTGAAGGAATTACGAAAATTTAGAGAATGATGCTCGAGATATGTTCGGCCTGCAAAATTTTCATCACTTCCACTTTTCGCGGCGTATGACCTGAAAACTATGACTTTTCCTACTTTTTTACCAATTTGTTGGCGTTTTCCACATACATGAAATGCATTATGACTCATAGTCACGGTAACAAATGGCTGGATCTCCCACACCATAAAAAGCACCAATCAGAAATACAGGATTTTAAAAAATGAGTCTTGAATTGGCCAGAGAGCTTTGCTAAAACTGTTGAATAATGGGAGACCTTCTATTCCTATATACACCTGTATGAACGTCTTACGAAACAAAAAAGATTTTAACTTTAAAAGCTGCATCCTTAGTCCAAAATGAAGGTGCTGTTCAGTAGTAACTGTGCAAAGAATGATGGTAACTTTTTTACCTTTAAAAGGGTTTCAGTGAATATTGGCACATCCAGGCCCTCTAACCTTGAAAAACTTAAGATATCATCTCCACAGTTCCTACTGATTTTATGTTTTATGAATAAACTTCCAGTTTTTCATTGGTCGAAGGAGCTTTTGTTTCAAAAATGCTATGGTTAATATTACCACTATCTACACTTTTTTCTTCAACTCCACATGAATCTATCAAAGCCCGTTGCCGACCAACTACAACTGAGCATTCATTCAAAATACTTTCGGATCGAAGAAATTTCCTTTTTTATAATTTTTTAATATTCAAATTTATGAATCAAATTTACGAATCAAATAATAACTGACTGTTAGTTGATAATCGTCTCGATAATTCCTAGTTACAAAAATAATTCTCTATGAGAGAATATCTCAGCTACTTGCTGAAAATATGCATACGAGTCTTACAGATCGTCCACATTGATTTCTAAGCATTAATAAATATTATTATAAGAGAACATTCAATATTTTTTTGCTGATAGTATTTTTTCTTGCTTGTACGCCTTGCAGAGCGTCAGCGTTCGCTCTGACTTTGCGTACTTGGTCTTCCAGACGGACTCGAAGACTTTGTCTTTGAGGATTCATATTTCAACTGGGTAAGTAAGAACCACGATGCAATTTATTGCAGCAGATAAAGTAGATTTTTCTTTTAGAACATAATTTCAAGCAAAGTGTAAAATAAGGACAAAAATTGCAAGTTTTAAAAATGACGTAATTTGTACTTATTCAAATACTAAAAAGTAAGAAATCATTTGATATTTCCATTTAATCATATTCTAATAAATTCCCTTTATTACAGAAATTTTGAAGTTCTATTGAATTTAATACGAGCCGAGTTGGTTAACACAAAAGAGAATTAATAAAATTTAAAATAATTAATATGATTTACTTTAAAATCTGAATTTTTTTTTAAGGGCCTACTAACGTTTTTTAAGCGAAAATAAACCCTGTATTAATGTTTTATATTTAAACTACGGTTTTTTTAGATAAATTTCGTTTTTACATTATAGTTATATATGTTTCAAAGAAATATTCAAAACAGATATTTGAATAAGAAATATTCAACCATATAGGAGAATTTCGTTGTTTAGTAAGGTACCTTAAATATGCGGTGGGCAGAATTTTTCACAGCCTGTTAATCTAAAAAAGGAAAAAACGAATGATTGAAGTTCTGCTAAAGCTTTTTGAACTTTTGATCGAAAATTTTAGAAAAATTGTGGTTTTACCGAAATGGTAGCTATAAAACTGATTTTTGACTAAAAAAGTCATTGTTTTTATGCTATAAAACAAGAAGTATTTCTCTAAAATAAAAATAGAACGATCAAAAGTATCTTATACTCTACTGCACGGAGCCCTTCGATCAAAAGTACCGATCATATTTGCTTAACAAATTAAATAAATTTGGTAGCGATCCTTGGCATAGTTTTCGAGTAATGCTGTCCACCCGTTTCAAACAGCCTTTTCGAGAAAAACGAGTTTAAAGTTTAAGAAGTAGTTTATTTTGGTATGCATGAATTTTTTCCACTTGTACTTAAATTTAAAAATTTCGACACAAAAGAAATGAGGTTTTGGTGCCTGGTGTATTTTTTGTACTTTTTTTTTTAATTTCGGTGGCACCAAATGTGTATTAGCTTAAAAAAATACACTTGAGTGTATGAGTACATTGAGGCAAGTACATTGTCATCTCTTTGGATGATTGTGCTTATAACTACAACAATTTTTATTTAGTTGACTCAAAACTTTCTGAGAATATTTTTAAGATGTTATACACTGGAAAAATGTAAGAAAAAAATTTTAGTTTTGGTCGCCGAAAAACTTAAGTAGGCCCTTAATAAGTGTGGACTGGTGCGTTTACCGCAACAGTGAAGTATTAGATAAAAATTTAGCTATCATAAGGAAAAGAACACCACAACAAGTAAAATGTTGAGAGTATTTTACTGGCTATTTTACTTGCTAGATACTCTTAAGCTCGATTTTACTTGTAAGAATTTTTTGCTTGTGGATTAGAACCACGATTCAAGAAACAAGGTAGTAGTGGCAGTTTTCTGGCGATCATAGCTTGCCAAAAATAATACTAAGTATGGCAGAACTATGAGGTAAACTCAAGTTGGAGTAAAAAAGAAGCTGTATGTCAAAGTAAACTGTTTGAATTTTAGTTTTATTATGGTTGGTGTTGCCTGTATAGTTTGAATTGTATGGCTCTCACAGCTTTGCTGTTGCAAAACTTGTCATTTTAGCAGCCATTTGCATGTGAGTGAACTTATGATTGTATCATCGTATAAAGTAGTGAACGTAAAAAGAAAATAAAAATAAAAATTATAATCAGCGCCTTTCAGAGCCCATGAAAGGCCCGTAGCAAAACGTTTGGGGTCCCCTACTCCTTTAAAAAAAAAGTTATTATGTAAATACATTTTTCTTTTAATACTATTTATTTAAAAATAGTTTAATATTAGATAAAAGATTTAAGTACTGCCTTTCAAGATTTTTGTTGTGAAAACGCATCCACTACAACTAAGGGCCGCTTTCTCAATGTCCGGTTAAGCACTAATCAGTAAAAATACTCTTAGTAAAAATACTCTCTTAGTGTCAGATTAAGACATATCTGTCGGTTAAGTGCCTCTTAAGTTAAAGACAAGTTGTGGTTCCGGTTATGCCCGTATGACACTTAATTTTTTTGTTTTAAAATCTGAAAACAATTGGCGAGTGGGCAGGACAGACATATTTTGTAAGAAAAGGATAAACGTTGTTACTTTTTTATATCTGGTGTTTTTAAGAGCAGCTGCATTAAATAAATTAATATTAGCTACACACATCACTTCCAATTCAGCATACTTTTATATTAAATAGTTTTGTTTACACTAAAATTGTCAAATTAATTATTAACAGCACAGTAAATATTTAATCGAAACTTAACGAAGAACGAATTGAAAGAAAAGGCAAAAAAAATGCAAATAAAATACAGTCCGTCCTACAAATTTTTCTCCAATTCGTACCATATGCGAACTCACTCGCACCAATTTAATCCATGCATTCGTGCTATTTGAACTGCTCAAGTTATAATTTTCAATGATCAATTTAATTAAGTATCATTCAGTCTTTAGCTGGGGGATAATTTTTGATCTGATTAACTAAAAGATTGTTCAGCTGAAACGACTGATACTGGTGGCAAACTCAGAAAAATTCGCACAGTAATGGCAACATTTGCAAATACCCAGAAAGGTCAAGGTGGTATACTTTTTCAAATAAATTCTTTGACTAACAATCAATCTTAAAGTTGAATAAATATATTCTTTTTAGAAATAACATTCCCTCACATAGATCTCACGATATTTCCTTTGAGAACTATAATGAATTTTAATTTTCCTGTTGCTTTTTTTGGTACTACTCTTTAGATGGCACCAAATGTATGGTAATTGGCACCTTTTCTACATATATTAGCCATGTGAGAATTTTTCCATCTGAACATTTTTATTTAATTTTTTCTATCATGATATTGTGAATTTTTAGCCCCCTCAGAAGTGGGTTCCGGTACTCGAGTTTCTCAGCCTCCTCTTAGAAAGCCTGATTATTAACGCAAACGACAATTTATGACCGCCGCCTTTGAGAAAATAACTAGCTGTTAGGGATACCTTGCTTCTTGGATCATGGATTAAAGGCAGAGTGCAGGGTATGTGCTTTTGAGAGCGAGCTCTAAAATTTTAACATGAAATCATGATATAAAAATCTAAAGATAGGAGTGACAATAACTTAGTCTATAATCATTTGTCAAAAACCCAACGAAAAAGATATAATTTATTAGCAGTAAACAGATGTCAAGTTAAACTTTTTATTGATTTCGAAAATTTATGATCGGCGCTCTGAGAAAATAGAAAATTGTCAATGCTACCTGTCTAATTATATCATGCATGAAATAATGTTCATGTATGTACCTTATGGCGTTTTCTTTTCTCCCCAAAAAATTCTGCCCTCTGAGAGTGCGTGTGTACGTGCCCTCTGAGAGTGCAGAATTTTTTAAATTTTGACCTGAACTCAAAAAAAGGTTGATCTGTTCTAAGTCGAGAAAAGAAAACATAAAAATTAAACATTTTTTTCAATGTTAAGTTGGCTGCCCTGTTATAGGGCCAATACACAGGCGCACATATCCTACAACATGTAAGCGTACCATGTTTTATTTTTGCCACACACTACCAAACAATTCTTCGAAACTTCACTGAATTTCTCTAAAAATATGCACAAAAAATCTATTTTAACTGCGCAAAAACTAAAACGTTAAGTTGGTACGTGAACAACGCTACTAACTGCATGACTTGTTGTACAACTTAATAGTTTGTCTGCGTGAAATCAAAAATTTTTGATTTTGTCTTCGCAAACTGACGAACTTTCAAATTGGTCCGCCAACAGCGCCACAAACGGGCAAACATTTCCGCAAACCAACCAAGTTCCTGTGTATGGAACCTATTATATCGAGAAACGTCAAATTAATTGCAAAAGTCTTCCGTGAAGTAGCAAAACACAAAATGAATTTCAAAATGTCTGGCGACGAAAGTTTTGTTGAAGGTAACTAAACTTATTTGTAATATTTTCGTTAATATCGTTAAAACTGTGGCTATTTCGTTAATATCAGCAATTTTATGTTTAATTATAATAAATATTTTTAATTTGTAAAGATAAAAGTACTTAAGCCAAATTTCAAAAACATATGTTTTATATAGTGCTGCCATATTTTTTTTACAAAGTTGCTAATAGTTAATAAAAACTACAGCATTATGAAACCCAAATCATTAAAAGATATAGTTAACTAACAGCCATTAGTAAGTAAACCAATTAGTTAACTATTGAATCATGTCCAACTAAAAAGTCAAATGGGACATCAGATTTTCACTTGCCTTCAAAATCTGTCAACTATCTGCAGACTACCAAGTGGATATGGCGTGCTATGAAAGTGCGCACACTAGCCGATTAAATAGTTTACCAACCGTTTTCGAGATTTTTTTTTTGTTGTTTATTTAATTATTCGTTGTAACTTCTGCTGCTTTTTTGATTAACGTAAAAATATATAAATAAATAAGCTATTTTTAGCAATTGCTTATATTAAAAAAGATTAAATTTTTAAATTAATTAAAGTAGTTCCCACAATGTCGTTGTTTGACGATGTAGAAAAACTAATCGAAAATTGGAAAACGACAAGAGCTTTACAAAAAAAAAAACTATTGGGAAACTATCCGGAGACAGTGTGCGCACCTACCACCTACTAAATAGTTCGTTTGTGGGTTGCAACCATTGGAGGATCAAACTATCGGGTGTCTAAGGTTGCGAGCATAGTGAAAGCCGGATCAGACAGGTAGGCAGATTTCACATTGGAGCAATAAAGAAACCAATCTTTTTTGCTTTGATGTGTTCATCATACATCTTTTTTGCTTTAATGTGTTTTCTGATCTGTTTCGGGACTCCCAAACGCCTTAACGACAATTTTCGCTGTAGTTAACCAGCGAAAACTGTCATTTACTATAAAACTGTACATGCACAATGACCGATAACGACAACTACTGATCTGCTTAACTGTCTGAGCCGGCATTCACTATGCTTGCATCCTAAGTCTATAGTGTGCAGGGGCTCTAAATGTCATCTGTAAATAAGTAAAATATTGTGATTTGGCAGCACTTAGCACCAGCTGGCTTCATTTCACGAATCGTTTGTAAACAAATAGTTCGAATTGTTTTAAGAAAAATAAATTGATAAAATGGTAAATATTGCCAAATATCTATTTATTTTGGAGTCGCTTGAGCTTACAAATGCGCAAAGTAAGTTGTTGATAATAAATTCTACACATATCAACTAATATTTTAACACTTCCCAGCGAACGCCAAGAAAAACACACAAAATGAGCTTGACCGGATAGTGAAGAATGTAACTGTTTTAAAGAATTATATTAAATCGAAAGAAGAAAAATTGGTAACACAACAAGCTTGTGACCTGAAACTACAGGATTTCCCACAAATGGAAGTTGTTTCTTTTAGCGCTATTAGTTCTTACTGCATCTATATGAGACACGTATTGCTGGTTCTTGTAAATAATATTAATTTTAGTAGCGATGTCAAGGAGGATCTTATCTCTACACGACATTTTAATTTATGCATTGCAGCCACACAGGACTTGGCATATTTTACACTGAACCAACAATTGCATCCTTTATTGCGCACGAAAAGCGTGTTTGCAACACCACAAGGAGCTTTGTTTAATGAGCCTCTGGACTATGCGAATTTGCAAATTTCCCTTGATGTATTTGGGAAGATTCTTTTAGTTAAACAATTTCATATCTCAAATGCGATGACAAGCGTGTTGCGAGATTACATGACAGCTATTTTTACACTTTTTGTTGCACATTCACTGAAAGAGTGCACTTTAAGTGATGCCACTCTGTTGCAGTTGCAGGAAAAACTAGACAACATTTGGTTGAAAATCACTAAAACCGAGTATTTTCGTAATATACTAATGCTCAAAGGTTGTCGACAATTGCCGGGTGATGTACAAAGACGCTTTCACCGAGATCTGTTACAAAAGTTGGCGGCATCAGATGGTTTTACCAGTTTAGTAGCGACGTTGGTAACTGCATCGCAATATAGCGAGGCACAAAACTGCAAGCAAACTTTTGAAATTATAGCTAATATTGTAGCCTTTAAAGGGCACAGTCAAAGTTTTCAGCAAAACATGTTGCAACAAATATACAAATTTATAAATTTGTGCTTATCGCATGCAGACTCTGTGATGTTGGAAAACATGGGAGCTGGGCTGCTTACTTTGCGCATGCTATTCGATTTAAATGCTCAAAATCAAGAAAACATTAAAACCTGGCTAGAAAGCTCAGTAAAGCAGCTCATATGCCCCTTGGATTTGTTAACCGGTCTCATATTGATGGAGCACGAAGAATTCTGTATGATTGTGTCAAGACTTTACCATTTGTTTTGCACTTCTATAGTGGAATGTCTTCCAAGTGAATTGCTGGTGCCATACTTGCCGCTTCTGTTGCAATTATTTGATTCATTGCCACCGACTATGCTGCAACGTAAGCAAGTAACTCAACTGATCACACGTTGTCTTGCTAATAGATCACCTGAGCGGCTACATATTATTCTAGGTAAGCTATATCGTCAGGACTTCGATGAAGATTGGCGTCAGCTGCATAGACGTATTTTAATACAGTTCAAAGCGGAACAAACAACAGTCAATTTAAAAATTGCTCCTGCCGATAATAAGCAGGATTTCAGCATATCTCTTTCCCTGCCAGAATTGCTATTGTATGGAGAGCATAATATTTTGACATACCAAGTCTTTATGTCCCTGCTGCAACACATGGATGAATGCTTGCAAAAAGACGATGATTTCGATCACATAGATTTGTTACACACGCAGGAAGACTTGGAAGCGTTTCTTAACTCAAAATATCCAGTTAAAGTTGATATTTTACTTTCGCTCAATACGCTTGTGTCTTATGATGGCTTGAAAGCGCTGCTTGCCGAAAATGCTACCGATTTTTTAAATCTTCTTAAAAAATTGCTCACTAAACGCATCAGCGCTGAATCGCATAGTTCACAACTCGAATCCACAGACCAAACATTGCTTATAATGCTTACACTTACACAGGAAATACTCGAATATACGCAGAGGCCAGAGCAGTTAGTTGATTTTATACCCAAGCTTAAACACCTGAGGACAGAAACACCAAATCGACTCGTCAAGCAACGCGTTGACTGTTTGATCACACTACTTAGTGGAGAAACTTCTAAAAACCAAAATGAACAGACAACTGGAACAGCATTTAGCGAGGCTCGGTCCTTGATTGAGTCTCGTGAAAGCCATTTGCAAGTTTACGGAATACAAACCTTCTTAAATCTATTACGTCGTCGTGATGCGGTTACTTTGGCAAACACTCATATTATCATTGCATTGGCATTGACTACATTAAAGAACAAGGAATCTTATACATTCCTGAATTGCGTTCGTTTATTTGTTGCTTTGCTAGATGTTATGGAGTCGGAGGTTTTGGAATTATTAGCTGATGAGTATTTAAATAAGCAAGCAAGTCTAGATCTGCGACTCGTTGTGGGTGAAGCTATTCTAAAAGTCAGCAAAGAGTTGGGTAAGTGTAAAATTCCATACCCTTTATTTTTTTTTACCACATTATGCCTTTAATGAAAAAGTACAAAGAACATTTTTGAGTTTACTTATAGACAATTCTGCAATATTTATTTGTATCAACTTCAATAATTATTTGTTTCAAAACTATTGGGAAAAAAGGGTAGAGTACTTAAAAGAATGGATATATTAATATTTCAAGTTGAGAATTTTTTCGAATTATTGTAATTAGTTCAATTTTTTAACATGTTCATTTTGTATTAGATCGTATTGTTTCAATGTATCGGTGTAGAGATGGAAATGTGTCTAAAAAGTGTTAAAAATATTTCACAATAGTAGATAGTAGGTGTCAAGGTATATTTAACAAGGTAGTGTCGTCTCGGAGCGGCGGGTACCGCAGCTGTCAAACACATAGAATATTATTAATTGCAAATTTTGTTATTTTTTTGCTTTTATTCGTAAAAACCTGGTTTTGACAGGTGCGGTACCCAGCACAAGAGAGAATTTTAACTACTAACACTACCTTGTCTTATTCTACCATGGTAGGTGTGTTTCCGTACTCTACACTGTGTAAGTTCAAACAGAGAGTAAAAATGAAACGTGAGAATAGTTGCAAAAGTACGGAAACAGCTTCTAGTAAGTTTCAAGCACAAAACAGATGATTTTGACAGACATGTCAAACGTAAATTGCGCCAATTAAAATTATCGTCAATTTGCGTGTGAAGGTGATGCTTGTTCTTACTTTACTCGGAGTCTTGAGTTCTAGCACTCTCTGTGCACTATGTGTGCTCGAGAGAGCGGTTTTATACTTGTTCTTCTTCTCCCATTTTAGGCACAGAAAGTACGGAAACAGATAAAAGTGTCCCACAAGTTACACAGTGTGAGTACGGAAACACACCTAGTGTGTCGTGAGCTCAAAATTACTTATGGTGTGAATCGACTAGTGGGTTTTAACAGAATAATAATTTTGATACATATTGCAAACTAAACAAAAAGAAGTAAATCATATCGCACATTTCGTGCAAACTGCCAAGCAAAGATAACAAGATAGGAAACTTAAAAAACATAACCTCAAAGAAGGTTTGCATGTGTTTGTGAACCGAAAAATGCAACCCTGAACGCCACTCTTGTTCTTCATCGGCCGCAAACTCTAAAAGAAATCGCTTTGCAACCCCTTAAAATAATGCATATCTGTTTTTTATTACATAAATATTTAAGTTGGGTTGCAGTAACCAGTTTGCAACCTAAACTGATTATTGCATCCCCTTGTTTTGGTTAATATATGCTTTCAAAGTTTGCCAATTTCTTCAGTCAATATTTTTGAAAAATTTAATTTTTCACAAACCCCCGTTAGTTTACACAAACCACCGCTATTCGAGGTGAGATAAGAAAAAAGAACTCTCTTCTTCCTTTTCTGCATTTTTCTTCTGAAACTTCGTTTTCAATCAAGACAAATAGTGCATGGATTGAGTACATTAATGTTCTAATCTTTAAGTTGTGTTACAGGAATCTGTTTAACACCCAAATAATTACATGCATACTCTTATTTTACTTTTTATCGCCAAACAAAGTTTGCATTTTCTCACATAATAAATGGATTTTTATTTTCACCACTACCGATTTTTGAAAGTTTCATGCCATCAGAGTTAACAACTCTGATTGTTTTCTTAAGAATTCTCTTGGATGGCATAAATATTGCGCTGGTACGAAATGACATATGTTTATATCTAAGCTTTATAAAATTGCATTGATTATGTATTTGCGTAAAATATTAAGTGGGATTTAGTGGAACTACTTAAAATTGTAAATATTATTTCTACGTTAAAATGCAAATTTAGAGGAAGTAGAAGCAGGGTTTGTATTTGCTCTCATGAAGTTTCATGAATATGAGGTAATTTTTAGTTAAAAAAACCTGCTCATATTCATTTTCGTGAAGAGCTGAATACATTCTTTTGTTCATGAACTGTAGAGTAACCGCATAATCACAGAATGCTTTGATATTGTATTTTTAATGCCACGCTGCTTAACATACATACACACAAAAAAATTAAGACATTTCGATGCCTTGAAGTGAGAATTAGGAAAAACTTTCAAGTGAAGAGCATGATTACACTCCTCCTCATCAATATTATTCAATTCGCGAACGGCTCACTTTGCTTTCTTCATTCGTGAAGAAAAAAAACATGAACGCTCTTTCATTATATGTTCAGAGTGATTCATTTTTCTTTACCATTTTCGTTCATAAATAGCGCTCCTCAAAAAAACTGACTTGAAGATCGCTCTCTACATTACATTCATTTAATGTTTCTCGTTCGCGAGTTTTGGAAATTCCAAATTCAATTTATTACAATTTTTGCACTAGCTCAAAAAAAGTTTTAAATAGGGAAAAAATTAACGAAAAACATTCATAGCTCCCCGGGGTGCACCATAGAGGGGTAAAATGTATGACCAGGCCCTATTATTTTTTTACCACCAATATTTCTTCACAATGTACCCACTTTTTTCTATCACCCTCTTGGGGGTGCAACTACAAAAATACAAAAGAGATAAATGTCGAAAATGGCTTATATCGTCCGTAACTGGACCCCTAGACGGGTCAAATGTATCAGCTGGTCCTATTATTTTTTGGTCCACAATATTTCTTTTCAACATACCTACCCCTATCTGCCACCCTTCTCTGGGTCCCAATGCGAAAAACACAAAAAATGTTGATTAGTATTCATATCTCTACCGAATTGACCCCTATAGTAGTGAAATGTATGAGCTGGTCCTATTATTTTTTGCCCCTCAACATTTCTTCTGAACACACCCACACCCCATCTGCCAACCATTATGTGCTTATAGGTCAACTAAAATTTTGCATCAAATAAAAACAAGCGATTTAAAAATTCACGAGCGATAATAAATCCAGCACATCGCACATAGGGGCCGCTTGTATGGGAGGCTTGGTCAAAATTAATTTTTTAAAAAAGGATATATAAAAAAATTTGGTGCATTTGTAATAAGGAGGATATTACTAAACGGATCAGATTTGTAAATACAGTGGTTGCATCTTACCCCATTTTGGATATTTGAAGTCTATTTTTATGCAGTGCAAAAACGAAGCCACTTCAGAAGTATGTATTTTTAGTTTAGGAATGTGCTATTAGAAAAAGGGCATACTTTTCGTAAAAAATACAGTTTTATCATTATTTTAAATTTTTTTCATATAGATTTTACATTTCTGCTTGGTTTTTAGAAGTACTATCAAGAAGACTTCTAAATTTCCAAAAAAAAAAAATGCTAAAGCAATTTTTTTTATTTGCGCAAAGCGCAAGCTTAGTTTTAATATGATTAGTTAAATATGGTTTATTGTGTAGTGGTTTTGTGTATGCAATGTAAGTGGTGTCAAGGCACCACTTGAAAAACGACATAAGAATTTTAAATTAATTTTTTTCACATAATGTTTCATAAAAACTGCTTCAAAATAAAAAATAGTAAAGCTCATCTGAAAAAAATAAAATTTTTTAAATTATTATGTTGGAAAAAAATGTTAAAAAACTATTAAAAATAAAAATGGAAACAGTAGCGACATAGTTTAAACTCAATTTACGCAAAAAAGAAACACATCACATTATAGCAAACCTTTTTACTGCAATTTCCAACATTATGTACTTCATATCTGAATTTTACGGGAATAACTGTTACATATATAAATATATTCCGAACACTATTTTGTCTCATAGAGAATAAGAACATATGAGCTCTAATTAATATACAGGGTTGCCCATATTCGAAGCGCCCATTTTATTTTTAAATAAATCAAAGAAACCACAATTTTTTGTCTGTTCGTCATGAATATCATTTAATTGGGTTCAAGTAGATTTGCTTACATCATTTCTTGAATATGATATCTCGTAAATGGTCGCCATTGGCCTCTACGACATATTGTGCCCGTTTTGCAGCATTTTCCATGGTTTTCTTCAACATTTCGATGGGAATGGCGGTTATTTCTTGACGGATGTTGGTTTTCAGCTCTTCTAGGGTCTTTGGCTTGTTGACGTAAACCTTTGATTTCAAATAACCCCACAAAAAGAAGTCTGGAGGCGTTAAATCTGGTGATCTTGGCGGCCAATCGAAATCACCATTTTTTGACATCAAACGGCCAGGGAACAATTGCTTCAAAAAATCGATTGTAGTGCGGCTTGTGTGTGGTGGCGCGCCGTCTTGTTGAAACCAGTAGTGCCTGATACGCTTTCGACGAACGATTGGCATGAAAAAATTGTTTATCATATCGCGATAACGCTCCTGATTGACAGTAACTCTGTGGCCATTATCATCTTCGAAAAAGAACGGCCCAATGAGCATTTTAGCACAAGCGCCGCACCAAACAGTGACTTTTGCATCGTGAAGAGGTACCTCTTGAATCTCTTGTGGATTTTCAGTGGCATAAATACGGCAATTTTGTTTGTTTACCGTTCCGTTCAACTGAAAATGAGCTTCATCGCTCATGATAATTTTATGCCAAAATTGCTCGTCTTCTTCAGCCATTTCGATGACTCTTTGGGCCCATTCCAATCGACGTGGCTTATCGGTAGGCAACAATTTGTTTACCAATTGAATTTTGTACGGAAACAAATTCAAATCAACACGTAAAATGCGTTGTAAAGTGGATCGGGGAATGCCGAGCTGCTGAGAACGGCGATTTTGGGATGTTGTTGGTGACTGCTCAATACTGGCTCGTACGGCTGCAATATTCTCATCCGATCGCCTTGGTCGCTTTTTATTTGGCCTCTTTGGGTTACCAAGAGTATTACCAGTTGTAAATCTTTCATACAAACGATAAATTGTTTTCTTGGAAGGCGCACTTTTCACTTTATTTATTTTTTTGAAAGCACGTTGAGTTTTCACTATTGACTTCTTTTGTTGAATGTAAATTTCAACAATTTTAGAGCGTTCGCGTGGCGTGTACTGTTCCATTGTAAACATTTGCTTGGAATGACGCTTCAAACGCGGTATGTCATTAGTCGATTTGGCATCACTGTGGAAAGTTACAGCGTTGCCAGATGGGCGCTTCGAATAAGGGCTACCCTGTATACTTGGGCAAGTAATAACAAAATATTTTATTCTACGTGACCGTTGACCCAATTGATCTCCTATGATCATCGTTGAGGATAAATAAAAGATATTTATGTGTAGCTAATAACAACCAATCCAAACATTATAATTTAGTGGCTAAACAGACCGCTATAACACCTTTTCGATATATTCAGTTGTTTTTTGTCATATTAAAAGCTAGCCTGAAAAAAAGTGAAATTGGCAACTCTACTACTGACAATGAAATGGAAAAAAATTTATTTCATTCATTAATTTGAACAGCTGATATTTTTAACCCGAATCTTTCTTGTAAAAATTGTTTACTTTTTGGAAGAAAATAACGTGTTTTTTATGTATAAAAGTTAATTTAACATGAAGCTACAATACAACAATAAACATGTTTAGCCTGTTTGATAATAATTAATGCACTTTACAGATAACTCTTAAGTAGCATAATTAGCAACTGACATATTCACCTCACTATTTTTGCAAATTGACAGTTGAGCAAAAACAAAGTCAGATGAGTGTTAAGAAATTCGTGGTGAACGAATTTTTCGTGTACGTGTAAATAATAAACAGGTGAGTTATCTTCGCTGAATCTTGTTTCTAATGATGATATTAATGAATCTAGATACGGCACACACAAAGAACACCTGAGTATTCCCTTAGCGACGCAGCTGAACGATTGTTGGCGACCAACTATATGCGAAACGCGTAAATCAACATTTAAAGCTTCAGCTTTTTTTATTGCTAAACAGTTGTTCTTTAACAGTTGTAATACTGTTGATATGCTCAGCACACTTAATAACATCCAAGTGTTTTGTCAGCAGTATATTGGCCACCAGCTCAAGAATCTGACTGTAGTTGGCAATAAGATATATCGCCAGAATAAATGTGGTCTGTCCAGCAGCAGAAAGCAGCTTTTCTTGTGCCAGCATTTCCTTCGTGGGAGAGTTTTTCAAGACCGGCCATTATGTCTATAAAATGTCCCTTAAACAATTTTATGGTCTAGTATTTTTGTGACCATCTAGTTTTACACAATAAAGGTATATTTGGAGAATAATTTTGGCGCAGAATGGATTCTCTGAAAGAGTTGATTATATCTTCTACTGTGCCAACACAGTTGCGTATTTCAGAAACATTATTTTATACAAAAATACAAAGAGATCACAAAAAATATAGAAAAATGTACAGTACAGCGCATGTGTTCTCCAACCCTTTCGTCGCTTATGATTTATTTACGACGTATAATAGATTCTGACGTGATAAAGTTTTCTGCATGGTTAACTAAATTTTTTCACGCCACGCCTCGGTGTGGCGGCCGTGTCGCAGTGGATAGAGTGTGTGGCCCATACGCCAGAGAACCCTGATTCGAATTCCACCTGAAACAGAAAGTGTTTTTTCAATTGAATTAATTTTTCTGTTCGGCCCTCTCTGCAGACAATGGCAAACCTCAGAGAGTAAAAACTGCCATGACAAGCTTCTTGAGAACGTAAGCCGTTCGGAGTGGGCCAAAAACATGTAGGTCCAGTTCTCGATCATTTGTGTTCAAACATTTCAAAACACACACAACACAATTGATCATAAGAAGCTCGTTCAAAGACCTTTCAAGGGCTGGAATGGCCATTTTGTTTTTTTTTTAAAGTCTAAAAATAGTATCAATCAATTAAAAACTGCTACTTGTAATGTTGTTAATCTCCTTTTTAAACTTTGATGTGTATTATGGATTTTTGTTGTAGTAAAATTTCCACTAATGTTAATTATGCGTTTTTTATATCCGTTCTGATCCGCCTATGTTTGCGCTTTTGGTATTCGCAAAACAAAATTGAACCGAAAAACAAATTTGACCAAAAATTAAACACTTCTTTCTTATATTTAAAGCGAGCTTTATAAAACCAAATATGTGTCGTTTGATTGATGACCTTTTGCCATTTCTGGGCTAAATCCATTATTCCATCTGTGTAGAACTTCTGGGTTTTCTGAGCAAAAAACTGACCCAAGTGTGTTTTGCAGGCCTCCACAGAATTTAAATTTATACCATTTAGAGAGTTCTGCAGAGATGGAAACAAAAAAATAATCTGAGGGTGCAAGGTCCGGGCTTTATGGTGAATGCATCAAAACTTCACAGCCAACCTCTCTCCGTTTCTGCCGGGTCATCAAAGATGTGTGTGGTCTGACGTTGTCATGATGGAACACAACACCTGTCCTGTTGATAAATTCTGGCCGTTTTAATTGTTGACGGTAGAGAACAGAATCAATCATTTGACCAGGTTTTAGAGGCTCATAATGAACAATTCCTTTCGAATCCCAGGTGTTCAATCCTGGCTTTGCCACCGTTTGTGAAGTTTCACCTTGCTTCGCCCATGATCTTTTTCCCAAATTATTGGCGTACGTGATCCATTTAACATCGACCGTAATCATTCGCTTCAGAAATGGTTTGATGATTAGCAAATGGATATTCGGTAAATTAAATTGTTTGCTGTTAATTTATGTGGCATCCAAACATAGAGCTTCTTCGTGTGTCCAGCTTTCTTCAAATGGCATTTTTAACTGAGTTATCAAATGGCGCTCGTGTCAGTTTTGTGTTCCCTAGCAACGTCAACTCTGCTTATGTGCACTTTTTCAGTGATTTGATCATCAAACTTATCAGATCGAAAACGAGCAATCCACTTCGCTGCTGTTGTTCTAGTTACAGCATCGTCTCCGTAAACTTCACAAATTTTTTCAGCGACGCATTGTTACCTTTTTCATAATAGAAATATGACGATAATGTTCCGAATTTTGACTAATTTTTAAGCTTATATATCTTTTCACAGAACAATGCGACTTTAATAAAGTCTTCTTACAAAATGAAGCTTGAATGAATGTCACCTTTCAAACTACAGCACTCCCAGATGCAATTAATATTACCAGAGTAATTATATTTTAGAGCCATGTAGCGACAATTTGTAACCGACCTTTTTCGAATACACAACATTCGCCGTTTTGTTTAACCACCTTCTCCCATCTCTGTCTTAGATTCATTACTTCGCGTAGGTAGAAGTTTCCACTTTTATCTGCAAAGAAACTCTGAAGGTGCTGTTTGATAAGGCCCTCATTATTAAAGGTTTTGCCATTCAATGAGTTTAGCAGGGAGCGATCCAATTGGTTATCGCTCGCTTTGGGAGCAACGTCTGGACAAGGAAACATTGGTCATCGGCTTCTACGCATTACGCCCATCTTTGAGGTAATTTATGAATTACTGCGCCAAACCATTCGCCAACTTCCTCAAAAATCGCTGAAGTGTTGCACCTATATGGGGAACAGGAGGCGAGCCTCACATATGAACGTGTCTGACTGCCTCAACCTGGCGAGGCCAGCATTATCCATGTCGAAATCGTCCCAAGTTGACTCATATCTCCTCGTGTTCCCTAACGGACGGCTAATTTGAACTTAAATAGTTTGTGCATCGGGTTTGAAGCCCTCCACGTAAAAAAACCATTTCAATGAAAAGCTACATAAGAAATATGAGGAAAATTATTTCCAAATCTGAAGACGACTACCGCAAACAAAAAACTGATAACGATTTACGGATATGCACCTGGAATGTCTGAACTCTTAATTGGGAAGGTGCCTCTATCCAACTGATTGATATCTTGGAAAGATACAAAGCTGATATCACTGCAATCCAAGAAATGCGATGGAAGGACAGGGTTGTTCTCGACAAGCATCCTGTGATATCTACTACAGCGGCCATGCGGAGATGCACGAGTTTGGGTGCGGATTTGTAGTTGGCAAGAGATTACGGCATCACGTCTTGCGATTCACTCCTGTGAACGAACGACTTGCCATAATTCGCATCAAGGCTAAATTCTTTCATATAAGCTTAATATGTGCGCATGCTCCGACAGAACACAAGGACGATGAGATCAAAAATACTTTTTACAAGCGCCTTACGAGTGCTGCCCCCGTCACGACACAAAAATTGTGCTTGGTGACTTCAACGCTCGGAAAGTTCAGCCTCCACGACAACACACCCGATAACGGAATGAGGCTGATTGACTTCGCCGCAGCACGAAACATGGTCATAAGTAGCACTAGATTCAAGCATTTCAATATTCATAAGGTCACCTGGTTGTCCCCTGACCAAACAAGTCGCAACCAAATTGATCACGTTGTGATTGACGGAAGTCACTCTTCCAGTGTATTAGAGTACAAACGATCCGCGGTGCTAACATAGACTCAGATCATTATCTTGTCATAGCTAAGATCCGTACACGTCTGTGCGCTGCAAAGAATACGCGCAATCCTACACAGAGACAGCTAGACGTTGACAAGCTGCAGTCAAAAGTGACAGCCGAAGCCTTCGCCACTCGACTCTCACTCATGCTTCAAGAAAGCACTCCTCCGATCGACAATATATGCGCGCAGTGGGCACACATCTTCCACTCTATGCGTGCTGCTGCCGAAAAAGTTATTGGCTACTACCAGTGGCACGACCAAGAGTGTCGCGACGCCACTTCAGAGAAAAACGCCGCCTACAAAGCCACCCTGCAGTCGGTTGTAACGCGTGGAGCAATACAGAGATAAGAGGAGGGACGAGAGACGTGTTTTCAGGCGGAAAAAATGAGAGGAAGAAAGCGCGAGTGTGAGAAGATTGAGATATATGGTGACAGGAACGAGAAAATTTTTCGAAAAGATAAGACGCCTGGCTGATGGCTCTAAAACCAGGGCCTCTTTCTGCAAGGATGAAAACGGGAATCTAGTGACAGATATCCAGAGTACACTGACGCTATGGAGGGAACACTTCTCTAGTCTTCTAAATGGCGATGATGGCAACAATCCCGGCAATAGAGATGATATCCCAGAAACCCCAATTATGGATGACAGTGTTAAAGTTCCGCTGCCCGACTATAATGAATTCTTGACAGCAATAACACGGATTTAGAACAACAAAGCCGCGGGAGCCGATGGTCTATCCGCTGAGCTGTTTAAGAACGGAGGCGAAGCTTTGTTTAAGTGCATTCACGGGCTTCTATGCAGAATATGGTCAGAAGAATGCATTCCAAACGATTGGAACCTCAGCACAATCCACAAGAAATGCTATCCCACTATTTGCACCAACTACCGTGGGATAAGCCTCCTAAATATTGCCTGTAAGGTGCTGTCAAGCGTATTATGTGAAAGACGACCGTAAGATGTGAAACCCATCGTAAACCAACTGATTGGGGCTTATCAGTGTGGCTTCAGACCTGGAAAATTTACCATCGACCAGATATTCACGCTACGACAAATCTTGGAAAAGACCATAGAGAAGCAAATCGATACCTACCATCTTTTTGTCGACTACAAAGCCGCTTTCGACTATACTTCACCTATACTCCACCATGTCTGAATTTAGAAAACCTGCAAAATTAATCCGTCTATTCAGGATGACCCTGAGCAACACCAGCAGCTCAGTTAAAATTTGGAAGGATCTCTCCCCACCATTTGTTACCAAACGAGGTTTCAGACAAGGTGATTCTTTATCGTGCGTCTTTTTTAATCTAATTAGGGAGAAGATCATTCGAGCTGCTGATCTGAGACAAAGCGGCACAATATTCTATAAGACTGTTATGCTGCTAGCGTATGCTGATGATATTGATATCATTGGCCATAACACACGCGAAGTCAGTGCAATATTCTCCAAATTAGAAAAAGAGTCGGGTCGCATCGGTCTTGTAATAAACCCAGATAAGACGAAATATCTGGTGTCAACAAACAAACAGACCCAGCGAATTGGCACCCACGTCACTGTTGACAACTCCTCATTCGAGGTTGTGAAGGACTTCGTCTACCTCGGATCCAGCATTAACTTCACCAACGATATCAGTAGAGATATAAAACGAAGAATAACTCTTGCCAACAGGTGTTACTTTGGGTCAGTAGGCAATTGAGAAGCAGAGCCTTCTCTCGACGAACAAAAGTCACGCTCTATAAGTCACTAATCATGCCCGTCATGTTATATGCAGCACAAACCTCGACGTTGAGCAGCTCTGATGAAAACACTTTGGGAGCTTTCGAGAGAAAGATCCTTCGTAAAATCTACGGAACGATGAGCTGTATAAGCTATACGCCGACATCGATATAGTAAAGCGCATAAAAATCGTGCGGCTTCGCTGGCTAGGGCATGTTGAGTGGATGGAGACGACGCTCCAGCGAAGAAAATACTCGATTCAGTACACAGCGGCGGTCAACGCAGAAGAGGACGACCACATCTCCGTTGGAAGGACCAAGTAGAGGACAACCTGACGAAACTTGGAGCTTCCAACTGGCGCTAGCAAGCGCAAAACAGAAATGGCTGGCACAATTTCTTACGACAGGCGGAAACCGACTTACGGTTGTAGCCGCCACCTAAGTAAGTAAGTATTTAGAAAAACATAGTTTTTAGTGATGAAGCAAATTCGAAATTTTTGGAAAGAAAAAATCTACAAAAAAATGGAGAAGCAAAACTCAGGACTTCCAGGAGCAAAACATTACTTCTACAATAAAACACTGTGGGGAGCTCGGTGATGGTGTGGGGTGTATAGCGGCAAACGGCGTAGAAAATTTTACATTTTTTACATTTTACATTTTTTTTACATTTTACAAATTTTGTTTTGACGTAACAACGAAATTGGTGGAATCAATGCCGAGACGGTTGAAAGCTGTCATTTCAGCACGAGGAAGACAAACAAAATAATAATTGGACTGAAATTATTTTTTCTTATTTTCTTTTTGTTTGTTTTGACTTTGTTTTTGACTCTAAGAAAATTGAGTATTTTTTGTTTTTGAATTATGTAAATTTTTGTTGTAAAATAATTTATAGTTTTAGTTCGTATATAATAAGAGCATAAAATATTTTTATACTTTGTTTTGACTCTAAGAAAATTGAGTATTTTTTGTTTTTGAATTATGTAAATTCTTGTAAAATAATTTATAGTTTTAGTTCGTATATAATAAGAGCATAAAATATTTATTCCAGAAATACTAAAATTTCTTATAAAATTACTTTCAAAATATTGAAATAAAGTAAAAAGTATTCAAAAATATGGTGTACACTTTGTTTTGATACTCACTGTATATAAATGTATATATATATATATATATATAATTGATACAAACACATTGTTAGGAATGCTTTCAGGAATTTTTGCACCCTTTGGCATCTGCATGTAAAAGTGCAGTCAGCAATCGACGCAGAATTCACTTTTCTCAAAGTCACTTTTCTGGTCCCTACCTCAATCACAATTTTAAGCAATTTTTACTATATTTTTTTACACTAAACTACAAAAAAAAAGACCCAAATTCGGTTTTTAATTTTTCAATGACCGCCATTTTGTAAAAAATAATCGCAAAATTATGATTGAGGTAGGGACCAGAATCACATATGTACTGAATCTAATGCCGTTTACTTTTTCCATTTCAGATGATCCGAAGTCGAGTTATCCGGGCCGCAAGCAGCATACCTTTTTTTCGACGCCCAACTTTGAAGGCCGACAACTTTTTGAACAGCCCTCGAACAAAGGTAAAACATTTTTTTATTTAAATTAATATGTTCTTAATACAATAAAAAACAGAATTTCAATCACTCTTTGCGTTTTCAAATGAGAAGTTTTTCAAAGAGGGTCCAAAAATAGCCTTCCAACCAGGAATACTCCCTTAATGATATTATCTAACAGAAACATTTCAATTTTATTGATTTAAGCAATTTGACCATAAGCTCATTTACTTTGATGATCAAATCGTCTGGACTGTTTCACAAATGTAATTTTTCTTTTTAGTAAATGCTTCGTAAAGTTTTTGTTTTAGTAAAAATGGAAGGCATTGACCATAAATAATGGAACATGATTGAGGCAAGGAGAGGCAGAACATATTGAATTTGTTTTTTAATTACCCAATTGAATTACAATAGAAAATTAAATTAATTAAGAAATTTAAGTTAACCAACGCCACGTAACGTCACGTCAGATGACTAAGCCTAATAACACAAAAACCGGAAAAAGATTTTTTAATTTAATTACTTGGAAAATAAACTTATATTATTTCAAAACCTTCTAAAAGAAGTTTTATACAAAAAGTCGTGCACAATTTGCAGAGTTTTGCAAATTTTGTAATCCAAGTCGAAAACTACTTCTGTTTTTTGTAACGACTGCATAGGTTTCCAAAACAGGTTTGGCCGATAGCGATTGCATAATAAAGTTATCCTATAAGAAAGGAACCCTTATTTTTCAAGAAAATTATGAGTATCTCATCAAGAGTATCTCACGTCCCTACGTGCATTCCCTTTATTCCCTACCATAATGTAAGAATAGTAATAACTCAGAAAAAAAAACCGTTAACCAAACCTTAAAACGCGTTTTCTGAAAAACCATGTTTTCTAATAGCATGTTCATACAGGGAGTTTAGTTTGTCTTTCCAGTAAAAATTTGAGTTTTGTCGCTGAACTCAATATAAACTTTAGAGTTTCCAGTACAATTTTGCTGGATTGAACTCAGTTTGCTTTCTGAGTTTATCAAAACTCAATTTACGAAATGCCTAAAAGTATGCTAATGTTCTGAAAAATAGCTAAAATCAGATGCAAATTTTTAGACCGTACTGTACATTCAGAGTAGTGCTCGATTTTTTCTGCGAAATATTAAACTCAACTAAACTCAATTCTGTTGGCACATCCCTGGGTGAACAGCTTAAATTGAACTCAAACTAAACTATCTGTGTGAACATGCTATAAACTGATCTCCACGATATCTCAAGAGCCAAAAAAAAGCTACTTTATGAATTGACTTGGTTTTTTTTTATTTTAAAGTAGATAAAATTTATTGGATCCTATATCTAAATTCAAATAATATTGGCCAGTTTATTTTATTTTTTGAGCATTTAAAGAGCAAAAATGTAAAAAAAACGGTACTTAAAATTCAGATGTCTGCCATTTTTGTAATTTTCAACTATTTGTTGATATTATAGGTATAAGCTCCAGTAAATATAATATTATTTATAAAATTAAACGGACTTGGTTTCAGTGACCCATATTATTCGCCCCCAGCACCGAATTCGTAAAAGTAAAAAAATGTAGCTGGCATTCCTTTGGTTTTTAAATTCAAACAACGGGCTTGAATTCAGCAACTAATTTTTACATAGTGTACGACAGCACCAAATTAGTAAAAATTAAAAAAATGTAGGTGACAATCCTATGGTAAGAAAATGACATAATTTTGGATTTCTGATAACGGATTCGTATTCAGTGACCCATTTTTAGCTACAGTATCGGTGTTTTAGCCCTAACACCGAATTCGTAAAAAAAAAACAAATTTAGATGGCAACTCTAGTGGCGGCCGTGGCGTAGTGGGTAGAGTGTGTGGCTCATACGCCAGAGAACCCAGGTTCGAATCCACCATCTGACACAGAAAGTTTTCTCAATTGAATTCATTTTTCTATTCGGCCGTCACCTCTCTGCAGACAATGGCAAACCTCAGAGAGTAAAAACTGCCATGAAAAGCTTCTTGAGAACATAAGTCGTTCGGAGTCGGCATAAAGCTGGTAGGTCCAGTTCTCGATCATTTGTGTTCAAACATTTTACAACACACACAACTCAATTGATCGATTGATTTTTTTAGATGGCAACTCTATGGAAAAAATACGTTACTTTTAAATTCTGACGACGGATCTGGATTAAGCGACCCATTTTTGGCTTATGTTTGCCCAGCACTGACCAGTAAAAATTTATGTGGAAATTCTATGATAAAAAATTACATAATTTTTGAAATTCTGACAACGGATTCGGATTCAGTGAACCATTTGTACCTAGTGTTCGCCCACCGGATTCGTTAAAATAAAAAAATTTAGGTGGCAATCCTATTTTTTTAGCCGATAACCTTCGCATCATAATTTTATACATTTAAAAAAAAATCTACTATATTGTTTGAAAATTACGGCCAGCAGAGGGAAAAAGACGGTTTTCCTCTTTGTTTTATATATGGCTTATTCCAAATAAGGCATTGGGACATTCGGAGTACATTTTTTGCAACTGAAAATGGATTTTAGTCAAGAAATATTTTGGAATATTTTTTTAATTTTTTTTAAATATAACTACTTATGTCCTTACCAAATACATTAATACTAATATTAAATATGAAAGAGTTTTCTAGAATCAAGCATTCAAAAAACGTCAGGCATCGGGACACCGGTAACTTTTTTTTGTGAGATATCATCTTGTAACACAAATCTCTGCATGTTGGATACATTTACAAGTAAACGTTTTTCCATGAATTTCGTCTAAAGCATTACCCCTTCATAATACAGCTTTATAGTATTCAGAATTCAGTTCAATAAAAAAATATCTTCTTTTTATCTCGTATAGCATTGGGACACAAATTGTAAGGTACTGGGAATTTTCCGTTTTTTTTATGAATATTTTTAAATTATTAAATAGATCATTTTAAAAGTTTATTTTAGTTTATTTCATCAATATACAAAAGAATTATAAAGGATTCAAAATAAAAAAGTTATTCAATTTAAAAACAATAAAAGATTACTGAAAAAAATTAAATTATTTATATTATTTTCTTTTGCGAAGTAGATGTCAAGCCAATGACTAATTCTGATGAATTGGCTGCTGTAAAATAGTGCAAAGGTGCAATACCTTTAATCCATTGAAGGTTTTTCTATCTTTCTGTCAATTTTTCTTTGCTACACTGAACTTTGTCTTTCTGTACTATAATTTTAGAAATGCCTTTAACTTTATTTGATGCAAAGTGATAGAAATCTTGAGCAGAGGAGACGATACGAGCATATGCTCTTGCCTTCACTTGTGTGCTAACAATTCGTTTAACAGCGCCCCCGATGCCGTCCAATGCACCCTTTCCATGCCATGAAGCGAAAATTTCCATGTTAAATTAACTGTTTTTTACTGTGTGGCAGACTTTTTTTTTAATAAGCAATATACAGATAACATATCATTTTCCAAAAATGCATGAATACATACAAACCAAAGTGCACCTACGTAAGATAGTATCTATTTTTACATTTAAGCCTATCATGAGCAATTTTTTTCGTCCGGAATCGAAAAAGGGAATTTCCGTTTGTAAGATGGCAGGTAAGACTTCAACTTTTCATTTTTTACACTCATGAATATTGACGGTTAATGAACAAATTTGCATTAAAAATTTCCAAAACTTCTTGATTCCGGGCAAAAAAATTACTCATCATAGACCTGATTACCTATTTTGTATAACTAACTCTAAGCAAAAAAGCTTCCTTTCCATAGACTATTAACACATCCACAAAATATAATTTAGCAATTCAATAAAATTAAAATATAGTACTATAAAATTTTAATAAATAATTTTCTTTATATTTTTTTATAAACAGGCCCGCTTTCCCATAAATACAAGGATGTTTTACTCAATTGCTTTATGCACGGTGCTCGATCTCCAATCGATGAGTTTCGCTGGTCATCATACTCAAATTTGTCACAATTATGTCGGACTCTTTCGTTTCAAGTTCATCATTTCTTTCATGAGGTTAATTGCTTGTAAAATTTTTTTATTATTTTATTTTGGTTAAATTGTTGATTTGTTTATAGCTCATCAAGCTTATTGATTCAGAGTTATCAACAGGCACATATTTGCCTGCAAAACGTGCTGCTGTACTTGTTATCAGTGAACTACTTGAGGGTGTGGAAAATCTTATTGACTTCGAAGACATGCTTCTGCCGCTTTATCGCCTACTAAAAACAATAGAAGCGAATGAGGATTATGATGAAAAAATGCGCTTGCATGCTGCAAATGGCTTGAGAGCGTTGACAGAAAAATGCAAAAAATTCCTGTTTCCGGAGAGAAATCTTCAGAAACCTATTCAGATTTTAGGTATTCAGAACGAATTACCTACAATCGAAACGAAAATAATAGAACTAAATTAAAAAAAGGCAAATTGAATTTTTAGACATCGTTAAAATTTTTTTATTATCCAAATAAATAAAATTGTCGTTTAGACAAAAAACATAACAAAACGAAACAAATAAGATAACTTTAAAATGCATTTTCTTGCGTTTCATGGATCGGAATTTTTATACTTTTTCCTTCTTTGGTATTTGTTTACCTTGATAAATACTTCGATGTGTCACACTGTGATAAATACTACACTCTCCACATCAGTAACAGATTTGTTTTCAAAAACAAATTTTAAATCTTAAATTCCTCCTCTATCTTGTCTGCAACCATTTTTGCTATCGCTAAGCTACTGGTGGCACCAGGTGATGGCGCATTGCGACAATGCAGAACTTGTTTTGCTAAGGCACCCACGCCGACTCCGCGATCGAATACGAAATCATCAACCAAATTGCCGTCCATATCTAGGGCTTGAGCACGCACACCAGCCGGTCCACGACTCACATCGTATTCCAATATATCAGGGATATACTTTTGTAAAGCCTTCATTTGCAGCGGTATAAAGGCAGATTTCGACATTTCACTCAAACCGAAGCCTAGATATTTAACTGCCATTTTCATGAATCCTGGATAGCGGAGTGCATCGAAAAGTTCAAAGAGATTTATATCACGCCACCTTTATGAGGGGGGGAAAATAATTAATATTGTGAATTCACATTACATTGCGAATTACCTGTAACCCTCGCGTTTAAATGCCAACACTGCATTCGGACCTAACCAAACGCTACCATCCATACGCGGTGTGAAGTGCACGCCAAGGAAGGGGAAACGTGGATCAGGTACGGGATAAATGTTACCACGCACCATGTGGCATTTCTCCTTGGCAAGCAGCAAATATTCCCCACGGAAAGGTACAATGCGTGGAGCGCGAGGACAACCAGTGAGCTCAGCTAGCTGATCGGATTGCAGACCACCACATGTGAGCACATATCGAGTACGAATCTGTTGTCCTTTTCCTGTGCCTAAAATGGTCACTGGATAGTTTACAGCATCGCCTTCAGTAGTCTCCTTGAAATTATTGACCTATATAAAAACAAAGACCCTTTAAAATGTTAAAAAATAACTATCATCAAATATAGAAAAACCTTGAAATTAAGATATATCCGACCGCCAGCTTGTCTAAAATCTTTTCCATAGTAATTTGTCACAAGTTCCCAGTCTACAATGCCTGTGTGGGGACTCCACAGTGCTTTTACACCTTCACAAAATGGTTCAATCTCTTTGATTTGTGCTTCATCTATAAGTTTTAAATCGGGTACCTGGTTTTTGATACCACGCTCATACAAGTCCATCAAGCGACCCACTTCAGTTTCATCCGTGGCCACAATCAGCTTGCCGCATTTCTTATACGGAATCTGCTTTTCATCGCAATACTTGTAAGCCAAATGCAGCCCTTCCACGCAGAGTTTAGCCTTGAGTGTACCTGGTTTGTAGTAAATGCCCGCATGTATGACACCGCTATTGTGTCCACTTTGATGTGTGGCTAATTTATTCTCCTTCTCCAATATAGCAATCTTCAAATTTGGGTGTCGTAATAAAATTTCTCGCGCTGATGCAACACCTACAATGCCTCCACCGACGACCACTAAATCGTAATTGCTTTATTTTCCAACATAATCAGTTAATAATTATAATTGAATACTTTAATTGGTTTCTATTTACTTTGCTGCTGCTACATTGTGCTGCCATCTTTGCGCGAGTGTGGTGAGCACAGATGAGGCACTACATGGTGTTAACTTGCCATAAAAGGCTCGACTTGCAGGTTGTTTGAGTTGTCTTAGCAGTTGTGCCATAACCGGAATACTTTCTTAGCTTTTAATTCGTAATTCACTCTTACTTTCAATACACCTGTTGTGTTTTAGCCAGGGACCTTGTATGACCTTGCGATGGTCACACGCCTTCAATCAGTAGAAGAATCGAAATGTTGACTAGTACGAAAATAATAACAAAATGGAAAATACTATAGAACTCTTGGAAATGTGCGTGTTGGAACTAAAATCTATTCCAGTCACATATTCTTGTTATTACAACTGTTTTGATTGATAACACACGATAAGCAGCTGATGTGAATTTTTTGTTTAACCCTTTGAGTCCCATTGATGAGTATCCCAGAAGGAAATAGTTGAATACATGACTTTTGAAATGCATGTAGTTTTCGCCGAAAAAAAGAGAGAAAAAAGGTGCTTGATCAAGTTAAGCATCATGGAACCCAAAGCAAACAAATGCTTTGTTGCTTTGCTTGAAATTTATTGTTTTTAAAATTTCAAATAGCAAAGCAATTCGAAAACAAACTGTGAATGAACTGTGAATTTTATTAAAACCCAATAAACCAAACGAATTTGTTTCGAATTTGAGGTGAAACCGAGACCTCGGATATTAATTTTGAAAACGAAGTTCGTTCTCGATTTGCTATTGAATCCGAGAGCGGGAGAAATGCACACTTTATTCTCGAAACTTGATTTTCAATATAATCGAATCACTTACGAAACGAGAATTTAAAAATTAGCAAATCGTTTTCGAATAATTTTTGCAAATTCATTTTCGAAACGTAATTTTTAAAATTTGCATTACTTATCCAAATTGATTATTATGAAGGTATTTGAATTACAATATGCATTTCTTGCAACATTTGGCAGACAATGCTGGAAATATTAAATAAATTCAGTGCATTTACGAGGGGTGCCTTTTATATTTCGGGATTAGAGAACAAAACCAAATATTAATCATCGAAAATCACTTTATTGTTTTTCAAAATATTCTCCATTAAGATCTATACACTTTTGCATGCGTTTGAACCAATTGTCGAAGCACTTTTGCCACTCTGATTGAGGTATCTCCAAAACATGCATTCTGAATGCCGCAACCGCTTCTTCGGGCGTCGAAAATCGTTGTCCACGCAGTTTATTCTTCACAGTTGGGAATAAAAAGAAGTCATTCGGTGCCAAGTCAGGACTATACGGCGGATGACCCATGAAATCGATGTTTTGGGTGCTCAAAAATGCAGTTGTTTGAGCCGATGTGTGAGAGCTCGCATTGTCGTGGTGAAGAGTGATCCGTCTTCGGCGGTTGGTTTTCCTGATTTCTTGGAAGACAACTGGCAAACAAATGGTTGTGTACCACTCAGAGTTGACTGTTCTGCGTTGTTCTAGTGGTACGGTTGCGACATGTCCATATTTTCCGAAAAAAACAGGCGACCATTTGCTTGGAAGTGCTTCGTGCGCGAACAACTTTTGTTGGATTTGGCTCATCTTGAAACACCCATACAGTCGACTGTTGTTTACTTTCGGGCTCATACGCGTAAATCCACGATTCATCACCTGTCACGATGTCATAGACGTGTTTCGAAGCACCGCGGTCGTATTTTTTGAGCATTTCCTTCGACCAATCGACACGAGCCTTTTTTTGAGCGATTGACAAATTGTGTGGGATCCAACGCGAACAAATTTTTTTGAAAGTCAAATGTTTATGCAATATTGAATGTATGCTGGTCCCACTTATGCCTAAGGTTGCCTCAATCTCACGATAGGTAACATGACGATCTTGCAATATCAGTTCGCGCACTGCATCAATGGTTTTCGGAACAACAGCTGATTTCGGACGACCTTCACGAAATTCGTCTTGGAGTGAACTACGACCACGATTGAATTCACCATACCATCGATAAACACTGGTCCTTGATGGAGCTTCATCGCCAAAAATTGAATTAAGTTCATCCATGCACTGTTGCTGTGTTAATTCACGTCGAAAGTTGTAAAAAATAATCGCACGAAAATGTTCACGATTTAATTCCATTTTTAGACCGAGATGAATCTTTTAAGTTACTATAAACAACACAAATAGCGCTCGTATGTCAGCGCTGAGTACGTATAAGCTAACAAATGTCAATCTTTGCGATAGAGCTTTCAGTTGACAGATTGCAACACCAGGGTTGCCAAATCCCGAAATATAAAAGGCACCCTACGTATGAATGAAAATTTCTTACATGAAATTAAGCGTAAGTCAAAGAAAAAAAAAAAATTAATTTTGTACTCAGATTTATAATAGGCGAGTAGAGCAAAGCATATGTGGAGCACTAAAAAAAAAATATGACCAAATTAATATTCGTGACTTTATGGAAGGGTCATTTTTTTTTCAAGCATCCCAATTAGAAAGTGGTTTTAATTTTTGCTCTTCTTAGAAATGTGGAATTTTATATAAAAATTGTTCGCTACTGTCTTTTTCCATAAATCCAACTAGTATTTTCAACTTGGCGATATCATAGAAAATATCAATTGTCCCTTTTGTTTATGGATAGTTACTGAAAAGTTCAATATTCACGTACAGAATTAGATCGCATTTTTCTTATACTTTCGTGACACAGTTGGTTATCAAGAGGATTTTTTATTTTAATTTGATGACTAAGTCATCCCAGGCTCAATTCTCATAGCACAGACGACAGATATTGCTGTTTTTTTTTTTTGATATTTATATTTTTATTTATAAATATTAAAGAACAAATTTGCCGAAAAACCTGTGTCGGGAATAATGCACTTTCCCTTTCCGTATTCGCATCGAACCGCGTACAATTCGACTGCAAGTTGAACGTGCTACCATCGCTCCCTTGCATCACAGCGAACAAAATACGAACAAACCTGAAAGCAAGCATAATATACATCTTAACATTTATTCCACAGCATTGATGCCAAAAAGAATTTATTGTGTATCGAAAATAATCATCAATCGATTATATAATTTGGTCTTTATTAACATAATTTATTTTCAATTTTTCTTAAAAAAACAACAAAAATTGCCTGTATGATTGTGAATATTTTTTAATTAAAAAAAGCACAAAATTTCCACCGCAGTAAGAACCACTAAACCTTTGCTTCGTGTTCAGAAGCTCTGTCCTTATGCTTCCGCGCATACTTGCTTGGGTTTATTTTCCCATGCCTACACAGTTACAAATGTTGATGTTTTTCGTTACACAACTTGCATCGTATTTTATGTTGCATTTGCGACGATATTTAATGCTAAATGATGCAGACATGTATATATATATATAGAAGAAACTCCAACATTACACAAAAGATGTGCTATTTCCCACACGGCACAAAATCTGACTTCAATATCGAAAATTTAAAAATTTACGAACAGTTCGCGATGATAACAATCTAATTCGATATCGATTGCGATTCGAAAAAGATACGTTTGGCGGACGTAACGGTTACGTCGTAAATGAAGGTTCGCTTGTGTTTCGAAAAACTATTCGTTTACAATTCCAAAACGATTAATTCTTTAACACAAATGCGAAGATAATTATACTTTCTTTTTTGGCACTTTCAGACTTACTTTTATTATTACTGTCGCGATAACACTGGTATGAAACAAGGTTGATTTATAAGGTTGTCGCAAGGGAGAGAGCGAGTGCCCATAATTGTCAAATCGAAGTTGACATCTCATAGAAAATCTGCAAGTGCTCTCTATTATCATCCGTTTTTCTTTCGTAATCATTCGCAAAATTAGCTGGTTTTGACAATTATGGGTACTGAGAAGAGAGTGCGATTAGCCCTGCGACAACCTTATAAATCAACCTTGGTATGAAATAACTTTAGATTTTTGATCGCCAATTAGGTTACATATGCATTGACAAGTGCAGGGATGGAAAATTAATATTTAAAAAATTTTAAAAATAAAATATTTTAATTGTTATTTTTTCGATCAGAATTAAAAATTATTTTTGATCGTTATTTTTGCAATCAGAAATAAGTTATTTTTTAATCGTTATTTTTTCGATCAGAAATAAAAATCCTTTTGTGATCGTTATTTTTTCGGTCAGAAATAAAAGTTATTTTTTGACCGGTATTTTTTAGACCAGAAATAAAAACCAATCATTGACCGATATTTTTCCGATCAATTTAAAAAAATGATTTTTTGACTTAAATAACATCGATTAGAATTTAAATCAAATCAATATTTACGCATGTCATTGGGTTCAAATTAGAATGTTATTGAGCATATAAAAAATAAAATTCGTATTTACCACCCTACAAACCCCACGTTTACTTTCATACAAACAAGTTGTCTTGGACAAGGATTTTATCTTCGATTTTGATAAGGATAAGAAAAAGATTTTTAACATGGATTTGGAAAAGTATTTGGATATGTATTTTGTTAAGGATTAGTAAAAGTATTTGAAGAAGAATTTGGGAATGGACTTGAACAACAACTTGCGCAAGGATTTGGATAAGGACTTGGACAAGGATTTGAATAAGGACCAGACCAAGGTTTGAAAAAAGGAAAATGTGGAAAATAGTAGTAGTAAAACGGTAGTATTAAACAGTAGTAGATATGGAAGCAGACAGAGGGTTACTGATTTAGAATCTGATGTTAGAATTTTAAAAACTTTTTTGACACTAGGGTGGAGCCTCAAAACGTTTTTGCTTACTACATATTTCACATGGCAGTATTAGACACAGATGTAAAAATAAAACAGCGCGGTTTGTATGGGGGTATTTTCACAAATTTTTTCAAGGCCATGCTAACGTCTTTTGGGGGACACTTTATGGCCTTATACAGCCTTTACGAACTCGTTAGTTTTCTTTGTTCTCGGTGTTCACTATTTGTAACGAGCTGTCAAAAAACGCAATTTACGTAAGAAAAGTTGAAATATTTTGTACTTTTCTTGCGTAAATTGCTTTTGTCAACGTTGCGTGCCATAAAACTCTCCCTCATAACCTTTCATACATTTATACTGCATTGCGTTTAGTAGACGGACGCATATGCATATGCGGCGAATGAACTTCCAGCTTAAAGCTTAAAGCACGAATTCAAATAAATAAAGATTTTGATAATTTATTACTTGCTATTTGCTTAACATGACTTTTTTATGCTAAATGTTGAAGATGTATGTTACTTTAAATCAATTTCTTTTTAATATTTTAGCATAAATACATCTAAAATTTTATTTCAAGAATAAAGAAAACTTTCAATAACTTTGTAGCCCTGAACTGTAATTGAAGTCAAAACGCAATTATTGTACTCTGCAAACATTTTCTTGCGCAAGGTTGATTTTTGTAGCGCAAGACTACAACCAGAAGTTTGATATTGATTACGACGATGTTTTCGCACCAGTTGTCAGACAGATGACGCTCCTCATGTTTTTGGCGTTGGCAGGATCTAATAAGTACAATGTCAAGCAATATGATGTCAAGACAGCGTTTCTGAACGGAGACCTGGAAGAGGAGATCTACAGCCGTTGTCAACTAATTAACAACGATGTCATAAATGCTGCACTTAATCATATTGGGCTTTCGTTTGCCAATGTAACAGTTCTTTTTTTAGTTATTTCTTTCTTTTCTTTATTCTCTTTACAAGAACAATTGAAATGACTTTGTCAAGCGTAATTTATTGCAATGAAATCAGTTTTAGTCGGAGAACGGTCTTTTTTCCACGCCAGGTACCCGCAAGGCTATTATTGAATTAAATAACGCGGTGCTTTCATACGGACGCATAGCGACCCAATTGAAATGTTCGAAAAAGATGGTATTTAATGTTATTGCCCACTTCGTGAATATAAAACCACAGAAAACGTACCACGGCAAAAAAGACCGCGCAAAACTTCAGTGCACATTGATCGACTGATCGTCCGACTGTCAAAAGCTGATCCAAGGAAGAGCGCAGCAGTCATCCAGCGTGAAATAATGGATGAAAGTGGCATCAGTGTATCAAAAAGAACCATTGTACGCCGTTTATTGCAAGAAACCCATTTTCGCAAAGAAAACGCCGTATTGATTTTGCCAAAGATCATGCAGCTTGGACAGTAAACCAGTGAAAATATTTGTTGTGGAGTGATGAAACGAAAATTAATCGCATTGGTCCTGATGGGAGAAAGTATGTCCGACGGCCAAAAGGCAAGGAATTGGATCCCAGGTGCATTTCTTTCGTTGTTACGCATGGTGGTAGCTCGATTTTTGTTTGGGGTTGTTTTTCATGGAATGGCGTTGGTTCAATTCACCGTATTGTTGGTACAATGAACAAGGAACAATACATTGATATACTTAGAAATATAATGCTACCTTGGGCAGAAGACAATATGCCAGTGATTTGGTCATTCCAGCAGGATAATGACCCTAAACATACGGCGAAACTCACCAAACAATTTTTTCATCAAAATGCTATGACAGTTCTTGACTGGCCATCGTCAAGTCCTGACCTAAGTCCCATCGAGCATTTGTGGGACGATGTGAAAAATGCCGTAAGCACACTTAACATTACAAATCTGGATGATTTATTGCAAGAGTCAAGGAAGCTTGGTACGCTATACCGCTAAAACGATGCCAAGACCTGATACTCTCAATGCAAAGACGATGTACAGCAGTTTAAAAGCAAAAAAGATTTCCAACAAAATTTTAAACTTTAATCATAATTTTTGTTATTTTTTTACATGTTTTATCACCTTTTTTTACCTTATTTAAGTGTATTTTGCAAGCGTTGCTAATTAGATGTCACAGACATTTTTAAGATTTTTGAATAAAAGTTCCTCTGAAACCAAGTGTTCCATTAAAAACTTTACAATTAGCATTTTATTTTTAAGATATATTCGTAACTTATAAAATTAAATAAGTAGGTATGGCTAATTTGCGAATTGAAGAAGAAAACGGCCGATGTCTTATAAAAAGAAGATCGTTGTTAATTAGTTGACAACGGCTGTATATGCGTCAACCAGATGGTTATGAAGTACCATCAAATGAAAAAAAGGTTCTTGTATGTTAGTTGCAAAAGAGCTTATACGGACTTAAACAAGCTGCAAGATGCTGGAATTCGAAACTGTTTGACGTTTTAAAACAAGCAGGATTCATTCAGGGCAGTGCCGATCCTTGTCTCCTAAAAATTAACATGGGAGATGAAAACATATAATAATTCTTGTATATGTAGATGACATTTTAGTTGCTACAAAGCTAGAGAAACATTTTGAACATGTTGAATAAATCCTGAAAACAATTTTGAAATCTCAAAACTTGGTGATGTGAGTTTTTGTCTTGGTATCAAAATTGAGAGAGGAAGTGACTGATATTTCTCAATACGTCAGGAAAGTTATATTGGTAAAATTATTTCTCAAGCAGTTTTAACTGATAGCAAAGTTTTAAAGATACCAATGGATATAGGCTATGTAAATCTAAGTCGCAGTGAGTGTACTCCACTCAAGGACAATATAAAGTATCATGAACTGATCGGATCATTGTTATATTTGACTGTCAATACTCGACCAAACATAACAGCAGCAGTTTCGATTTTGAGTCAGCAAGTAAGCAAACCAACAGAGGAAGATTTGGTTGAGCTGAAACGTCTGGTAAAATATCTGAAAGGGACCAGAAGTCTAAAGCTGAAACTAGGAGATAAAATGCAAAATGGTTTAAGAGGATTTGCCGATGCAGATTGGGCGGAAAACAGACAAGACAGGAAGTCTAATAGTGGCTATGTCTTCAAATTTAATGTTGCCTGTATTAGTTGGTGTTGTCACAAACAACAGTGTGTGTTTCCTTATCCTCGACAAAGGCTAAGTACATTGCTTTAGCAGAAGCTGCTCAAGAAGCCTTATGGCTGAGAAAACTGATGACAGATTTTAATGTTTCGACTGAAGAATCAACGGTGATCTATGAGTTGTGTCAAGCTGGTTAATGATGAAAAATTTAGCAGAAGAACGAAACATATCGACACAAAATATTATTTTGTTCGCGATCTGAAAACTAAAAATATTTTACAACTTATATACTGCCCAACAGCAGACATGGAAGCTAATTTGTTTACAAAACCATTAGCATCTATCAAAATAAAAAAATTGAGAGATTTGTTGAACTTATATTAATTAAGGAGGGGTGTTGAAATGTAATTAATACTTGCATAAAAAAATACTTGTTAAATATTTTTACTATAGAAATCAAAATTCAACAAACTGTTTTTGTTTTTAGTGTTTCTAGTTTTCACTCTAGTTTTTCAGTTTTTTATATACAAAACTTTTTCGTTGCTTCTTTAAAAGAACAAACTAAAAATTATCTCGTAAATGAATTGGATAGTTTTTATTCATTTCCAATAGAGCAACCAGAGTTGGATAAATTGATTTGGATGTTTCAACTGTTGTCGTAAAAAAGTAAAGAAATATTTACTTGGAAATTAAAAAAATAATTCATATGGGATGAAGGAACAATAAATTTACTCTATTTTTAAAAATTGATGCTCCATTGTTTCTTGTCATATTAGTTCTTAAATTCAATTTAGCTCTGCTCGACCAGATCTAAAAGTGAATTTAGTACTCAAAACCTGAAACCTTAGTATTACTGAAACGGATTCTTATCGTAATAAATCATCACGTAGCTGTTACTGGTTTGATTTGAATCTATGTTTTCATTATATTTCCAAAAGAAGAGTTTAACAGCATGAGTCACAACAATACATGGCAATTTTGTTTTACGGAGCTTTTTAATATAAGCTTAAATAAAGCTAATTCTACCGTCAGCTGATTCTAATTTTGGCGTCTAGTAAAATCGTTTCGTTTATTTTAGCAAAGCAGAGTTAAAAGTAAAAATCGTTAACTGTATCTTTATGGTTGCTTGTGTCCCAACAACAATTTAAATAAAAACAAAAGCAAACCAGATAATAATAAATGTAGTTAGTAATAAGAAGCAGAAAAAAGTAGAGTTTGATCGGTAAAGTGTTTGATTTTTGTTAATTTTTTGGTAAAAAACCTGTTCAGAATAAATCGACTTAAAAATTGTTTTGTTTGAGAAAGTGCAAAGACAAAGTGCAACAATAATATACTCGTACTTGTATATACTTTTAACCTAATAAGAACTGGTTTTAACCAAAGACAATCAACTGCAGTATTGTTTTTGCTTTAATGTCTACTTATTCAGTATTTTCGTAATTCTTATCATAAAAATAATTATAGTGGCATTCAATGAACGTGTGGTAAGTTGTATGAACTTACGGCACATAAGCTATTTACACCACAAATACGGCGTTAATTGAATACCACTAATAATTTTTGTAATTAAAGGTTTTCAATGTTTTGTAAAGATAATGTGAAGATTATGTCGCTCTAACATTATGAGTCACATGGCGCTAATCTCCAATTCACCGCTACATTAACTGATACTTTAAGAAGGTGAATAGAAAAGTAGGTAGAAGAACATAAAGTTGTCTTTCATAAAGCGATTAATGAATATACACTGAGAGAAACATGCGTTCAAATTAAATGAAATTGTGTTCATGTTAAACGAATGTGTATTTGAAATAGAGCTTTGAACAATTTTATTTAAGTTACAAAAATGTTTGCAAAGTAAAATTTAAAACAAAAGCTTTTGTTTTCCAAACAATATTTTTAAATATAATTTTAAAGTCAACATTTTCAGTTAAGAAACATTTAATAAAACGAAATAAAACAAAAACTTTAATATTGGAAACAAACATTTCAAGACTCCCATTTTTTCGAGGCCATTTTTTTAAATTTTTCTAGTTTTTGACGTCAGATTCGTGATTACCTACCCCTGGGACCCCTCGAATACTAAGTGTGAACTCCATTCGATGAACTTCGTTTTATTGCAGCTTAAAGTATTGAAATAATAAACTAGTTTTTATTTCATCTAATGTTCAAATTTTATAGGTCCAGTTAAAAGGTATTTTCAAACAATCAAATGTAAAATCGGGTTTTTTCTCAGCTTGGTCTCGACTTTCTTAGAAATGGGTAACGCAGCGCTGAGTTGTGTTTAAGAGTTCAATCACTTAAATGCGTTACTGAGTTGATACACTTTTTTTAATAAAAGTAACGCAATAACGCAGTAATGCAAATGACGCGCTCAAAACAAAAGTAAAAAATATGTATACAGCTAGCAAAAATTGCACATTTTGTACGGCGCATCGAACATAGAAACAGAAAGTTGAAAGCGAACATTATTTCTTTCTATAAATATTGACAAGGGTTTTGCGGGGAAGATTGACAATTGTAAATTTATTGACAACTTTAAAAAATTTTTATTCTTAAATATAACCAAACTCTCATAACATTACAAAACTGTTAGCAACATAAAAAAAATATTCAGAACAAATAAATAAGCGAAACATTTTGAATGTTTTCAACCCCTTGGACCAAAAAATATCACATAAAAGACTAGCTTGTCAATGAATTTACAGTTGTCAATCAACAGAATAAGGCTATTAGTAATCTTTAATGAACCAATTAGAGTTAAGATTTCTTTAGATTCTGATCTATATGTTGATTGAAAATTTTTATTTGATTTAATTTGTTTTTTCTAAGTAAAGCCAATTTGCGTTTAGTATTCCGCCACAAAATTCAGCGCATTCGAAAAATGAACCACATAACGCAACACGTTGGTCAATTCAAACCCTCACTCAAATGATATTAAGGGGTCGCTACCAAGGCAAATTGGTACCAATGGCAGAAAAAGTGGTCAGAACTAGAAGATGACCTTGTATCTACATGAAATCAGGTACTTATAGGTTTTTGGTTCGATAAACACGAATCTGGATTCAAAAGTTGAAAAATCAAAATGGCAGCTCCAATATGGCATTTGTGTAAAATTACGCACTTATGTAAAATTTTGGGATGCTACTTTGAACCTTTAAATCTGAGTTTCCGCACTTACTAAGGTAAAACTACGTGTACCTTAGAATTATGTCCTCTATTACATATCCGAAGCTCATTCATATCGGTGAATGACACCAAAGGACGTTTTCTTGGGAGAGGGCCAAACTTTGACAGCTGGTAGCGACCTCTAAATCATATAAAAAATTAAAACAAAAAAAATCTCTTTCATATTTAGATGTATAAAATCGAATAATGCCATGCCGCGATGATAATTTAAAAGTCGAAAAATAAAGATCACCCTAATATATACATTTCAAAAATGAATTATGCGGCCAATTTTACCAATTGTACCCTTGAAATTACAAATAAAATTTACTCGGAAAAATGTGGTTTCGGGTGGTAATTTTTCAATAATTTTAAATCGATTTTTTAAAAACATTACGGGTTCATGAAAACAAATGCTAATATCTTATACCTATGTAAAATTGGCCGCTAAATTCATTTTCGAAATCAGATTTTTGATAAACGTGTAATGTAAGTCAACAACACTTCCAAACCATAAATTTACTACCTACTTTTTCTCATTATTTATTAAATTCATTCGTTCCTGTTAAATAAAGAAATTAAATATGTATCGTGTCTAGCGGTAAAAAATTTGCTATACAATATATACTCAATTTTTCTTTTGTTTCTTATCTGTTCTAATGATTTATTGATGGTTTCTGATAGTTTTAAGAACAAGTCGCGACCCGCCTGTCACCCTTCCGCGACCCACTGGTTGAGAACCACTGCTCTAGAGAATAGAGATATTAATTAGATATTTGAAAAAGAAATATAAATGGCTTCAATTCATAAAATGCAAATTTGAAGAATAAGGTAACTGCCACACCCTTTTAAAGCTCAATTATAATTAAACAAAAAGTAAATTCAAATTTAAGCAAAAAAAAATCCGAAAAATTCTATAAACAAAACAGAGATGATTATTTTTCTGCAACAAGAAGAGCCACATTTTACATAATATATTTTACATAACATATTTTTCATAATAACAATTCTCGAGAATATTCAATTAAGTGTATGAAAATACTTTCTTGAGCATTATATGAGTAGATATTATCAAGTTAATTTACAAAACTACGCTCTTTTCAACAAATCAGACATAATAGCTTTAAGGGCTTGAGATATAATATTTTGACTTGTTGTACATAAAAAGAAACATTCGCTTATAAACTAAAAATAGAAGCTGTGACTGATTTAATTAAAGGCTAGAAAGTCTTCAACAAGCAATTTTCAAATTGATAACTGAGATAAATTCAACGTTTCTAATCGTATGCATTGCTGTTTGTATGTGGGAATGTGGTAGACTTCTTCATAGTATTCACCAGGTATGATATTTACAGAACAGTTGTACTTTTTCCTACTTTCCTACTAAACAAGTATTTTTGATACAATTTATTCTAGTCTGTGGAAATTTTATTTTAAATTAAATCAAATGCAACATTTTAAAAACGTAGCATCCAAGACAATTTTTTAAAATTTGCTTTTTTCCAGGCGTTTAGTATAAATAGAGGTGTACTTGTATACTAGAAAGAGGAGAAGAAAAGAAAGAAGATCAAAGGCTGGGCTAGTTAGGAAGAAAGATAGATTTGGAAAGAGATCACTTAAATGAGGATTTGGAAATGGAAGATGAGTAATGGTCGGATATATTATTGAATTCTCTACAACAACGGCTGATGGGTTCATTATTTGGGTTCATGGGAAAAGGAAGTATGATGCTGATACTCCGTTAACAGCCGAGTATGCCTTGTACGTCTTGTAGGGTCATTGAGGTTAATCTTGTAAGAAATGTGTTCGCAGTTAGTTACACCGTTCAGAACATCGAAAATAAAGCATGAATCCAATACCGTTCTTCTTATTGATAGCAGCATCAAATTAAATAGGCTGAGTCGGTTCATACGGTGGAAGGCTACAATAATCGTGGGTGTTATTAGTTTCTCACAGATCGAATAGTAAGAATTGCTTTTGAATGGATTCGATTCCATCACAATGGGATTCAAAAGCTGGATATCAAATAATGCAGCCACATTCGAGTATTGGGCGCCCTAGCGCACTATCGGTTTTAATGAAACCGAGCTGTTTACTGTCCCTGAATACCATCTTATCATAGTGTAGATTAAAGTGCAGTTTGTTGTTCAAGACCACTCCAAGATCAACTAGATAATTGACCTTGTTAAGTTCGTTATTGTTGAGGTGGTAGTTGTAATTTATAGCTTGGTTTCTACGGGAAAAACTTATCTCGTTACACTTATTTACAATGAGGTAAAGTTTGTTTTGTGTACACCAGGACATCGCAGGACATCTTCCTGCGATTTAATTACGTGGTAAATTTTAAGGTCGTCCGTATGCATAAGATGTGGAATATTCTTCAACACTATCGACAAGCCGGTGACTACATTGCGGTACTGCAGAGGAGACTTCGATTTTCTTCGACCCAATTTAGACAACTAAGTAAATGCCCAGAGAAACCAAATTTTTCTAATTTATGTATTAAGATGCAGTGATCAAAATGATCGAAGGCCTTACTGAAATCAGTATGCATAGCATCTATTAAGTCTGCTTTCTCCATCTTGCTTAAATCGCCAGAATCCATTGCCATGAGGTTAGTGGTGGTGGACTGGCCCTTTCGAAAACACCATACTGCTGTTCGTTTAGTCGCGGGTTGATAAGGCGTGTTTACTTTTAGCAAATAATTTTTGCAAATAGCTTTGGTATGGCTGACAAAAATGCTATGACTTTGTAATTTTCAAACTGAACTTTTTTCACCTTCGTTGTTTATTGGTATTAGGTGGGAAGTTTTCCAATAAGAGGGAAACACTCCAAGAATAGTGATAATGCAATTATAGTTCATTATTCATACTGCGTTTTAATGATTGTGCAATATTAATGCATTATTTACCAACACTTTAATGGTAATAAAATATCAATGCATTACTATGATAAGAAATTAATGCAATGTAAAAATTAGTGCTCATAATGGCAATGAAATAATTTTTGCTCTATAAAAAATGTTCTTTAATTTAATGGTAATGTAAAAGTAATGGAAATCGCCCAGGTCTGATTTAGGCTCACTCAGTCGCGTAGCAAGGGGCACTGGGAGGGATGGTCAGCCTCGGGCGCACAGCCATAAGGGGTACAAAATTACAAAAAAAATAGTTTTTCAACATTAATTTGTATTGAACGTACGAATTTTTGCATAAATATAAATTTTATTTTTAATATCAAAGCGTATATGTTTCTTCATATAGAAAAAAATTCAAATTTTCAAAACGCTTTGATTACCGTTTTGAGTGAAACGGCTTGCTGCTTGCGTATAAACACGCGGCAAAGCTATTGTGATCAAATCGACTTGAAGCGTCGGATAAACAAGGTATATGTTGATAAACCAGCTACGACTGGAAAACAACATTAGGCGCGTTATTGGCGAGATAAGGCCGGCTACGCTGGAAAAAAGGTGCAAAATTGAACGACAAGATGGTCTTCAAGAGTCGCAGTAGGTGAGACCATTTGCCTGAAATTGTGTTCAAACACTAAATGTCATTGAATTTGCTAACTTATAACTATAACTAATAAATAACTAATAAAGCCAAAATATTGGCCATTTTATTAATTTTTCTGTATCTTATTTAAAAAAAATAAGTATTCCTCTAAAAAAAACACCCTTTATATAATAGCTTTTTATTAAAAAAAATCGGAGTCTAAAAAGCACTAATTGTAGGTTTAATGTGAGCTTTTAACGAAGAAATTAAAATTTTTGTGTGGGAATTCGATGCCAACCGAAGTTTAATTTCTCTTTATATCATGTGCATTTCCAACAAGAATTTTTTTAAAACAATGTCGTAAATTCTGTATTGTAATTTATTTTAAGCATGTTAAAAAAACTGCTAAAAAAAGGGCCAAGAGGATGCCAACAATGATAGGCCAAAGAATACAATTCAAAGAACTAAAACAACTTGCCGGATCAATGCTTCAATTTGGCAATAAATGTAGAAACAATGCAGCAGCAGAAAAACAACATTGATTTCGATGAAGTTATCGAAAAAATTGCATCTCTGAAAGCAAGAAATAATAAATTTTAAATCTTGATGGTACCTTAAAGTTTGTTTTTATAAATGAACATCACTACACAACTTTTTTCATATATTTTCAGACACCGAATCGATGTTTTTGAAAATGCAACAGTTCAATATACTCGATGCATCTTAACAAAATTAATTAACAAAATCAGCAAAAACAAGCAAAAACAGTATATTTACAAATTTTATTTATTTGTATAGAGATTCTAGGTATGGCAAAATCTATTTTTGCTCCGGTTGCAACCCTAGCTACGCCACTGGGCTTACTTCTTGGTGCAATCCTTTCTATTATATTCTTAATGGTTTAACATCAACTGTTTTTGGCTTTCAAGGGAAACCGACAAAATTATTTTTGATTGTTTGATTGCTATTTGATTGCGGGATTTTAAAAGTCCCGCAATAGTAAACAGTTTTTATCCAAGCACATTCAAATTTCATAATTTATTAACAATTTTACAATACAATTAAACTTTATTTAGTACAATTTTCTGAACGTTTTCATACGAAATTAAAAAAATGATTTATCAACTCTGGAACTCACATGATAGCGAGAGTGTGAATTTTAATACTCTACACGCATTTTGCCGGCATTTTTAATAAGACAAAAGTGGACTTAATAAGAAAAGAACCAAGGTATATTTAACAAGGTGGTGTCGTCTAGAAACAGAGAATTTTAACTATTAACACTACCTTGTCTTATTATATCATGCAAAGAACAATATCAGTTCAGATAAATTCTATGAACTAAGCAAGTCATGCCTAGACTAACCTGTATAAAGCTGAGGTCAGAGTGAATATAGATGCAGACAGGCAGGCAGATTAGGTCAGAAAACACATTAGAGCAAAAGGGATGCATGACTTGGTTACTTTATTGCTCTAATGTGAAATCTGCCTGCTTGTCTGCATCTGGATCTACTCTGGTCGCAACCTAAGATGCAACAGGAATTGTTAATTTACTTTCTATTGTTTTTCGCACTTTCATTAGCGCACCGAAATTTCAAAGATTAAAAATTTCATTTCTGATAAGAGTTCTGTAATCTAATAGCTTTTTAAAAACTTTAACGTTTTTAAGCGCAATCTCATGGTCGGCGGTACAGACTATATATTGCTTATTTGTGACTTTTTTTATAACATTAACAAAGATTAATCTCTTAATTTTTCGCTCCACTGATATGTAAACTAAATTGTGTGTCTTGACATTTAAGGGTGGTCTAAATTGTTACGATTTATTTAAAATATTTCCGTGTTCCTGTTTTTTAAATGTTGGCTAAGTAAATGAAGAAAATTAATGATATATTATTCTCTATTTCATGTCTTCGAAATACTTTAATTTGATTTCAATCAAAATTCAATCGGAATTCATTTTTTTTTCAAAATTTCCCAAATACTAATTCATTTGGACATTTTAGTTTAAACTAAGTATTTTAAACAAAGTTTCAGTAATCTGAATACAATTTTTGAGTAATTTCGAAACAAAAAATAAGCAGCTTTTTTAAAAAAAATTGTTTAGACAGAAGGAGTTATTCCTTTTCGAATTTATATAGCTTATTGTACATAAAAAGTACTCTTTGAAAATATTTTTTTTTAAATAATATTCAGGCTTCTATATAGAGGGCGCTGAAAATAACATTAAAAAAATACATTCAAAACGGTTCGATGGATATCGCCTTTCCCATGTATCTGAAATAAAAAAATCAAATGTAATTTTAAGTACAGACCACTGAAGGTTGCTGCCCACTTACGGCACGTAACGAAACGAAACGACAAGCCGGTCAGAATTCTTTGGTTTTATAGCCACCGGCTATTTCGTCGGTCGTTGCCGTTTCGTCATCGGTTAGTGTGCATGAATACATAAGAACACAGTGTAGTTATATTTTGTAGTTTCGTTACGTGCCGTAAGTGGGCAGCAACCTTAACTCAGCATACTACCTACTCTCGACTTCCGGGGGTTTTTTCAAAATTATGGCAAAAGTTTGAGTAAAAAGTTAAAAAAAAGGGTAGATTTTCGTCGTTATGATTTGTGCGTCGTTGGACACACGAGAGAAGCGAAGTTTTTATTCAGTTTCATAGATTTATAGCCTCATTTTGCATTCCTAACGAAATATTCAACGAACGATGGCTATGCGAACGATGTTGAATTCAAGCGGAAATATATAATTCGAACGAAGCTAATTATTATTATTATTATTTATTTTAATGCTCAGCACATATGGCTTTATAGCAATTAATATTCGACAAAATAAATATGATACAATTAATTTATGTACAATTAAATTTTATAAAAATGTAAAATTGTCAGGATTTCAGGTATATACAGATGTAATCTTTAGCTCATTCGACAAGCTTTTGTTTGATATGTACACTCAAACTGTTATATACAAGCAGTTGTCATATGTGGCACTGCCATACCAAACACTAGGGAAGTTTTCTGTATTTTGTCTACTTCAAAGATTTTTTAAATCTGTTGCTTTGTTTCTTATATGTTGGCAGTGCTTTTTAATTTTGTTCGGTTTGTGTATTCAATAAATAAATTTTGAGCAATTGTTTTCAGTGATTGAGTGCTTGCTTTTGACATAACAAAATAAAATGTATGCTTCTATTGCAGTTTTTATTTTTATTTTATGTATTTAAAGTGCTTCACAGCCTTCAGACATTGTATAAAGGGCGTCCCGCAACTGAGTGCAACTATTTACGGAGCTGAAAGGTTATGTCGAGCTGAGCAAGAAATCGTATGGGAGGAGGGGAGGGGTCTAATTTCACATTCTTAGGAGCTACAGGGTTAATTAATATTTCACGACTTTGGTTTACGTTATTGTTTCAAGCAGAAAAACTAAATTACATAAAATTTATTTTGATAGCTCATTATAAAGGCAACAAAATCAGCTTTCTAAAGGCATATCACCAAGCCCCACCAACTTAACCGTTGCCGAGCTGTGCTCGTGTGAAGATGAAATCAATCGATTGAAACTACCAAATTTTAATTTTGAGTGAAAATTTCTCAGAATTTCGGGTAATAAATGAAATTTTTCTTAGGATCAATTTTATAGTTTATACAATTTTCTTTTCAATGACACCAAAAACATAAACATATCTTTAAAAAAGTTGGCTGTACTAAAAACTTATACTTATTAGAAAACAATGATATTATCTACTGCATAGCTAATTCTAATTTATTTATCATTATTTTTTAATAAGTATAATTTTTTTTTAGTGCAGCCATATTTTTTATTTTTAAAGATATGTTTATGTTTTTGATGTCATTGAATAGAAAATTAAATAAATTACAAAATTGATCCAAAAAAAAATTCATTTTTGCGCAAAATTCTGAGAAATTTCCACTCAAAGTTGAAATTTGGTAGTTTCAACCGATTGATTTTATCTTCACACGATTACAGTTGGGTAACGGTTAAGTTGGCGGCGTTTGTTGATATACCGTTCTTCATCCCAACAAAGAGTAAAGATAGACATAAATCGATTTATCGTTTTGCTTTTATGATAATAATAATAATAATAATGTGTGCGAAGTGCTCTGTAAGTTTCCAGCAGAGAACGCCAATTTTGGAAATAAATTTCTACGATTTGTAAACGGTATCCCGGTGTAAGTCTTTGAATGGTAAATTGACAAAGTATACTGTACATAAATGTCACAATCCAATCTAAAGGCCCAACCAAAATAGACGAGTTGCTCCGTAACGAGTAGAGACGAAAATGTTCACTTTAATGCAATTCAATGTTGTTGCCCAAAATGAACAAATGTATTTTAACGAAGCTGAACGAAACCGCTTGGCCATACGTTTGTTCCATAAAAACCGAACTGCTAGCGTCTCAACTCGTCAGACGTTCGGCAAGTTGCAATCGTCTCGTTTCGTCTATTTTGGTTAGGTCGTAAATTGGTGCATATATTTTCTATGAAGTCTACCCAAATACGACACGCACTAATGTATCTCGATTCGAATTTTCAATGTTGACAATGCGTTCGATAGTAAAGTTGGTTGCGACAAAGAGAACGAAAGGAAAAACAAGATTAATAGCCAAACCATAGCAAAATTATAAGGTAGGCTCAAGTTGGAGTAAAAAGAAGCTGTATGTCAAAATCGGCTGGTCGAATTTAACTTTTCTTATTGTTGCTGTTGCCTTTATCATTTGACGTGTACCGTTCTCACAGCTTTGTTGTTGCAAAACTTGTGGTTTGAGCAGCAATTTAAATGTGAGCCTACCTTATAATTGTATCATGGCCTAAACCAGGCCTTGGCCATGGCAGAATTATAAGGTAGGGCCGAGTCGCTTAGTGCCCTCACGCGTCAACGAATAGTTCAAGCTGAGAATGCCGGCTAGTTGTTAAAACGACGAATTTCGTAGAAATTGCAAACGAAGTAAATATATAATGTTTCCAATGTTTCCAAGGAGTAAACTGTTCTGTCGCGTGTGTTAACTCCGCCAGGTCTAGCTTGCGCCTGCCTGTCCCAAGCCAGGATAAAGGAGGAGGGTTGTTTGTAGGATACGTCCTGCAAACGTAAAAACTGATAGGGCCAACCAAGAGCTCGGGGTGGCGCCCATCTTGGTAGCAGGTCATATTCGGTATATCGATATAAAACAAGCCTGCGAAGGTATAGCAATTGACCTTAAAACTTGTTAGTACGGGGACAGTCTTTACCCGTCCGATGGGGTAGACCCTATCTATCCACCGCATGGAGACCTTAATTCGGCTGGTTAAAAAGATGTGAAGTGTTGGCATGCGTGCATCAAAATGTCGGCTCTTCGGCTTTCCGAAGTGTTGCTGGTCAAGAGTTTGACTCGCACCCTCAAACTGACACGGCAGTCACTGAGGGAAGAGTTGAAATGGTTGTATAACTAAGGGTTCTCATACTGAGCACGGCAGTCCCTGAGAACAATGGCCAATACTCTATGTCTGGATGGTGAAATCCGAACGGCCAGAGTAAGAGTGGCAATTGCAAAGGTCCTCCAGAGTAGGTACCAGTCATGCGCAATAGTTTCCAGCTGAGTCGGCAACTGCAAACTGTTAGCCTAGCCCTTAAGTGCTCATTGAGCACGGTCATGAGTAAGAATGCACTTTTTCGTAAATGCATTTGTGTGTTCTTGGTCTTTTTGCGGGTATGTTGTGGATCCTCATTTGACGGGATCGAGTTGCCCAGATGACTGTCGTGGGCTGGCCCTTCGGGGAGTCTCGTACTGGTTGTGGTTGTGTAAATGCTACACAGGTCTAGATTGAAAGGCGGGGTCGTGCAATGGTACGGCCGAGCTGGCATATCTGTCTTAATATGCAAGAGATTGGGTAGGTCTCGTCTCCACCAGTAGATGGATGGAAGTACATCGCTACGGAAGTCTAAACTGATACTGCTATTACGGGCAGTGTGTAATTTATTACATAATGCTCCTACTCAGCAGGGCACTGGGTGATGCTTTGTGTTTGTGAAACAGCTTCTATGTTCGTGTTGCCACACCGGATGCCCCGTATGTTTTACTTGTTAAAAACATAAACGGGTCCGTGTTGTGGTACAACACAAAGTTCTGGTTGTCTGTTTCATGAACTATTACCCTAGGCTTTAGATAACCCAAGTTGCTTAAGCCTTACGGCAGGTGCAGCTTGATAATCTTAAAATCGTCTGTCTGTCGCGTGTGTTAAATTTGTGATAATTTGAGTGAAACTGTTATTAAAATAATGTATTAAAAACAATAAAATTTGAAAGAAGTCTTAAATTTGCAAGAAAACTTGTGCAATTCTAACCTAAAAACAACTGCGAAACGTGAACACAAAAAAACTCGAGATGAACAGCTGATTTTGACAACTAGCCGACATTTTCTCTGCTGTATTCTTCTTTGAGTCAACCCTACCTTATAATTATGCCATGGCCTTGGCATTCTAACACAGTCACATTTTATTTTATCTTGTTAGTAGTAAGTTTAAACTCTTAAATCTCGCACACTCATAAAATTAAAAAAATTTAATCATTCATCGAATCCATCATTACTGGTGATGAGACATGGGTATACGAGTATGACACGCAAACCAGGCATCAGGCAAGTGAATCAGGCTCAATTTTTTTTCCATCGTAAAAATCGAAGACACGAAAAAAGTTGTTAACAAAACACTGTCACTTTACCAAATGTCAACGAGAGACACTGACATATGGCAGCCTTTGAACAAGGTGGTAATTCCTAATTTGACAGCTTATTTTTGCAGCCGCAGTCAATGTGTTCAAGCTATAAGGGCAATGATTGCTGAAGTTCATGCAGCGTTTAATTTTGGATATATGAAATAGTACATACAAGGTTTGAGGGCCGCTTGAAACGACACGCAACTCGCATCAATTTGGGTTGGACTGTCAAACACATGAGTTTACTTTGACAACTGGTTTGACAGTCATCCCTCTAGGAAATTCTCACCTCTAGAAAAAACACCATTTACAAATATGGCAATATGTATGTTTAAGTAAACAGAAAAGAAAAGAATAAGTTGAGTTATTGGGATTTTTAAAAATCTTTTCAGAAATTTTTTCTTTTTGAAAAATTGCCATACCTTTTTTCCAAGCGACAGATAAACATAATGAAAAGAAAGACACATTTATGCACATTGAAGTTATGAATAATAAAAAATAATTGTCCGCTTCCATTGACTTAAACCACTTACATTTTTTTCCACAGATATACTAGATTTTCTCATCTGTGCAAACATGTGTCAGACGGTGTATTAACAATACATTACATCTTTTAAAAATAAACATTTTCATTTTTTAATAAAAATAAAGCTCATTTCAGACATTAAGATTGAACGTTCGAGTTCATATCGGTATAAAATGTATAAAGATATTTTTTTTTTATTTTGGGTCACCCTTATCTAACACTTAGTATATAACATATAATTTCTGCTTAATTGATATTTATTTTGTATGCCAGTTTAACTTTTCCGTTTTCAAATCTTATCAGCAGACTTGTCACTGGCACCTTTTTTTGGAATGATTTGTATTGTGATAAATAATAAAGCAAAACAAAACAATACCAACAAAAATCAGAACATGCACTAGCCCACAGTTAGAGCAGCTACTAGTAGAGAAAAACAGTCAATATAACAAAATAAAAAGTGAACTTAAGTAAATATAAGATACACGATTTAAAAATTAAGCAAATAGAGCAAATTAATGCCATTTTATTCCAACGCATAGCAAGAAGATCGAGTTAAGTTGAATTGAATTCGAGTAACGAGTGATCACTTGAGTTGTGCACGATCAGTGAAAGCGACAGGGTAGCGCGAAAACAGCAAAGTTTACAAATACAATTGCTTGCAATAAAATAAATTTCAAAGCAATCGCAAATACACTACAGCATGGAGGAGCATTGGAATAATGTTGAACTGATCAATCTTTCCAAAGCTAAATCTTATACACCAAATCATCAATACGATGGTGTATCGCCACAAAACAATGCTATCATCAAGGCAGATGAAACAATCAAAGAGGTCAGCGAAGATAAATCTCAGCCGGATCAATCTGGTATACTAAAGCCTGGATCAAAAATAAAGCCAGAAATTAAAGTTGAAGTTGTGGAAGCACTGGTGCGTCGTCTTTATGGCATAACAACTAGTGCCATAAAAGAATGCATATCATATGATGATCGTAACTTCATCATAACTGAAGATCCGTAAGTATGAAAATAAAATGTTATTTAAAGAAAAAAAAAGTGTTTCGACTCGTAATTCAAAAAGCTTTAATCCACAACTTATGATTCCACACCGTTTTTTTTTTTTTTTTAAACTCGGTATTGTTATTGTTAAGCAATCAAACGTGACCAAATGAAGCTTTTTGGCCTTATACTCTCTCCAATACATACATGAGCTAGAGTAAATGTATTTTCTGTTCTGTTTAATGTTATTTCTTTTTTTCAAAACAAACAATTAACTGACATTATCTGCTAATAATCTAACTATTGTTTGTTAAAAAAAAAGAAAAAAATAAATAAAATTACAGAAGCTGCACTGTTCACTGCATTTGAATTGTGTTATACAACTGAGCTAGTCTACAGTTATTTGGAGATAATAAAAAAAGAGCTATGTTGAGATAAGTAAAACTTTTAAGTAACGAACAGCAAAAGAATAGTTGTGGTTTGTTACATAATAATCAAAAGTAAGTAATTCAAATCAGCCGGCTTTTTTTAGAAAAAACAGTAGTATCCGAATTTGTATTCTCCAAAGGTTAGATTTGGCTAACTAACAAACAAGATAACAGCTTTATCGTACAATCTTAATATTCATCCATTTAAAGCCCCAACCAAAAATCATTAAAAAATTTTGAACCATTACTCGAAAACGAATTAATGTGGATAGGATTTAGTTGCCAAAAAAGTGGTTTGGTTGGAAAACAACACATATGTAATCGCTAACCATGCATACGGGATGAGTTTTTATTTTGAAACATTTAAATAACATATATATAAAAATGTGTCAGACAAAAGTAGTAAGATTTCGAGGAGGCAAATGACCTTGCCTTTGACCTTGCCTTTGACCTTGAGCCAAACTTCATGATCAAATTAATGTCAACTTTAATTTTTGAAATGGAAATTCGTATTTTTTATTATACATACATATACATATACATTATACATATACATATATTCGCATTTTCCAAACAAAAATACGTAGGTATTTTAATACTTAAAAAGCCTTGCAACATTTGTCTGAAATATTTTTCGATATATTGAATTGAAATAAAAACTAGTAAGGATGGAGCTTCGGCAGGGTACCGAAGCTAAAATACCCCCCCGCGGCCATATTGAAGTTTATCCGAAGTCTTTAGCCACGACATGCACGATGACATTCAGTTTTATATATTAACGAAAGTTTTCCTATTTTGATGACGTCACTTTGTATGGGAAGTAGGCGTGGTTTTGATCCGATTTTGCCATATATCATAGAGATGGTTCATATTATATATCAAAGCTTATATGCAAAATTTCAAGACATTTCATTAATTTTTGTGGATTTTAAAGCGATTTTACGTGTAAAATAAAGTCACTTTGTATGGAAAGTGCGCGTGGTTTTCATCCGATTTTGCCGTATATCATACAGATGGTTTATATTAAATATCAAAGCTTATGTGCAAAATTTCTTTAATTTGAGCAGATTTTGAAGAGATTTTACGTTTAAAATAAAGCCAATTTGTATGGGAGGTAGGTGTGGTTTTCATTCGATTTTGCCAAATATCATAGTGATAGTCTATATAATATATCAAAGCCTATATGAAAAATTTCAAGACATTTCTTTAATTTGAGCAGATTTTTAAGAGATTTTACTTTTAAAATTAAACCACTTTGTATGGGAGGTAGGCGTGGTTTTCATTCGATTTTTCTTAGCCAGGATTAGGACTGAAGAGCAAAGCTTACATGCCAAATTTCAAGGCATTTCTTTAATTTTTGTGGATTTTAATATGAAATGAAATTCACATCAATCGTGTAGAATCTATTCAAAGAAGAAGTTTAAAATTTGCACTTGGTTCTTTGAATTTTACTGAACCTTTTCCTTGATATAGTGTACGCTGTAAATTATTGCATATAAACTCTCTTAAAGATAGAAGAACTATTTAGTCTTTAAAGTTTATTCGTGGTTTAATATGCGCTAATATTGATTGCGCATCTCTGCTTTCTTTGCGTTCTTTTGTACCATTTTATCTTATAAGTCGCACAATCAAATTCAATCTTTCCAATCAGAAGTTATTACTAAAAATATATTTTCATACCATGTGGTCTGTACGGAAAAAACAAAATTTTTGATACCCATAATGTAGTCGTTAGCTATAACAAAATATTTTATTTTTAAGAAAACTTTAAGAAAAAGGTAAAAGTTAAAAAAGAAACAAAAAAAATGTATCTTTTAGAATTAGCCGAAATTAAACATAAGTGAAAATGAAACAATTTCGAGTAGGGGCTCCTCATGATATCGACTAAATACTGTTAAAAATTTCAAAAACAAAATAACAATAAAACTTCTTTCTAAAAATTAGATGTCATCATGTGCGCTTTCTCAACACCTTTCGTTTGATACCAAATTTGTGTATCTTTCTATGGAAAATAGTTAAATTATGGCGGAAAACGAGATTTCCGCTGATTTTAAAGGCTTCTTTGAAAACCTAAACCATCGATTAAGCACGTATAAAAAAATACGTCAACCTTAGATTTTTATCCTCTATCACATATCCGAAAATCATTCAAATCGGTGAGTGACACCTGGGGACGTTTCCTTGTAAGTTCTGTCTAATATGATACTGTAATTGTCGAATATGATCTGACTGCAAATTAAATAAATAAATATAAAGTCACTTTGTATGGGAGGTAGGCGTGGTTTTCATCCGACCCATTTTCGAGCTTGATCTTCCTTTTTTAAAAATAAACTTATATTTTGAATTTCATCGCGACAGCTTTAAAATTGCGGCTGTAATCGTGTTTACAGACGGACAGACGGACACACGGAAATCGACTCAGGAGATGATGCTGATCATAAACATATATGTCTTTCTATACCTGGCACACCTCCTTTTAACCAACAAAATTTCTTTTGCATTCCAAAAATCTAATGCCATAATCTTCTTTGCAAATTTTTGAACACGAACTCGCTTAGGAGCCGTAGTACCAGTTTCACACCACTCTTTAGCTACTTGTTTTGATTCAGGTCTCATCCATAGTGATGAATTTTTATCCCTTTTAAAACGCTCCAAATGTTGTTGAGAAAGTCTCATTCGAATGTGATTTTGGGCTACTGTTAGCGAATGCGGCACCCATTGTGCACACAGCTTTTTGAAACCCAAAACATCACTTAAAATATTGATTACACTACCAAATGTGATGTCTACGACTTCTACTAAATCTCTCTCAGACAATCGACGAACTTCCAAACCATACCCTGTGTTTTTGGTATGATTTCTGTTGTTGATACACTTTTTGGACGTCCTTGACGGGGACCGTCTTCAAGACTAGTACGACCATGTTTAAACTCACCAACCCAGTTGTACACTATTGCAAGTGCAGGTGAAGAGTTCTTAAACACTTCAAATAATTGTTCATGAATTTCTCATTTGGTTTTACACCTTTCAAAAATAAAAACTCAATCACTGCACGATACTTGAAATTTTCTGGAATATACAAATATGCCTTCGGAATATACGAATAATATGGAATATACGAAGTTGTCCTCAAAAAGTTGGTCAATCTTTTAAATACTTTTCGAAATGCTTGGATGTCTTAAGATTAAAACCCACCCTGCATACATAACGCTCGTATCTTTTTTCGGCCAGAAACAGTACATTCCTTCCAAAACTTAAAAAGAAAAACAGTACATCAATTTAAAAAAAAAACAGTTCTACATCGCTGCACAAATTTTATTAACGCGCTCTGAACAAGCATGAATAATGACAAGATAATAATCAAGAGAGAAAGAAAAAGACAAATCTATATGACATTGCTACCATCAAGGTGAATTCAAATTCTAAATTCACCTTGGTTGCCATTATTATTTCACTGTTCACCTTGAGCATGGTTTCACTCGTTGCAAGTTGCCATTGTTCCGACTGACGCTTCGCATTTTTTTTAATAAAAACGTAGTGCAAAATCAGAATAAGCACAATTTTTGGAAAAAAGCTGTACGCAGTTTTTGAGTCTAGAAAGCAGTGCAATACCGCGATGTTAGTTCAAAGCGACTTTTGGTGGAAAATTTTGAAATTTTGGTTACAACTGTGTGTTTACGGTCAGTCCGCGTAGGTTAGCCAAATAACTTGCTCATGTACCTGAACCAGGCCTGTAGCCAAGGAGTGATTTTCGAAATTCAAATCCCCCCTCCCATAGGGTCCAAAAAGTATGAAAAAATAATACAAAAGAGAGTATTAAAATCAAAACTTGATATTTGCCGTTTTGAGATAACTATGTTAATTGACTCGGAGAAATAAAAGTTTATTCTTTGTTTGATGGATTCATGAAAAATTGTTTGGCACATGGAAAATTTAACTTTGCTTATAAAGTCATTATTTTTTTTAACTAAATATAAGAAGCTTGAATATAAAGGAACCAATTTCAACTATGGCTCTTGATTTTTTATGACCTTTTTTTAGCACTTAAAAGAGCGAAAAATGTGAAAAACGGTACTAAAAATTGAAATTTCCGCCATTTTTGTAATTTTCAACTATTTGTTGATATTATAGGTATAAGCTCCAAAAAATATAATTTACTTTATAAAATTGTTTGTTTTTTTTTACTTCTGATGATATGAACGAGCTTTGCGATGGAAACCGTTTGGGTACCGTTTTTTCAAAGTGATGTTTGACAACGCATTGACACTTCACAATACACTTCTATTCACCAAAAGAAATATTTTCCTATACTTTAAAAATCAATAAATACCTGCCAAAAAACTCAAGGTGTTCATTACTTCCTTCTATAAAAAAATCAAGAAGATCACCGTGTTTATCGAACTCTAGATGAGAATCTCCCCTTAACTCTCCAACTTGTATTTAAAAATTTGGTCCGACTTATAACTTCGTAAAATCAGCTAAAATCTAAATTTGACTTAAATTTTCACAAGAAAAAGTAACAATTAAATTTTTTAAACATTTTTCAAATTATTTTTTATTTTATTTTATGTCAAAAAATTTTTAAATCTTAAGTAAAAAAAAATGTTTTACATACTATTTAATTCTTTTTATAAAAATGTAATCAGTTAAAAATCGTGTTAAAAAAAGTCGTGGATGATTTTACCTTTAAACTCTCAAGCTTGTGTTTAAAATAAAACTTGTGTTTCCTAATTCAAGGCTTTGCAACATAACCTAAAATTAAAATATGGCTAAAACAAATTTAAGAAAAAATTTGCGGAGTTGGATAATTTTTTCAGGCATAGTATCGTAAGGAATTGATTAATTTTTTTGAATTCGACTTTATAAAAATTTAATTTTTAAAATTTCGCCTTTTGAATATAATTTGAGTCGACGAAATCGTTTTCGAAAAAAGTCGAAATTTTTAAAATTATTCTTTATTATCTCAAAAAAATAAAATTTTAATTTTTTGAAATTACATTTTTTAATTATTTTAAAATTTTGCCTTTTGAATATAATATAAGACGACGAAATCGTTTTCGAAAAAAAGTAATTTTGACTTTGTATGATTTAACCAAACCCGAACTACACTTTGCAAAAGAGCAAAAATTTTGTACCCCATCTAGGATAGCCTTTTTTGGTACCCAGCTTTCAAGGAACATAATCTAAAGGTTTCTATTTTTCGGTTGTCCTCTTCATGTGAAATGTCAGATAAATGTATACTTGACTCACTTTAGCCGGTGAACTGATTAAAAAAATTTTAAATTTCCATTCAATTTCATTTTGATTTTGAGCTTCATTTTATTTTTTTATTGGGTAAAAAAATTAAAATATTTATTTAGAAATAAAGATATTTTGTAAAAATTTTTGATTTTGAGGGAAATTGTTATTTTTTGTGTTCATTTTCACAATTTGCTTTTTAATTACAAAATTAAAAATTTTAAATTAAAACTATTTCTCAAAAAATTATAGGCAAAAATCAAAACTGAGTTCTTTAAATTAATTCGTTAATTAATAATCGACTTGGATAATTCGATAAAAAGATTCAATACAACATTGTTATCTCTATTGTCGTTATTTAAAAGTTAAACTCTTCCAAAATTATTGTTGAAATTTAACAATTATAATTGCAAATAAATTTAACAATTGCTTTATTAAAATGTTGCTAAAAATTAAAATTTGAGACTGCGAAAATATTAGGAAGGCACTTAACATCGTTCCATTTATAAAATTCGATAAGAACACGAGCATGTGGAAGGATCGATGGTTTAAAAATGCTGCTTTAAATAGCCAGTCTTTATATTTGCAGCATTTGGCGCTGCAAAAAAAAAATACAAAATTGCCCAATTTTTAATTGTTCCTAGGAGAACAAGTTTGTCCTGTACGAAATGAGCAGAGTTTTCAAGACCCATTTTTTTAATTTTTTTAAGGCCAATTTTAATTCCATGAATAATTCACAAAAACCTATAAAAAACATTTCGTAGGAGCAATTTACTTTTAGCTAAAATGGTCTTTTGTTATTTTTTCATTAATTTTTTATTTATTTCAAAATGTTCAAATGGAACTAAAAAATCTAATGGTGAACAAATTTCAGGCCGCTCTCATGTAGCTTAGAAGTTATAGATATTTGGTTATAGTTGGTGAAATAAGCCAAAAAAACTTGTGATTTATTTTTTTAGTCTTCCTAATTATGGATATCAAAAGAAAGGCATACCATAAAAATTCATCCATTACTTTTGAAGATATAACTGGTTTTGTACTCAGAACATTTGGGGTATTACCAATTTGTGATGTCCCTTTAAAAATTTTGTTGTTCCCTTTGAATTATTTTGGTTTGGTTAAAAACCAAAAAAAAAAATCGTGGTTTGGTTATTCCGTAAAAAGGCGAATCGCCTAAAAAAAGCGAAAAATCTCAATAAAAAAATCTTCTTTCGTTTTGGCTATTTTGTAAAAGGGTGCTCCGTTAAAAAAAGCGCTGTAGGCGAAAAATTTTTCATGTTTTGCTTATTTTGTAAAAAATCTTAACTTTTCTCTGTTATATCTGTTATAGATGTACATTCAAAAAGCAAAAAGTTGATCGGGTTTTTCGCTGGAAAGACAGTTTTTATTGTTTAAATCGGCGTTTTCTGTACACGCTGAAAAATAATAGGCCTTTCCAAACATAATTTGCAGGAAGTATAATATGTTTCTGCATGTTTCTTGGAAACAAGTAATCATAATTGGTTCCACATATAATGTGATTAATTAATGCAATTGTTCTTTATATATATATTTGCATCTTAACATTATTCAATTGTGCCTCAGCACTTGTTGTTTGAATTTAAAAACAATATAATTTGATTTAAAGAAAATATGTTTTCATATAAATATATTATAATTATAAATGGACTGGGAACACTTTTAGTCTATTACTATTTGTTTGCTTGGAAATATAATTTAGTCAAGAATAACATTAAATATTTACGGACAAATATATATTAATTGGAGATAACATAATTTAATAGCAGTCAAGCAATTATTTTCAAAACAATAATTAAGAACAACATAGTATATTTACCGATGATTACACTATATTTACTTGGAAACGTATTTTATTAAGTAAAATGATGCCAGCAGCTTTGCTAGCGGAGCACCCACTTTTCCAGCAAAGCACCCACTTTTATCAGCAAAGTTGCTTCAAAACTCACCTATTTACTGCTGAACCGCTTTATTTTTCTTTTATTTTCTTTTTTATTTTATTAATTGAAAACACGAACACTTTTAATTTAAACAAACATTTTCAGAAATACTTTTCGCAAGAGCTAAACTTTTCAACACGTTTGGCGCGGCTGCTTGAAACTTAAAATGACGGCAAGACTTGGCAACTGTTAAAAGCATGCGCACAAAGCATCAAGGCAAGGTTGATTTATAAGGTTGTCGCAGGGCTGATCGCACTCTCTTCTTAGAACCCATAATTGTCAAAACCAGCCAATTTTGCGAATGACTACAAAAGAAAAACGGATGATAAAAGAAAGCACTTGCAGATTTTCTATGAGCTGTCAACTTCGATTTGACAATTATGGGTACTCGCTCTCTCCCTTGCGACAACCTTATAAATCAACCTTGCATCAAGGTTTCCGCTATTTTTCGTGCAAGTGCAAAAGAAACTGATATATGTATGTCTAGGCGAAACACATAAAAGAAAGGAGTTCTGTTTGTTTTAAATTTGCAGAGTTCTGTTCTTTTTGAGTTTAACAGTGATGCAAATATATTTTTATTGGGTGGAAACACACAATTCTATTTTGTCACTAGCATATTAATGTAGACGTTAGTTTTTTAGCTAAGGCAATTTATTAATGTTGGCCACAACTAATATCTTCTTATATCGAAAAATAATGCTATTGAAGGAAAGATCGTAATCATTAGGTGATTCCCTCTGAATATTTTGTTTTTGAAATATTTTTTCTCTGCGTGTATGTTTATCTTTGTTCATACTTCTTGTAATGGCTAGTATATTCTGTTTGCTATCTTCCATTTCGGTTGGAATCATAGCTTTTAGGTAGTCGTTGTTTAAAATTATTCTTGACAAGGTGTCGGCATTGGTATTAATTTTACCTTTTTTATAAATAATATCGAAATCATAATCGCGCGGTTTTTTTATAAAAAAATTTATGTTTTGGTTATTTTGTAAAAGGGTGAAGCACCAAAAAAAGCAATGCAGGCGAAAAAATTTTATAATAAATCGCACGATTGGTTATTTAGTAAAATGGTGCACCGTCAAAAAAAGCGCCACAGGCAAAAAGTTTGTATAAAAAACCACGCGATTTGGTTATTTTGTAAAAGCGTCAAAAAAGCGCCGCAGGCTCATGTTTTGGTTGCTACCTAAAAGGGTACACTGTCAAAAATAGCACCGCAGTGTTTCATGTTTTGGTTATTTTGTATAAAGGTGAACGGTAAAAAAAAAATTCGCGCCATTTTTTATTAAAAATTTTTCATGTTTTGGTTATTTTGTAAAAGGGTGAAAGTAAAAAAAAGCGCCGCAGTCGAAAAATATTTATAAAAAATTGCGCGACAAAAAAAAATGCTGCTTTTACTTTGAATATAGTATCTCTAAGAACTGATTCACGTTTTTTACCAAGTATTCAAAACGAAAAATCACACAAAAAAAAATTAAAAATCACCCAAAACTAAAAAGTGCAATTTCGTCTAAAATATTTGGAAATATGAAAAATCTCATATGAAAAATTCCTCAAAAACAAAAACGAAATTTCACCCAACAAAAATGCAAAATAGCCCAATTCTTTTTGGTAAGTTTTCGTATGATATATCACCCAAATTTGTATGAAAAATTATTGGGTGACTAATTTTTTTTTTTTTTGCGATTTTTCATGGCTCCGCAGCATTTTCAAGGCCATGCCAAATTAAAATTTTAGGCGTAGAAGAAAATATAAATTTGACATATTTTTTGTTAATTATAGATGATTTTTATTTGTATCAAGTATCATTTTTTGAACTGAAATAAAATTACATCTAAAACAATTTGTTCTTTTGTTTCATATCAAGAAGAAGGTAATCAAATTTCAAATGGAAAAAATTAAGATTTTTCTTTTCACAGATACAGATTTTTTGGCATTTCATTTTTGATTTTTTCACACTTATAAATGATAAATTGTTATTTTAACCATCAAAATAAATTTTCGATTGTTATTTCGAACAAGAAATCTACAATTGACTATTGTTAATGCTGTTTTAACCAAGATGATTGTTATTTTTTTGTTAAGATTAACAATTTTTTCCTGAGAGTGTATTTAATTTAAAGTCACATTACTTGAATGTGTTTAGAAATTTAAAGTCATGTTAACATTTTTTACTGGTACTCTTAGATTTTTTATAAAAAACCTCCCCACCATGAAAATCGGAAAACTGGCCTGACTTGAATAATAACAATTATTTAGCTTACGCGTCCGCGAGCATGTACAAAAATAAGAGGATTGATGCTTATGAGACCGTCAATGAGCCGTAGACAATAAATGAAAAAAAAGGCATACGAGCTCATCGTCAGAATAGTTCGGCCTCCTTTATTTTGCCTTTATTTGCACAAAGAAGCTGCAAAAAATTAACGAAAAAAGATAAATTAAAAAAAAAACTTCTAACACAACAACATTTGAGAACAATTGCATTTCATAAACACTCTTTAACTACGGAAAAAAATAAATATAAGAATTCATTCAGAAAAGATTGGCCACCCGAAAACTGAGTCATAACAGTTCAGCCTATTCCTTATACCATTGTGTAGTGTTCCATTTCTGACCTATGGTTGGTAAAATATACATTTATGTTTAAAAAAAAATGTTTTTTTTTCAAAAACAAAGATGGCGCTGGCTACAACGATTGTCGTAAAAGACCTCTTGTCGTACTGCCTCTTGTCGTAATTTTAATACTGTAAATCGTAATAAGACTAATAAGGAATGGAGCCTCGGCAGGGTACCGAAGCTAAAATACCCCCCGCGGCCGTACTGAGGTATATTCGAAGTCTTTAGCCGTCTATAAAATGTTTATGTATTATCTCCAAAAGTATTTATGGCATACTCTTCATTTTAGTTTACCCTAAGCTGCCACTGCTCATTATGCTAAAGAATATATGTGCAAAATTTGATTGGTATGTGGAAATTCATACCAGCGGTGTAAAACAATTTCGTTTAAAGTTAAAGTGCCACGCCCTCGTTCAATTCTACCCAATTTGATAGACTACTGAGTGCTCATTATTCCAAAGAATATGGAAAATTTGGAATAAGTCGGACAAAGGCTATAGAAGGAGCTCAATTAAAATTAAAGTGGCACGCCCCTGTTTAATTCCGTCCAATTTTTTTAACTTATCACTGCCCATTATTCCAAAGAATGTATTTGCCAAATTTGGTTGTTTGATTACAACTAAAATTGACACGCCCCTTGTTCAATCCCACCCACTTTTGTAGACTTAAACTTCTATTTATGTAAAGAATATATGTGTAAAATTTGGTTCAAATCAAAGAAACGGTGTAAATGGAAATATATTACAAATAAAGTGCCACGCCCCCTTCCCAGTTCCGCCCTCTTTTATAAACTAAAGACAGATCCTTATAACAAATAATATGTGTGCAAAATTTGGTTTAAGTCGGACAAACGGTGTAGAGGCAGTTTGATTAGAGTTAAATTGACACGCCCCTTGTCCAATCCCACTCACTTTTGTAGGCTTAAAACTTCTCTTTATATTCAAGAATATATGTAAAAAATTTGGTTGAAATCGGAAAAACGGTGTAGATAGAGATCGTTTAAAAATAAAGTGCCACGGCCCCTGTCTAGTACCACCCAATTTTATAAACTTAAGACTGCTCAAATTACCAAGGACAATATTTGAAAAATTTGGTTAAAATGCCACGCCCGCTTTCCAAGTCTAAAGACTTCGCTTTACACCATATGTGTATATAGAATATATGTGCAAAATTTGGTATGGGTTGGATAAACGATATGGGTGGAATTTGGAAAATGAAAGTTTTTCTATTTTGATGATGCCACTTTGTATGAGCGGTAGGCGTGGTTTTTTTATCCGATTTTGCCAAATATCATAGAGATGGTCTACATTAAATATCAAAAATGAAAGTGGAAAATTTCAAGACCTTAGTTAATTTGAGCAGCTTTTTAAGAGATTTACGATTTTTTAAAAACGAAGCTTATATTTTGAATTTCATCGCGATAGCTTTAAAATTGCGGCTGTAATCGTGTCCACAGACGGACAGACGGTCGGACACACGGAAATCGTCTCAGGAGGTAATGCTGATAAAAAATATATTTACTTTTCTATTCCTGCCACGCCTCCTTGTTGGCGTTACAAACGGAATGACAAAGTTAATATACCCCTTACGCAGTACGCCTTGGGGTATAAAAATATAATATTGGAGAAACTAGCCGCATTTTTTTCAAAATCCAAATCCGATGTTGATTACGATTTACAAAAAAATAATTTCACAACTACATGGCGATGTGAGCATATCAAGGGCTGGATTTTGTTTTGTATGTCAACCGGATTAGCTGTGGTAGTGTTTTGCTACCTTTTTTTAACTTTTTCATTTTTAAACTTTACAACTTCACAATTTTTACAATTTTACAACTAAAAGACGAATAAAAAAAAATCCAAATTAGAATTATTATTTTTGTGTTTGCTCTGCATGCAAAAATAATAATCTGGATTATTTTGAAGCGAAAGAAACGCAGCTATTGTTTAATAAATTTTCAATCGTTTAATTCAAGTTATTAATAAGATTTTTTAATCAACAAATTTTTGAGGTAGTTTCAGTCTTAGAATACATATTTTTCTTATGTCAGCCATTAATACCATTTTTTTTTTTTTTATACAAATGTGTGATTTTATAAACTGTAAAAATATCATTTATAATTATACCTTAATTAAACAATAAGAACAAAAACAATTACTTTAGCGTTGGGCGCTTTTGAAAGCCAAACATGCTTAAGCGCGTTTGATTCGCCTGCAGGCTGCCACTGGTACCAGCACTTATATTCTTAGAATTACTTTTATTTTTAGCAGTAGATTTTTTGGGGTTGGATAGCCCCAAGCGTGGTGCTCGTCGTGGTTTAAACTTGCATATTTCCAAAGGTAGCTTTTTAGATGCTTCCAGCGGCTTTAAGTCAAAGGCATCATCATCCTCGTCAGACAGCACAATGCTATCGGTGTCATTTGCTTTCTTACCTTTTTGGCTACTGATGCCTTCCAAGATATCTACATGTTGGTCGCTTATGCTGTCAATATCTTCGTCCATGACTTGACTTTCTGTTGCCAGTGTGTGGGTAGCTTGATCTTTCTCATTTGTTGTCGTTTTATGCTTCTTTGGCGAAGGGGAACAATGATTGTATATTTGAAGTTGAGTTTCTTGTGTTTGTTGCGACAGGCTTTCAATTCTATTTATTTCGTTTGTCAGATCTTCAGACGGTGTTTCGCTCTGTTGTGTTAGCGTCTGGGTCTGTGATGCTTGTTTTACGTTTGCGGCAAAAAAGCGACTTTTAATCTCAATGTTCTTGGATGTTTTTTCAAGCTTATTACCTGCAAATATGGAGCGCTTAATGGCACAAGCACTCGTCAAAGTACGCACACTTTCTTCCTTCAAATGAGTCTTTTTTGGACTAAGCATTTTGAGTAAAGATCTGTTTTTGCATATATTTGAGCTTATGCGAACAATATTGTTTTCAACTGCAATAGCAAATGGGTTATTGCGCACATGCGTAGCCGCAGGTGAAACTGGTGGCGAAGACATGACAGCTTCATCGCCAGAAGAACTTAAGCTCTGACGCTTACGTTTTAAATACAATGTAGCGCCATCTTCAATGCCTTTATTTTTATACATTGAAAATATATCTTCTTCCGCTGGCTTGTTCTGCTCCTCCTTAATGCTTGCATTGACATCATCAATTGTTTTACTAATAAAATCTACTTTTTTAAAGTATATGCCACAAGCTTTAGACTCAAATGAATCCAGCTTCTTCTTATTTTCTGTAAATGTGTGTGTTTCAAAGTTTGCTTGCCAAATACTTTTGTGCTTGGCGCGTTTGATATATTTTGGCGCAGCTTGGTTTAAACTAAAATTTCTGTCTGGATGCCACTTGTCCAATTCTTTGAGATTAAATGGGTTAAGATTGCCCAAAGCCAACTGAAAAGCTTGTTCATCATCTTCCAATATCGTGCCAGCATTGGAACAATATCGTTCATCAGTTCCAAATTCTTGTAGCTCATGCAAACGTTCCATTTTACGTTTGAGTGGATTGTAGATAAACATGTGCTTAAAAGTGGCTTCAGCTTTGAGAAAATTTTCAATGTACTCATCGTCCACCTAAAATAAATAATGAGAAAAAAAGATCTATATTAACGTGATGAAGAGCATCAGCCTTTATTCATCTTACCTCTAAGTTGCGCATATTTAAATACTGTGGAATTTTCTTCAAAGCCCGCCACATGTCATTCTCCTCCGTCTTAAGCATGAATTTGCATGCTTTGGCCAAACCAATACCGGGTAATGAGTCTAAATAATCACAGCCAGATAAAATACACATTCTTCTAAACTTTTCGAAAGTGAACCGCTCCTTGTGGCAACCCATAGCCAAATAGAGTTTATCAGATTCTACCAACAAGCCTGCGCCCGTCAAGTCCAGCTTGAAGATCACATTGCGCGCACCAAAAAGTGTTAAGTCCGAGTCCTCTGTTATGACGTACTGCGCCACATTTTCTTTATTTAACCATGCCATTTGTGCATCGGCTTCGTATGGTGCAACAATGCAGTCAACGTTTAGCTGTCTGCATTCACGTATGAGACCCAATGCCATCTCATGTGTTACATCAACACAGCGACGCATATGCGAACGAGCTTCGTCAATCTGCCCCAATCTTAACAACTCAGCTGCGCGCTTTTTTGAATGTTGTCGCGATTCCCGCCGTCGTTTCTCAGTAAGTGCTTTAGCTGGAAGGTGACGACCATCGTATACTAGAATCGGCTTAATATTATATGACAGTAACATTTGCACATATTTGAGACAATATTGCAGATAAAGATCAGTCTCCTCGCCTCGCACTAGTTTTTCAGCGCAAGAGAACACACCTTTATGCAGCCAACAATACGTATCCACTGCTACTGTGGAGCCCCGCAAATCCTTGAGATGCACCTTTCGCGAGGCTTTCTCGAGAAAAGGTATTAAGCCAGTGATACCCATTTATTATTTAACAATAATTAATAAACAAGTAACAATAACGAATTTAACACTGCTTTTGTAGTCACATTATTTCACTTATATCAACAACTAATGCTAGCCATGATGCTAGCTACAAATCTAATCGTTTATTATCAACAAATAAAAATTGGCGCGACTTAAAATTCACAAGTGTCACGAAAACAAATACCTACAGTGCTGCCAAGTCGTTTGAAACATGTGTAAAAAGCAACAAACAGTGATGTGATTAGTAAAAGTTAAGGTTTGTGCACACTTAACGAGACGTTACGACAAGCCTGTACTTCTGTTTTATAGACACCGGCTTTTAAAAAGTCGACGTAAACAGTCTTTGCCGTTTCGCCGCCGGTTATCGTGCATGTATACATAAGAACACTTGGTAGATATATTTTGCAGTTTCTTGTCGTTTCGTTACGTATTGTAAATGCGCAGAAGGCTTTAGACGGAAAAAACTATTTTGTGGATTTTTCGGTAGATTTCGATGATTAAGGAATAGAAAAAGGAAATAATTGAAGATGAGTGGGAATGGATTTTTTTCTTTTTCAATATGTGTATTTGGAGCTAAAAAATTTCAGGCCGGTCTCAAGGGAGATTACGATTGCCGGGATTTGACAACGGATTCGTGGAGTACTTTCAATAAGCATAAGAATGCTCGAAGGAAAAATCGATATATCGATTTATTTTCAAGTTATCGATGGGTGTGTTTAACAATTTATTTTTTTATAAGATCATCTGAGAAAACTTGCTTTATTTTTCTTCGTGTATGACCGATATTGATGTATTATTTAAGAGATAATAACTGCATTTTTGCCAACATTCAAATCCAATTTGCATGCAAAAGAAAAACCGGCTCTTCATATGTTCACAACGAACCGTTATTTTTTCAAAAACTACAGTTATAAGCTTGGATTACAGAATGCGAATAATAAAAGCTTACAAATTTATCTTTAATTTGGTGTATAATATATAGGATTTATATAACTTTTTATGGTGTTTTTTATGATGAACTAATTTGCCCTTGTACAGAATTTTTTTTTTTATTTAAAAATAGTAACTATAATTATATATAAAATTAAAGTTACTGGAATCCTCAGACGGATTAATACCCGTGTATAAGAGGATGTAAGAAAATATTAAAAATAATTTAAAACTAGTAAATAAATAATTTTCTTAGTTATAAAATTGCGAAATATCACTTCATATTGATTAAATCATTGAGTTATTCATCTTAAATTCATAACGTAGTTTTTAAGTTTTTGCTTAAAGATATTGATGTTTCCTACATTTTTTATTTCTTCTGGTAAGTTGTTGAATTGTTTTATTGCGCTATGTTTCAGGCTGTTGACTTGCTGTGTTGTTCTTGCTTTTGGGATGTTGAAGTTGTTTTTCTGTCGTGTATTATGTTGATGTATCGCGTTTCTTGTAGTGAGTATCATGTTTGATTTGAGTAGATTGTTTTTTATTTTATAGATGTATTTACATTTTTATGTGTATATAAGTGGGTTGATGTCCATTAGTTTAGTGGTTTTGTACAGGTCTTTTGTTGATGTAAATGTGTTTTTATTGAAGAGGATTCGGATTGTTTTGTTCATTAGCCTTCCGATTTGTTCTATTTGGAATTTACTGCACTGACTCCAGCTACATATGTTATATGTTATTTTTGATAAAATATGGCCGTTGTATATCAGCTTGGCTGCCTTTTTTGGTATAGATCCAAGTCTTTTGATCGCTCGTATGATTGGAATTATGTGATTTTTTATTCCCTTTATGTGGTCTTCATAGTTTAGTTTTTCGTCTATCACCATTCCTAGGTATTTCGTGTGCTGAACTCTTTTTATTTCTGTGTCGTTGATTTTTACTTTTATGTTTATTTCCGTATTGTTATGTCGTTGAAAGACGATGTAGTTTGTTTTCTCAATGTTTATGCTGAGCCCATTTGCGCAAGCCCATTCATGATAAGTCTTCATATCCTGGTTTACTTTATCCTCCAAATCTTTTTTAGATATAGCTGTTGTTAGAAAACTTGTATCATCAGCGTAGATATTGTACGCCGAATTAAAACTGCATTTTCTAATGTTGTTTATGTACAGTAGATAAAGTTTTGGTCCAAGGATCGAACCCTGTGGTACACCAATTTTGGTTATTAGTTCGTCACTGTACTCTCCATCTATTTTTACAGCATGAGGCCGATTGCTTAAATATGATTGTATCAATTTGTTTGCCACTCCACGCATACCTATATCGTTCAAGATATTAAGGAGTTTTTCGTGATCCACAAGGTCGAATGCTTTTGACAAGTCTATGAAAGTGGCCGCCACAAGTTTTTTTTCGTCCAGAGCGTCGTAGATCTTTTCCATAGTTGCCGTAATTGCTGATTCTGTACCGCTGCTAGATAGGAAACCAAATTGATTATTGTCGAATTTTATTGTTGTATCAATAAAGTTTTGTATTCTTATATCAATAGCTTTTTCAAAAACTTTGCTGATGATGATTTTGATGTTGTTTCAAGCGACGTAATTGAAGATGTATGGAAACTCAAATTTTACGTTGGGTGGATTTCCACTTTTTTGGTGGAAAAATTTGGCCGGAAAAATTTCAAGCCGCTCGCAAGTCGCTTAGAAGTTATAAGGGTCCAAAACTGGAAAAATTGTTTATATTTACTTAACTATAAGTATAACAAGAAATATTGGGGGTTGGAATTAATTTTAAAGGTTTTTTTTCGGTTTTTGAGCATTTATTTAGTAACAACGATACAATGTATATTATTCAAAGTATTGTCCATCGTTAGCTACATTTTCCCATCTTTCTGGCAGCATATGGATTCCGCGCCGGAAGGACGACTCGTCTTTTGAGGCAATCCACGAATCGACCTACTTTTTGGTATCCTCGTAAGAAGTGAAGCGCTGCTCAGCCAAGCCATGCGTCATCGATCTGAATAGGTGGTAGTCGGAAGGGGCTATGTCTGGGCTATAAGGCGGGTGGGGTAGCACATCCCAATTCAGCGCCTCCAACGTTTCCTTGACGGTTCTTGCAACATGTGGCCGTGCGTTGTCATGTTGAAAATCCACTTTGTCGTGTCTTTTGCCATATTCCGGCCGTTTAACCTTTAATGCTTGGCTCAATTGCATCAATTGTTGTTGGTAGCGTTTCCCAGTGATGGTTTCGTTAGGTTTTAGCAGCTCATAGTACACGACACCCTTCTGATCCCACCAAATACACAGCATAAGCTTGGCGCCATGAATATTCGGCTTGGCCGTCGATGTTGATGCATGGCCGGGTGGTCCCCACGATTTTTTTCGCTTAGGATTATCGTAATGGATCCACTTTTCATCGCCAGTGACAATACGATGCAAAAAACTCTTCCTTTTATGCCGTTGAAGCAGTTGTTCGCACATGCAAAATCGCCGTTCAACGTCTCTCGGCTTCAACTCGTACGGCACCCAATTTCCTTGCTTTTGAATCATTCCCATGGCCTTCAGGCGTTTACCGACCGTTGATAAGTCGACTCTCAATGATTCTGACAATTCTTGAAGGGTTTGACACGGGTCTTCATCGAGCAAAGCCTCCAATTCCTCATCTTCAAACTTTTTCGACTGGCCCGGACGTTCTTTGTCTTCCGTATCAAAATCACCACTTTTAAACCGACGGAACCAGTACTCACAAGTAGAAATCGATGGAGCATAGTCCCCGTAAGCCTCAGTAAGCGTGCGTTGTGCTTCAACCGCTTTTTTCTTCAAATGGAAGCACAAAAATAAAACTTCCCGCAAATTGCGTTTTGTTGGAACGAAAGTCGACATGTTCACAGAGAAAAAAATGTATGTTGTTTACACTTCAGTGGAATGACACATACTGAAAAATGAAGCTTAGACAATGTGCTTTGAAATGAATATAGTCACAGGTGTGCCCGATGCGATCTATTGATAGTTACGCCATCTCTTAGAAAACCTTTAAAACTAATTCCAACCCCCAATACTTGTGATTTTTCTTTAATTCAAAACTAAGCAAAAGAAGATTATGCTGTTACCTATTTAACGAGCTATTAACCATAAAAATCTGTGCATTATTTTTGAAGATATACATTTTACATAATATGCACACTTGACGGTTCACCCCTTTACGAAATAACCAAAACATGAACATTTTTTATATAAAACCGCGCGGTTTCTAGCTTACATATTATGCACGAAATAACTCAAACATGAAAAATTTTTATAAATAATGGAATTTTATGATTAGTAGCTCGTTGAATAGGTAAAAGAACAACATTTTGGTGCCTGCAATATTTTCTTTTGTAAGGGGGAAAAAAATCGCTAGTTCTTAGGCCTATTTTCTTAACTTTTGACGACTTTAACTTCTAAACTACTTAAGAGCGGTATGAAATTCTTTTTCACCACTGGCTTTGTAAGCTCCAAATTCACATTTGGAAAAAAAAAATTTAAAAATTAATTTCCAATCATCTTCAATATGTAACTCCGGGCTTACATTTTATAAAATCAAATAGTTGGTCTTAAATAGTTTTATTTAATATTTTGTGAATTTTAGGAAATATATGTATATTTTTATATATCAAATGAAAGGTTGAACTTTAAGCTTTTGAAATAAATTATCATTTTAGAAACTTAATAACGCAAGTTTAGTAGAAAATAACAATAGAATAATAATAAAAAAATCATATGGGATATAAATTTCCTTATAAAATTCAAAATATACTCGCACTGATATTTGTGTGGCATATCGTTGGAAAGAAAAAGAAAAAATTTTAGTTGCCTTTGAAATGACATATCAATCTTTCAGATTTATTGGAAAATGGCAAAGATATAGATGTTGTTTTGAACAGATCTTTTAGCAAAAAATATATTTTTAAATCGATAGCTAGTTAAGATATCGATTTTTTTGTTAGGCCAAAATGTGTTTTTTTTTGGAGCTCTACCAAAATCACTTTTAAATCGCAACGCCCCTGATATCGTAATATTGCCCGTCTCAAGTAGTTTAGAAGTAATAAGCGTCAAAAGTTAGGAAAATGGACGAAAAACTTTCCAAAACGAAGCATTATCGCTATCAAAGGAAAGGTTATGCTTTTACCTATTCAACGAAATATTTACCATAAAAATCTATGCATTACTTTTGAAGGTATACATAAGTGTTTTTGTACTCACAGCGCGAAAATTTTTAAAACCATCAAGTGTACATTATATGTAAAATGCATAAAATGTAACATAAAAATCGTGCGGTTTTTTATAAAAATTTTCTATGGTTTGTTTTAGTTTTTTCGCAAAAGGATGATCCGTCAAGTGTGCATAACATGTATAATGTTATATCTTCAAAAGTAACGTACAGATTTAATAGCTCGATGTTTAAAAGCTCGTTGAATAGGTAAAAGCGTAGCCTTTCTTTTGATACCCATAATGCTTAATTTTGTAGGAAATTTAAACTAGTACGGATGAAGCTTCGACAGGGTACCGAAGCTAAAATAGCCGCTTCCCCCCCCCCCGCTGCCATATTGAAGTATATTCGAAGTCTTTAGCGACGACATACACGATGACATTCAGTTTTATTTATTAAAAACAGTTTTCCTATTTTGATGACGTCACTTTGTATGGGAGGTAGGCATCGTTTTGATCCGTTTTTGCCAAATATTATAGAGATGGTTCATATTATAACAATATCAAAGCTAATGTGAAAAATTTCAAGACATTTCTTTAATTTTGGTGGATTTTTACGAAATTTTGCGTTAAAAATAAACTTTTTATGGGAGGTAGGCGTGGTTTTCATCCGATTTGGCCCATTTTAGAACTTGTTCTTCCTTTTTTAAAAATAAACTTATATTTTGAATTTCATCGCGATAGCTTTAAAACTACGGCTGTAATCGTGTCGACAGACGGGCAGACAGACGGACACACGGAAATCGACTCACGAGGTGATGCTGATCAAATATATATATATTTTTCTATACCTGCCACGCCAAATGGAATACTTACTTACTTACTTAGGTGGCCGTAACAACCCGTATCCGGGTTTCGACCGACCTCATCAGCTCTCGCCAGGCGCCTCTGCTTTGCGCGCGCCTTCTCCAATCGGATACACCAAGTGCGGTTAGGGCTTCCTCAGCCTGGTCCATCCATCGGAGGCATGGTCTCCCTCGTCCTCGTTGACCAGCGACCCTCGCCTCGTGCACCTTTTTCGCTGGAGCTTCGTCGTCCATACGATGGACATGACCCACTCAGCGTAGTCGCTGCACAGTTATACTCCGAACTACGTCAATGTCTTCGTAGAGCGCATACAGCTCGTGGTTCATTCGGATGCGATAGTCATCGCCGACTCGAACAGGACCGAAGATTTTGCGAAGAACTTTTCTCTCGAACACCCCCATAGCGGCTGCGTTAGTTTGTGAAACTACCTATGCCTCAGCGCCATAAAGCGGTGAAATCAAAGGTAGCTTCTCTCTTGGTTCTACCAACAATATCAATATCATCAGCGTACGCAAGGAGCTGGACCTTTGTAGAAAATGGTGCCATTTCGATGCACACTGGCCTTTCGTACGATCCCCTTCATGATGATGTTGAAGAGATCGCAAGACAGTGGATCGCTTTGTTTGAAACCTCTTTCGGTATTAAAGGTTTCGGAGAGGTCATTTCCTACATTGACGGAGCTGTGTGTTGCTCAACGTCATTCTGCAAAGTCTAATCAACTTTGCAGGTATACTGAACTCAGACATTGTTGCGTATAGGCAATCCCTTCTCGGGCTATCGAACGCAGCTTTAAAATCGACAAAGAGATGGTGTGTGTCAATTTGATTTTTGTGGGTTTTCTCCAGGATTTGTCGTAGCGTGAAAACCTGGTGTATGGTGGACTTACCAGGTTGAAAGCCACTCTGATAAGGTCCAATCAGTGTTTTTGTAATCGGCTTTAATCTTTAACATCGTACGCTTGAGAGAACCTTATATGCGATGGAAATAAGACTGATACCTCTATAACTTGCGCAGATTGTTGGGTCTCCTTTCTTAAGTATAGGGCACAGTACGCTGAGGTTCCAATCGTCGGGCATGCTTTCTTCTAGCCATATTTTGCTGATGAGCTGATGCATGCGCCTTATCAATTCATCGCCGCCGGTTTTAAACAATTCAGCTGACAGGCCGTCAGCACCCGCTGCTTTATTGTTTTTGAGTCGTTGGATAGCAACTCGAACCTCTTCATGACTAGGTGGTGATACTTCTACTCCGTCATCGTATTATTGACACTGAACTGCGCTCTCCATGGGCGGCATTGGTGGAATCGTCGCCAGTAAGTAAATTGGAGAAGTGCTGTCTCCACATTCTAAGCACACACTGTGTATCCGTATTCAGATCTCCATTTTCGTTTCTACAAGTGGATGCTCCGGGCTTGAAACCTTGGGTTAGACGCTTAACCTGTTGATAGCATTTTCGTGCATCCTTCTTGCCCTGGTATACCTCTAGTTCCTCACGCTCACCCTTTTCCTGCTCTCTTTTCTAGCGTCTGGAAAGGCGCCTCTCTTCCTTCCTCTTTTCGCGGTAGTTTTCTCGCATGGCTCGCGTTGCAGCTGACTGCAGCGTTTTTCTGTATGCGGCGTTTTTTACTGCTGTCGCGATGCGACACTCCTGATCGTACCATTGGTTCCGAGGTTGCGGGCGCCGGAAACCAATGTCTTCTTCAGCGGCAGCGCGCATGGAGTGGGATATATGCGCCCAAAGTCCGCCGGTGTCGTCGGGTCCAGAGGTTGGTTGGTTGAGCTTAACCGAGAGTTGAGAGGAGTAGGCTTCGGCAGTCCGTTTTAATTGCAGCTTAGCGACATCTAGCTTTCGTTGCATTCCTGTGCGTATGTTCTTCGCATTGCATAATCGCATGCAGATCTTGGCTGCAACAAGGTAATGGTCGGAGTCAATGTTGACCCCCCGAAATGTACGCACATCTAGAACACTAGAGGCATGCCTTCCGTCGACTTCCAAATGGAATAACAAAGTTAATATAACGCTTACACAGTACGTATTGGGGTATAAAAATAAATCACAAGTTTTCCAGGCCAATTTTTGGAACTTTGAACCCTATAACTTCTAAACGACTTGAGACCGGCCTGCATTTTTTTTTTGCATTCGGACTCAGAAGGTCTTAAACATATAATAAAAAAAGTAATTTTGAGTTTAAATTCCTGTTCAATTATGCCTAGGAAAGTACAAAAAAAATTATTTCAGAAATTTCGGACACACGTGCGTGGCAGCTCCCATAAAACTTTAACACATTTTGCGCTATTGCAGAGAAATGATAAATGCTACAATAACGAAATTAAGGGTAGATGGTAAATTATGGGTAGGCGATTGAACAAGTCTGCGTGGTACCTACCATACAACTGGAACACATTTTGCACTATATCGGAGAAATGAAAAATGCTACAATAACGAAATTAAGGAAGAATATCTAATGTGTGATATGTAAAAAGCGTTAAAAAATTGGACAAGTGGGCATGTTACCATATAGCTGAAATATATTTTATTCCATAGTTAACAAACGAAAAAAAACTTCCAATAACGAAATCAAAGGTCGCCATACGTCTAATATGTGATTTCTAAAGCACTTACAGTCAGTTTTTTCATATTTTAACAATATTAAGAATGGAGTTTTTAACTAAACTACGATTATGAAGAATCCCTCTCGGGATCGGCCCATTTTTGCTAATTGAATCATCATTGAAACATTGGATCAGCAGCAACCAGAAAAACTAATACGTCCGGATGTAATTTTTAACTTCTAACATTAGTTAGACCCCTTTCACATTGGTCAAGAATTGAATTCAATTTTCAGAGTTTGTTGGAAACTCGCCGCAAATCGGAAGCGACGAAGGGGAGAAAAAGTTGACGGTCTCGATGTCTCCGTACCGTCAATTTTTTCGTGTTGCCTTTTGTTCTTTTCGCATTTTTCTCAGATTACTTCATTTTATTTTTTGTATATCGTCGTGCATCTCTCTCTCTCTTATTAAATTGTTGGCTTCAGCCGCTTACGTTTGCTTGCTTTAAATTTTAAGAAAACAAGCAAAAAAGATATGAAATTGAATTCAATTCTTGACCAATGTAGAAGCTTTCGTCAAGTCCAAAAGAGAACGTAAAAAAAAATTGCTTTCAATTCTTGACCAATGTGAAAGGGGACTTAGAAGCTTTTGTATGTAGGAACCAACTTATGGGTCAGAACTGATACGAAGCATATTCACTAAATCCGTACAGTTTTTTTAGCGAACCTCTTGTGCCACTTTAGATAATTGCCCTATTCCAATGATGCATTGTTGTATAATATCTTTAGCTTGGCAGAGAATTTTTTGGACTGCTACTGGCATAAAATACCAGCCATAAAAATCTGCATAATGCCCTAGTTTCATTTAAATAAATTTTAAATGCAGAAATATCGACAATGTAACCAGAATATATAAAGCTTAGAATTATATAAAATTTTGTAATAAGCTTTTTTCGCTTGGAAAGCCAAAATCTGGGCTCTTTTATTGGGTAATCGGAAAATGGTTGGTAATCGTTTCGGTAATAAGTAATCGGTTGGTAATCGCTTCGGTAATCGGTGGCGGCCGTGGCGCAGTGAGTAGAGTGTGTGGCCCATACGCCAGAGAACCCTGGTTCGAGTCCCACATGACACAAAAAGTTTTTTCAATTGAATTGATTTTTCTGTTCGAACGTCACCACTCTGCAGACAATGGCAAACCTTAAATAGTAAAAACTGCCATAAAAAGCTTCTTGAGAACATACGCCGTTCGGAGTTGGCATAAAACATGTAGGTCCAGTTCTCGATCATTTGTTTGTTCAAGCATTTCACAACACACAACACAATTGGTTATAAGAAGCTCGGTCAAAGTCCTTTCAAGGGCTGAAATTACCATTTCGTTTTTTTTTAATAGGTTTGTAATCGCTTTGGTAATCGGCTGGTAGTCGCTTCGGTAATTGGTTCGGTAATACGGTTGAATCGGTTAGACCCTCCCCTGGACCTATATTAATTTTTAACACGATTTTGTATGGGAGGTACATAAAAAAGTTCACCGATCTTAACGAAACTCTGCCAAAATAATAAAAAAATTAATTACAAATTCGTAATAAAAACAGTTAAAATCGATTAGACGCCCTGTACCTAAATAATTTTTTATATGTTTTTGTACGAGAGGTATATACAAAAATTATAGTCTATTTTAGGCACATTTTATTTAAATAAGTTAAATATTTTGTTCATAGGCATCGAATAAATTATTAAATGTATTATAAATTAAATAAATTATTATAAAAAAATTATTTACGAATATTTTTTTATCAACTTCATTACGAATTATAGCTATTGGCTTGTTGTTCAGAATCAGGATCAAAGATATAATCAACTACTTCAAGTCAAATGTACTTCTCAACTTCTCCATCTACTATAAAATTTGATTTTGTTTTAATATTTCTCATGGATGCGAGGAGAGGGTTGGATGTCAGTAGCAATATTCTCATTAAATACATAATAGAGCTGACTCTCGAGCATTTTCGTGTGTGATGAAATCGATGCTTTCTAAATTCTTTGTGCCTTGCTTTCAGTTCCTCTTCAGGCAATTGATCAATAGATAAAGCAAATACAGAAAAAACTTCACATCCCTGTGAAAGAACGTCTCCACTTACAATATTTGATTGCATGCGATCTGCCAAATTGAATTTCATGAAATCCAAAATTCATGATTTAATTTTTATGAAATTTCATTTTAAGCATGGCGTCAAGCAGATTGTTTTAGATAAGCTCGCTTGTAATTTGAACTTTTAAAGTTTCATAAGCAACCGAATTGTTAATAAAAGTTTATTATTTTTATAGTTTCATTCATCCGCCACTTCATTTTATATTTTTGCACTGTTTTTTGCAGTTTTTGCGAACAATTGCAAGCAATGCACACACACACTTAAATATTTTGACAGCTCATTTATATATCTCTCTCATATTTCATGAGATGTGACATTTCATGAAATGAGCGGTCTACACTTGCGATATTGATATGAAATATTTCATGAGATCAAATATTGTAAGTGCAGACGGCCTGTTATGTACACTGCTGGGCATATAATACCAGCTATATAAACGGATATACAACTGTCTGCTTTCTTCCAATAACAATTTAAATTTAAATAAATAAATAAATATTTCATTTGATTAACTTAAGATATAGTATGTATTAACTTGCGATGGATTTATTTCAGGGACCGCTTTTATCAAAAGTAAAAAATTCAGATATTAACAGTTATCTTTTAACTTTTATTTTTCCCAACTGAAATGCTAGTTATTTTGTGCCTTTTATTTTTTTGGGCAAAAAAATCGGTTACTTTTGACTTTCATTTTATCGGTCAAAAATAATAGTTATTTTGTGTCTTTTATTTTTTCGGGCAAAAATATCAGGCAATGTGTATTTTTTGAAAGGCCGCTTGTCTGACTAAAAACCTTTGACATCATTATTTTCGTCTTATCAGCGAGCACATTATGAGCTATAAAATAGATGAAACAATAAAATTGGTATCAATAGTTATTTAGTCGATAAAGCGTCCTTTAAAAAATTTAAACTGCCTGATGTTTTTGACCGAAAAAATAAAAAGCACAAAATAAGAGTTAATTTTAACTTTATAGTAATCGTCGAAAATTTTAAAGGCATTTAATATTTGTGAACTGTGGCCATTAGGCCATTTCACATTATCAAATTTTTTGTCAAATTGTTGGTCAAATACAATACAACAACGTGGGAATTCCATGGAATTTTCCGTGGGGACTGGCCTATAAGGATCATAATGGTATATTTGAAAAAGCATATCGGAAACTTTTTCGTTATGCCATTTTCATTTGATAATTGTAAAATAACAGTTATTTTCAGTCCCTGATTTATTTTGTTTTGTTATTTGTTGTAATTTTTTTGTTTTAATGTTTGTTTCCTCGTTTTTCTATGTTTTATAAAAATTTTCGCAAAAACAGTAACTAATTTGACAACTTATTTTATTTAATTTTTTTTTTTGGTGTCCGCTTCTGTGATTATTACTGTTTTATGGAACTTGCCGCAAAAACAATAACCAATATGACAACATAAACCGTTTTTGATACAACTCTAAAATACACTTTATGTTTGTAAACTAGCCGGTATCGAATTGTTGTATGCCTCCTTGCTGGCAGGCCTGTTAAGAAGCCTGCTGAGGGTGATTTTACTCATTCCATGCAAATGGATGTGTCATGCATGGAACACATACGGCAACGACGTTACGCCATTTGTCAAATTTTTTTTACATGTAGTTCTTATGGAGTTGAGTTTTTCGTCGGTATAGAATTATTTCTATTTTGGCAGGCGACAAATTTTGCTCTTTTTTCATTGCTTAGAGAGCATGTTAAAAGCTTTGTTCATTTGATAATTTGGTTTTGTATGTTGGAAAGCCTTTTTTTGTGTCGCTTTCAAAATAATCAAGTAGCCATCGGTATGACTACATTTCTCTCTTTTGTCGTCTAGTAAAGCCGTTGTCGTCAGCAATGTGTTTCATGCATCATTCGACATTACTTTCTCGCTGCTGAGGCGAGCCATATTTTTCTACAGCTACAGCTATTTTTCCTACAAAAACTGGTTCTGCTTATATTTCACTGGTACTTTTTCATTAAAAGCTAATAAATATATTTTAAAAAAAAAATTTAATTGTAATCGACATCATAACTGCTATTAAAAAAACTATAGGTTAAAAATATTCTTATCTAACAAAAACATATAAAATAAAATAAAATCAACGAATACATACAGTCACACAAATCTATACACATACCCCTCACAAATACCGCGTGCAAATGAATATTCTTTTTTTTTTGAAAAAAGAGAATATGCCAAAAAAAAAATACATAAGAGCAAACATATTTAGTCCGTGCTTCAAATGCAAAATAAAATATTTCAATATTACATACAACACAAAAAATCAATTTCACAGCACAGAAAAGTATACGTACTCTAGAAGAAAATGTACTTGAATGTAGTTTAAATAAATATTTACAGTATTTGTGTTGTTTGTTAAGTATTTATTTAGCCGGATCTCATTCTGCTTCTAATACTGCCATTAATCGCTTGTTCATGAAAAAAACGAGTTTTTTGTTGTTTCAGCCGTTATTTGGTTCCACTCACGCTCCAAAGCACCTTTCAGTTCCTGTTTGTTGATAAATATTTTTTTACATATGCGGTGTTCTAATTCATCCCACAAGTGCTCTATAGAGTTGATGTCGGGGGACTTTTGTGGCGAATGGAGTTGTTTTGGAACTATTCCTTGAAAATAGGAGTTGTTTGCTTTGGGTTATTGTCCTGTAAGAAACACTAAGCGCCACTCAGACCCTACTTGCGGATTCTTTCAAACTATTTTTCAAGATGTTTAAATAAACAAACCAGTCCATATTGGTTTCCACAAACTGTAGTTTTGCGACTTCATTCAACGAAATACAGCCCTATACCGGGACTGAACCTTCGCCATGCGTCACAGTTAGTATAAGGTTTTTCAGTTGCAGTTCTTCATTCGCTTTGCGCCATATTTTTTGCTTGCCATCGGAACTAAATAAATTTTACTTACTCTTTGCATACTCTGTCGGATACAGTATTGCAAGGTCGAGTCACTTCTTTTTGTTAATTTGCCTGATGAATGGTTTTTTTCTCGGCACTCGGCTGTAAAGTCTGTTTTCTCTCACGAAACTTCGGACTGTTTCGGAATGCACATTAGCACTGTAGTTGGATTTTTAACTACAAAACTTCTAATATTTCGCCTAACTCTGAGATATTTTAGGTGTACTTCCATTTTTGTCACGTTCGAATTGCTTCTTTTTTTAACCAGGATTATGCCTACTATAAACTTAAGGACTAATTAAAGTGCTACCTAAGAGCTTCAACGCAAACTAAAAAGGAAAAGCAAATATGTTTTACTTTGCCTTTTTTCGCTTTAAATGTGTGATTTACGTTATGTTTGACATATGGAGATGCCCATATATCAAACAAAACTACAAAAAAAAATTTTTCAAAAAGCAAAGCGACCACCTTCTTTTCGCCTTTTAAAATTTACCAAATTTTACAAAAACCAACCATTAAAGCATTTAAAAATAATTTAAGCAAGACTAACTTTTTTGTTTATGAAAACGGGCAAATAAAAATTTACAGATACATTTCTAAGCAAAATATTTAAAAATTTATGGAAATCAATGAGTATCTTCACAAAACCAAAAATTTTCGTATTCTCAAATCACTTAAAATAATTCTGCATACTTTCTTTTTAAAATACTCTGCCAAAATTTGAAATTCTTCTTTCCAAATGTAAAAGTACCTAATTTTCTGGAATTAAATTAGTAAAGTTTAAAAATCTTTCTGCCATTTGCTTTAGTTTTGCATACCAAATTTTTGAAAATATCAAAACTTTTGATTTTGTATTTTTGTCCCCATTCAACGCAGTGTGCGACGCAGAGTGCAATATTTTCAATTCTAGCGTGCCAACAGTCACAAAAAGTATTGTAGTATTGTAGGTAGAGACTTAAAATCTTGCGCATAACCAAGGATGATTTATAAGGTTGTAGCCAGGGAGAGAGCGAGTACCCATAATTGTCAAATCGAAGTTGACAGCTCATAGAAAATCTGCAAGTGCTTCCTTTTATCATCCGTTTTTCTTTCGTAGTCATTCGCAAAATTGGCTGGTTTTGACAATTATGGGTACTGAGAAGAGAGCGCGATCAGCCTTGTGACAAAACAAATTTCTTAAAAAAAAATTGGCTCCCATACAGCTGGAGCATTCATAACGACCTAACTTGGGTTGTACACATGCTATGACAGACGATTTTTAAGATTATCAAGCTGCACCTGCCGTAAGGCTTAAGCAACTTGGGTTATCTAAAACCTAGGGTAATAGTTCATGAAACAGACAACCAGAACTTTGTGTTGGACCACAACACGGACCCGTTTATGTTTTAAACAAGTAAAACATACGGGACATCCGGTGTGGCAACACGAACATAGAAGCTGTTTCACAAACACAAAGCATCACCCAGTGCCCTGCTGAGTAGGAGCATTATGTAATAAATTACACACTGCCCGTAATAGCAGTATCAGTTTAGACTTCCGTAGCGATGTACTTCCATCCATCTACTGGTGGAGACGAGACCTACCCAATCTCTTGCATATTAAGACAGATATGCCAGTCCGGTCGTACCATTGCACGACCCCGCCGGTCAATCTAGACCTGTGTAGCATTCACACAACCACAACCAGTACGAGACTCCCCGAAGGGCCAGCCCACGACAGTCATCTGGGCAACTCGATCCCGTCAAATGAGGATCCACAACATACCCGCAAAAAGACCAAGAACACACAAATGCATTTACGAAAAAGTGCATTCTTACTCATGACCGTGCTCAATGAGCACTTAAGGGCTAGGCTAACAGTTTGCAGTTGCCGACTCAGCTGGAAACTATTGCGCATGACTGGTACCTACTCTGGAGGACCTTTGCAATTGCCACTCTTACTCTGGCCGTTCGGATTTCACCATCCAGACATAGAGTATTGGCCATTGTTCTCAGGGACTGCCGTGCTCAGTATGAGAACCCTTAGTTACAGCAACCATTTCAACACTTCCCTCAGTGACTGCCGTGCCAGTTTGAGGGTGCGAGTCAAACTCTTGACAAGCAACATTTGGAAAAGCCGATGAGCCGACATTTTGATGCACGCATGCCAACACTTCACATCTGTTTAAACTAGCCGAATTAAGGTCTCAGTGCGGTGGATAGATAGGGTCTACTCCATTTGACAGGTAAAGACTGTCCCCGTACTAACAAGTTTTAAGGTCAATTGCTATACCTTCGCAGGCTTGTTTTATAGCGATATACCGAATATGACCTGCTACCAAGATGGGCGCCACCCCGAGCTCTTGGTTGGCCCTATCAGTTTTTACGTTTGCAGGACGTATCCTACAAACAACCCTTCTCCTTTATCCTGGCTTGGGACAGGCAGGCGCAAGCTAGAGACCTGGCGGAGTTACATATAAAATTTGGTTTCTTCGTTTGTTTTATCACTTAAAACTTACTTACTTACTTAGGTGGTCGTAACAACCCGTGTCCGGGTTTCGGTCGACCCCATCAGCTCTCGCCAGGCGCCTCTGCTTTGCGCGTGCCTCCTCCAATCGGATACACCAAGTGCGGTTAGGGCTTCCTCAGCCTGGTCCATCCATCGGAGGCATGGTCTCCCTCGTCGTCGTTGACCAGCGACCCTCGCCTCGAGCACCTTTTTCGCTGGAGCTGGAACTTAGTTGCTTACTGAGCCCGTAGTAGCAGCTATTAGCAATAATTGTTCTTCGCTTTATCTCCAGGCTGATTTCGTTGTTGGTATTAATGGCGGTGCCAAGGTAAACAAGCTCCTTGACTACTTCAAAGTTAAAGCTGCCGGATGAAACGTGGGAGTCTGTCTAAAAAAAATTAATTTTTTTAGTACAGCTAACTTTTTTATTTTTAAAGATATTTTTATATTTTTGATGTCATTGAAAAGAAAATTGAATAAGTTACAAAATTGATCTAAAAGAAAAATTTCATTTACTACGCAAAATTCTGAGAAATTTGCACTCAAAGTTGAAATTTGGTAGTTTCAACCGATCGGTTCACAGATCGGTAACGGGTAAGTTGGTGGGGCTTGTTGATACACCGTTGGAAAGGTGATTTATCACCTTTAAACGGATTTATAAAAATGTCAACAAATAATCGTTATTTTTTCCGGTTTTTTACCGGTATTTATTTTTTTGATCAAACAAAAAAATTAAAATTTTACTTTTATTTCGACCGAAAAAATAAATAAAATAAAAGTCAGATTTTAGCTTATATTTTTGATCGCAAAATAAATACCAAATTTTAACTGTTATTTTTGATCGAAATAAAATAACGATTATTTGTTGACCATTTTATAAAAATCAGAAAAATTTAATTCTTTGAAGATTATTATTCCTTAGCTAAAATGCATCACTATATTCAAATATCGAATAGACTACTTCATTCCGTCTGACTTTTTGATTTGAAATTTCGAAAATAACTGTTATTTTCGGTCCCTGCTACGAATAGCTTAATATTGAAAAGTAAAAATTTGTCAATTTTGAGTTGTGCCTGTTTTGCATGATAGATAGAGTGAACTTTCAGCAAGTACGCATGATTTTTTCGATCATCTTGAGGCACCTTACGAAGAGTCCTTTGAAGTTCTAGAAATAAATGACAAGGTTTTCAAAAAACAGATGCACCAACTTCGATTGTTTCAATTGATCGATTAGAGGCAGTGCTCATCAGCAAAGAAGACAACGTTTTTACGTCAACACTGATTAGAGAAATGCAAACAAAAAATGTCGTTGTGAACAAAAAACCAAGGTTGATTTATAAGGTTGTCGCAAGGGAGAGAGCGTGTACCCATAATTGTCAAATCGAAGTTGACAGCTCATAGAAAATCTACAAGTGCTCTCTATTATCATCCGTTCTTCTTTCGTAGTCATTCGCAAAATTGGCTGGTTTTGACAATTATGGGTACTGAGAAGAGAGTGCGATCAGCCCTGCGACAACCTTATAAATCAACCTTGCAAAAAACCAAAAACATCACAAGTTACAAACATGCCTGCACAGAACATTGCTTCCTCACAAATAGTTAAACGATCTGGGAGACGAGTATGATTTCGATGCCCGCGTCGTTATCCATCCCCTTCTTATTAAAAAGACCCATATCACTTGTTTTATTTTTACTTGTTAGAATTTTCATTTCTTCTAAAGTTTCTTAAAAAAATAAAACGCGCTTTTGCAATTAATACAATATTTAAAATACACTCTTTTAATAGATCTTTAAAAATGCCAAGATCCTCCACGCAGAGGCCGTCGCGTAATTATTAAAGCCACGTTTCCTTGTGATTGTTCAGTATTTTATCGTATATCACAGAATGCAAGATGCAAAAAAGACATAATTTTTACCATAAAAGTTTGACTGTGGAAAAATTTGTAAGCAAATCATAAAATCTAAAAAATTAAACAAATTTTTTCGCGTCTAAATATTTTTGATTTTTATGTGTTGAATCAGCTTCAGCTGCTGCTACAGCAATTATTTTTTCAAGCTTCTCTTATTTTTTTAACATCGGAAGATGTCGAACCATCGCCTACTAAACATCAACGCCGTTCCTAGGTGCGAAAGTTTTGCAAAGAGCTCAATTATGATGGAGCCACAGCTGCTCTATCAAAACAATCATTAAAAATTCTTCTGCAGGAATGGTGGTGATGGTTTGATTTTCGATGTGTCATCGCAAGGTATATTTAACAAGGTAGTATCGTCTCGGAGCGATGGGTAAAGCAGATGTCAAACACATATGGACTATTCACAGTTTAAGTACGCAGGCCTTTTTAATTCACTATTTGTTATTTTTACGCCAACTTACGTAAGCGTATTTTCTTTGTTGTTGTTTTGCATGCAAACGCAAATACGCAAACACGCGTAAATAAAAGAAGCCCTTGGACGTGTTTTTTGTGTTCGTATTTTTATGCCCTATCTACAGCACATATAAAGGCCCTTATAGACGAGCAACTAATCCCAAAACTGATTGAAAACTGGTTGATGGTTTTACCTACAGGCACTTGGACCAATTTTTTAATTCCAGTACAAAAACTTTTTCTTCTTGAAAACATCGCGCATATTATATTGAAAATGAATGCAAATACTTTTTTTACTATGAATCTTACGTTTAGTTGTGGATTTTGCTACAAACACATCACCAGTTGAAGAACTGGTTGATGTGAATATCAAAATTTTTTAATTTTTGTCAACTGATTGATAAACTGGTTGAAACTGACACCTCAACTCATCTATACACGACTTGTTTTCAACAATCAGCTACCAGTTTATCAACCAGTTTTGCGATTAGTTCCTCGTCTATAGGGCCCTTAACAGGGTTGCAAAATCATTGAATACGGCAAGCACATACTGAGGTGCTCACAGTTGCAAAAATAACAAATGCCATAAATACGCTTTGTTAATTTACGTTTAAACTGTGAATAGCCCAATAGAATATTATATTATAATCAGCAACTTTTTGTTATTTGTTTTGCTTTTATTCCGAAAAAACCTGATTTTTAAATGTGCTGTACCCACCACAAGAGAGAATTTTTACTACTAACACTACCTTGTCTTATTATACCATGTGTCAGCGTTGCTCCTAATCCAATAAGATGTCCATCCATCAATGAATAACCAAGGTTCATTTATAAGGTTGTCGCCAGGGAGAGAGCGAGTACCCATAATTGTCAAATCGAAGTTGACAGCTCATAGAAAATCTGCAAGTGCTCTCTATTATTATCCGTTTTTCTTTCGTAGTCATTCGCAAAATTGGCTGGTTTTGACAAATATGGGTACTGAGAAGAGAGTGCGATCAGCACTGCGACAACCTTATAAATCAACCTTGTGAATAACTATAAAATGGCTGTCAAATTTATAGCACACAATAACCTTTTATGGCAAAAGTTAAAAAAGAAAATATGTGCCTGTTTTACATTTACATTTTTCAATCCCATAAGATAGGGTTCACATGCTATGCCTTTCTAACAAAAAAATATGATAACTGAAGATAATAGAAGATAGATGGGAAAGCGTCTTAAAGTGCATGGCTCGTGTGTCAAAGAACCATGGTAGACCCAGGTTTAAGTCCATTGTTTTCAATATTTTTCCATTTAAATCATTTTTCTTATCGGCCGTTATCTCTCTGCAGACAATGACATAGCTCAAAGAGTAAAAAAGGCTGTGTAAAGCTCCTTGAGAACGTGCCAACAAATCGGCATAAAACTTATAGATCCAATTCTGTATCAGTATATATTAGTTTATATTAGCTACATTAATTATTTGCATGAAATTCTCATATTTTTTAGTAACATGAAAAATCCACTGATTGTACCTCACTGGCCACATGGTTATGTATTGAAAATTTTGAATAAGCTGGATTCAAAGAAAATCGATTTTATCGAAGCACAAAATCAACTAATGATCTATTTGGGTAACTATTTTTTATTTTCCATTTCAAATACTTTATGAATTAAATTATTAATAAAAGCTCATTTTATTTTGCAGCAAAACAGAATATTAACTGTCCTAAACCTATCCTTAATGTGACTGGAAAATACTATTCGGTGGAGAATATTAACGGAGACGACAATGTAGTACGTCTGCTCCAATATTTACCTGGTAAAATATTCCATGAGGTACCGAAGACCAACTATCTCTTGTTTAATAGCGGGGAATATATTGCCAAATTTGATCGTGCCGCAAAGGTTCGCATACTTTAATAAATTTTTTTAAGCAAAATTCTTAAGAACATGCTGTATCTACTTTTAATTAAAGAATTTTCAAGATGAAGCTTATGAAACTCACAAAAATACATGGATGCTTCAATCGATGCCAAATTTAAGAAATTTCCTCTATGTTCTAGAAGATCACGCGCGGAAAGCAATTGTAGAAGAAATCATCGAATCATTTGAGGCAAATGTTTTAACCAAATTGGAAAGTTTCGAGTCCCAAATCATACATGGTGATTATAATGAACATAATATAATTGTCGATCTGGTGCCAGGATCACAAAATGATGAATATAAAATTGCGGGAATCATTGACTTCGGCGATACGAATAAATCACCGATTATTTTCGAAGTCGGCATTGCAATGGTCTACATAATGCTGCAAGCCCGATCACTGGAGAGTGGTGGTATTTTCCTTGCTGGTTATAATTCAATACGTCCAATGTCTGCAAATGAAAAGCAGTATCTAAAATATTGTGTAGCAGCTCGCTTAGCTCAGAGTTTGGTCATGGGCGTTTATACCTATTTACAGGATCAATCAAATGATTACGTATTAGTTACACAAGAATACGGTTGGAAACTAATTGAAGAACTGTGGGGTGAACATTTCTCAAAAATCGATGAGATATGGCAAACCTCCGCCGACAAATATCTTACTCAGAGTATTAAATAGTATTTTAATAATAAAGTTTTATAGATTGCAATAATCATATGGTAATATACATATGTTTGTCAAAATTAAACATACAAATAACAGAAAATTGTATTAAGCATTTTTTGAAATTCAACAGGTAAGATAGACACTTAGAAAAAGTAATGTTTATAAAGGACTTACGACAATTGCAATTTATCGTATATGCTTTGCTCCAAGTATGCTACTATTCATCAAGCATAAATATACTTGCAGCAAAAGTAATAACAAATTTTATATATCAAAATATTTTAAGATGTTTACTGCAAGTAAAAAATTGAAAAAAGGGTGCAAAAAATTCTTTTATTTGCTGCTGAAGTAAATATCTTCAAATTAAAGTTTAATATGTACTTACTTACTTACTTAGGTGGCGCTTACAACCGTAAGTTAGTTTTAGCCTGTTGTAAGCCTGTTGGTAGCTCCAAGTTTCGTCAGGTTGTCCTCTACTTGGTCCTTCCAACGGAGATGCGGTCACCCTCTTCTGCGTTGACAGCCACTGGGTACCGAATCGAATATTTTCTTCGCTGGAGCGTCGTCTTCCATCCGCTCAACATGACCTAGCCAACGAAGCCACTCGATTTTATGTTATACAGCTCATACAGCTCATCGTTCCATCGTATTCGGTACTCGCCATTGACGCAGATTGGTCCGTAGATCTTACGAAGGGTCTTTCTCTCGAAAGCTCCCAAAGTCTTTTCATCAGAGCTGCTCAACGTCCGGGCTTATGCTGCATATAACAAGACGGGCATGATTAGAGACTTATAGAGCGTGACTGTTGTCCGTCGAGAGAGGGCTCTGCTCTCAATTGCCTACTGAGACCAAAGTAACACCTGTTGTCAAAAGATATCCTTCGTTTTATCTCTCTACTGATATCGTTGGTGGAGTTAATGCTGGATCACTTCACAACCTCGAAGGAGGTGTTGTCAACAGTCACGTGGCTGCCAATACGCTGGGACTGTTTGTTTGTTGACACCAGATATTTCGTGTTATCTGTCTTTACTGCAGGACCCATGCGAATCGACTCTTTTTCTAATTTGGCGAATGCTGCACTGACTTCACGTGTGTTATGGCCATTGATATCAATATCATCAGCATACACTAGCAGCATAAAACTCTTTTAGAATATTGTGACGTTTTGTGTCAGATCAGCAGCTCGAATGATCTTCTCCATAATTAGGTTAAAAAGTCGCACGATAATTAATCACCTTGTCTGAAACCTCGGTTGGTAACAAATGGGGGGAGAGGTCCTTTCCGATTTTAACTGCGCTGCTGGTGTTGCTCAGTGTCATTACACATATACGGATTAATTTTGCAGGCATATCAAATTCAGACATGGTGGAGTATAGGTGATTCCTTATTGGTCTGATGACGCCCAATCAGCTGGCTTACGATGGGCTCCAGTCTTTCACATTATACGCTCGACAGGGCCTTATATGCGATATTAAGAAGACTTTTCCCAAAGTAGTTGGCACAAATAGTGGGATCGCCTTTCTTTCATTCCGACCATATTCTGCATAGAAGCTTGTGAATGCATTTAAATAGGGCTTCGCCTCCGTTCTTAAACAGCTTAGCGGGTAAACCATCTGCTTCCGCGGCTTTGTTGTTCTTAAGCCGTCTTATGGCTGTCAAGACTTCATTATAGTCGGGCAGCGGAACTTCAACACTGTTATCCATAATTGGGGTTTCCGGGATATCATCTCTATTGGCGAGATTGTTGTCAACATCGACAAAAACTTGCGAGGCAACTACGAAAAATAAAAACCTTCCGAATTTTCATAAACCAACTCGACAACTGCTAAACTGATCACTTAGGGGGGTCCGGACGATAGTACATGTTGGCGCGCATGGTAGGACAAACCAGGCATTTGACCATTGGAACGCTCGAAACAGCAGACTGACAACATGTTAACTTGAAATCAGAACTTTTTAATATCCAAGGTCATCACGCCAGGAGGCGGATTCTGTAACTGTGAGAAATATTCCGTGAACACAAAATAAAAAACTCACTTTCACGCGCAGTGTTCACATTAGTGAACCAACACAAAGTGCAAATGCACATCACTGTGCTGAATGAAAAACCCAAGTAGCTGAATGACAATTTCAAAGAGCTGAATTGGAGTTGACAGCTAATATTTCTAAACAAAATAAAGGAAAAAAGAAATTCAAAACTTTTCGGTTACAAAAATCATGCTGCAAGACCCTTCTTTCTAAGTCGGTGAGTGGCTCCATTTTCTGGGGGCTATTTACGCCACTCCTTTGAAAAAGTGCAAATTGAATTTTTATTACGATTTGCATATGTTCACAACGCCATTTAGCTGTGAAATTTCGACATACATACATGTCGTTATCTAAATCAGATTTGGATGATCAAAAAAAACTCAGGTACTATGCATGGTATAAGAACCCAGGTAGACTCATTAGAGTTGAGTTCCGAGAAATAGATGTCCGTGTACTGTCAAACTCGAAGTTAGTATTAGGTCTGATCGCGTATCCAAAATATTTTAACAATTTGTATAAATTTTACAAATTTTTACAAGAAATCCGTCCGTTTACCCAAAAAACTTGCAAGTGAGAAAGAAAAAATGATAGTAAGATTTTTCTCTTCAGTCCAGTTTTGAAAAGTTTTTGCTGGCTGATTTTTTACTTGCAAAAATTTTAATGAAATAAAAAAAAAAAAAACGTCTAAAACAGATGTTTTAAATGTACAAAATAAATAAAAAATGGTTAAGCAAATAAAATTGTTCTTTTTTTACATATTTTTAACATATGTACCATATGTTGAATTTGTCATGCGCAAAATCCGCTTTTTTCGCATTTTCTCAAATTTTAAAAATTAGCTAGACGTGTTTTTTTTTTTTTTAATTTTCTTTTCAGCTTTCTTTGACAGTTCGACATGCATTGCAAATTTTAACAAATTTTCTGTTCGGGTACTTTTTTACATTTTCATTGTCTAGCGAGAGAGTTTTTTTCTTACTCTCAAAAAATTGTTACTGGCAAGTTTTTACTGTAAAAGTACGCGAATTGCCACATGTTGAATTCTGTAAAATATTGTGGGGAAAAATAGTTTATTGGGATTTTCTTGTCGGAAAAACCCAAATAATACTTGAAAATTACTTGAGCTTTTGTTTTTGTTTAATTATTGATATAGCTAAATTTTTTAAATAATGTCATTACAATTTTCGTTTGATTTGGCTAAACTTTAAATTAAAACTTTTTCCATTGCAATTGTGATTGCTTCCAATTGATATGAAATATATTAGTTTATCATTAATCGAATCCAACAACGGGACTCCCCCATTTCCTTATGCGTGTGAGTATTTGGGTTGTTTATACATATTGTCTGTTTGCTTTCGAAGACTGTTTTCAGAAATCCTACTTAGCTTTAGTATAGACAGGATTTTTTTAAGAGATATGGCATTACTGTATTTTGACATTATATGGATACGAATTTTTGCTGTCATTCTTATGAGTCTACCTGTGTTCTTATACCATGGGTACTATGTAAATATGCATATAAGTGTTGAAATTGAATTTAGATAACTCTCCTTCTTGCTTCTATTCTGGTAGCTGCGATCGCGCACATCCCTTAGCTCGCGCTTTGCTTCCATCAAAGAAATTAGCAACACCACTTCAACTCTTGAGTTACTTACTTTCTTACTTAGGTGGCCGTAACAACCCGTGTCCGGGTTTTGGCCGACATAGGGCTTCCTTAGCCTGGTCCATCCATCGGAGGCATGGTCTTCCTCGTCGTCGTTGAATAGCGACCCTCGCCTCGAGCACCTTTTTCGCTGGAGCTTCGTCGTCCATACGATGGACATGACCCAGCCAGCGTAGTCGTTGCACAGTTATACGCTGAACTACGTCAATGTCTTCGTAGAGCTCATACAGCTCGTGGTTCATTTGGATGCGATAGTCATCGCCGACTCGAACAGGACCGACGATTTTGCGAAGAACTTTGCTCTCGAACATCCCCAGAGCGGCTGCGTCAGTTTGCGAAACTACCCATGCCTCAGCGCCATAAAGAAGCACAGGTAGAACGAGCGTCTTGTAGAGTGTTAGTTTTGTCGATCGAGAGAGGGCTCTGGAACTTAGTTGCTTACTGAGCCCGTAGGTGCATCTATTAGCAATTATTGTTCTTCGCCTTATCTCCAGGCTGATTTCGTTGTTGGTATGGATGGCGGTGCCAAGGTATACAAACTCCTTGAGTACTTCAAAGTTATAGCTGCCGGATGAAACGTGGGAGTCTAAACGCCGCGCTCCCTTGTTTGTATACAGCATATATTTTGTTTTACCCTCATTTATCGTCAAACCCACTTTGGCTGATTCCTTTTCGATAGCGGCGAAAGCAGCAGTAACATCTCTCTTGGTTCTGCCGACAATATCAATATCATCAGCGTACGCAAGGAGGATCAATTCATCGCCGCCGGTTTTAAACAATTCAGCTGACAGGCCGTCAGCACCTGCTGCTTTATTGTTTTTGAGTCGTTGGATAGCAACTCGAACCTCTTCATGGCTAGGTGGTGGTACTTCCACTCCGTCATCGTTGATTGGTGGCTCTGAACTGCGCTCTCCATGGGCGGCATTGGTGGAATCGTCGCCAGTAAGTAACTGGCAACTCTTGAGTTAGCCGCCATAATTACCCTATATGAATAAAATTTATGAGAGATATAAATACATTTAAATTTTAAATTATAAGTGTTACAAATGCTTACCTATTTCTTCTTTCAAAAACACGCTTTCTTGCCCGATTTTTTCATTGTTTACTTCATTACTTCACTTGTTAAGAATAAGGGTATCTTGCAACCATTTTTTCATTATGTTATTGTAAAAACTACTACGTTTCTTCAGCAAAATTACGTTTTAGGTACTTAAACTCACCAAACATTTTATTTTGCCACCCAACATCACTGTTCAGATTGCTGATTGGCACTGTTTGCACGTCATTCAAATTGAAGGATCATTCAAAATTTGTTGTTGTTTTTCCAGCTAAAAAATAGATGAACTACTGCGAGAGCGGAAATGAACTTTCAACACTTCATCGCATCAATCAAAATTTTGATGGAGCTCCAGACCTGCATCAATCAATCACAGGGTTGCATAACCAACTTTTCTGGTACTTACAACAACAGTTTTTGTCGGCATCGGCCATTCAATCAAAAAATCAAGTGTGAGCAGCTATTCCAGGAAATATCTCGAAGAGAGTAAGAGAGAACAAAAAACGCCATATTCTTCATTCAATTTGAATGACGTATAAACTCTGCCATTGCTGCCATGTACTGCAATCAAAAAATGACCTCTCGCTCGCTCTCGCTCTGTGCTTTTGACAGATTTTTATTGAAAGCAACAACAAAACGAGTAGATTGTTTGATTGGCCCATATTATACGATGTCCGTTTGTCCGACCTTTGTTGTTGCTTTCAATGTGAATCTGTCAAAATACAGTGTGAATGAGAGCGGATGAACTTTTTGCCAGGCGGACAAAATATGTTCATTCTGTCTGCTGTTGATGTCAGCAGACAACGAACAGAACGAGCAGCAGAACACTCTGAAACTTTCAATCACTTTTGTATCTACGCAAAACAAAGTGCAGTAGAAAAGGTCATCAAACTAAATGAAATGTCGAATGTGTCCGCCCTAAATTTTCTGTCGTGTGACTAATCAGCGGACCAGAGAGTAAAAAGTGTACAATGTCGTCGTACATGTGCATGTTTTTTTTTTTGAGTTAGAACCTTAGGTAAATCCATGATACAATGATAAGGTAGGGCCGCTTCGCTGAGAGCTCTCACGCGTCAACGAAGAGTAGATAATGAGAAGGAAAATATATGTCAAAACGACTTTGAACAGCTGATTTTGACACCAATCTCGCTTTATTCTGCTTTCTACTCCATTCCTCTCCGAGTCGACCCTACCTTATAATTCTGCCATGGGTAAATGTAGAAAGTCGCTTATCACTTTTTGATTGATTGTCTCTCGACCGGAAGTGGTGGGACGAACCAAGCCTAAACCTTCCTGAGCTAGCTGGAAGACTGTATCCGGTACGATATCCAAGGGACACTATATATAATAAAATCTTGATTAGTTGAAATATACTTATACACGTCTGTGGGGGTATTTTAGGCCCCTTTATGTATTACAACTCAATTAAGTAGACTAGATTCAACTACATTTTTTCGTAAAACGTATGACATACATTTCTGTTAAGCCATGTGGTTTACATAGATCAACTGAAATGCATATAACGCGTTATACGAAAAAAATTAAGTTGAATCTAGTCAACTTAGTTGAGTTGTAATACATAATAGGGGCGCCTTAACTTCGGTCAAACCGAAGATGATCTCTTACTTCTTATTCCCTTACGTAATATAACAACAATAACGTAACAACTGCAAGTATTGGTTTAATTATAACCGATATACAATGTCCTTGAAAACACTTCATTTTGTAATGAAACTACAAAATATACATTAGATGCAGTGCGTTTATTTTTCTTCCCTACTTATGATTTACATTTCATTTTCAAAAAATAAACTACGATATACTATCTCTTCATTTACTTATACAATTACTTAATAAAACTTTACGAGTTTTATTTATTTTGTTTTATAAATTTATATATAGCACATGTATATATTTTTTAATATATAAAATAGTTTTTTAAAATATTTTTGGTTTCAAATTTGTATATTTAAATAGTTTTGTTAAATTAAAGCAAATAAAATTGGGCATTTTTAAGAAGAAATAAAATTGTTATAAAAATTATGAAGTCATCGTATTATTCAAAATTAAAAAGGAAATTGCAAAATTTTCATTGAGTACGCATTCTAAATTTTCTCCAACAAGGCCTTTTTAACTACAATCGAATTATTTCAAACTAATTTTTCCTAAAACAAAATTAAAAATTTAAATAAATAAAAAATAACAGCTACATTTTAGACAAAACTTGTATCCACAATATAAGTTATATTATCACACTTGTGAAAACAAGTTTTATTTTAAGGGCATTGGGTTCTTTCATCTTATCTTTCGCTAACGACATCTTGGATTAACACCGATTATAATGATAAAAATTGAAGTTTGAAAGAGATACTCTTCAATTAGACAGCTCAGTGGGATTGACATTTTTGGTCGAAACAGACGACAACGTGATTAGAGGTGGCACTGATGATGTTGTAGTCGCTGCAATTAGAGATTTTGTTGTTGCTGTTACTGCCGCATGTCGCTGTCTTGTTAGGGGGGCACTTGATGCACTTTGCTGTCGGCGCCGTTTATTGATAAACGCAAAGGAAGAGTTCAGCACTTGTTGCATTGCTTGTGCTGATGAGGTGCCCACATTTGCAGTAGAAATTGTTGCCACCGCGTTAAATCCTGTCGAGGTAGATGCATTGTGCGACTCAAGCCAAGGTAACATGAAGTCAGCATTTGTACTCAACTTAGGTATCAGTTCTCCGAATGCTTGCACTGGTAAATCATTAACGAAGCAAATCATTTGTATCGCATCAGGCGGTGGATAGAAACTGAGCATTGGTTGCGGCTCTGGTGCACTTTGTAGTTCATCCTTGCAATGGCGCCGCTTTAACTTTTCTATGCGTCGTTGTTCACGTATCTGTTGCACATCCCATTTTTTGCGCCTTTTTTCATCAACTTCTAGTTTGGAGTGTCTCTTAAGGAACGTTTCGTCTGACAGGTCTTCTGTACCCTCAATGCAATAAGATACTGAAATTTCGTGCTCAGTCCATTTTGGTATTTCCAGCATAGGTTGAGAATCGGTTTGTAAAGCGTTGATATCATCTTTCAGAAAGCCATCAAAATCGCAGTTAAACTCCTCATCCTCCCATGCACGCGTGCAATAACGCTGCGTGGTACTAATATAGCCACAACGACGTGCTTTAGCGTGATGCTGATGTAGCGGTGAGTGATTATTTGACGGCTGTGCAAGCGATTGACCATGATACTTAGATATATTCTTTGGCGACAAGCTTAACGCAGGTGAGCATGTTGTGTGCTGGAAAGAATTATATTTATAAATATAATAAAGAGTTGAAAATACTACTTTATGAGACGATACCTGTTCTGTTTCTGCGAGAGAATCACAGCTAGCCGACTCGTCCGAATGTAGCTCCGGAGCATGCGTAAGCATCAACGGCATTTGTTTCCCACCACGACTAGGTGTAGGTGCGGTAATGCACAGCTTAACAGCACTTGTCGATGCAGCGCTAGCCAGGGGTTTGCGCGGTTTCGCACCTCGTGGAATTTTTAGGAGAACATTTGTTACGCTTTTTGAACGTTTAGACGTCGACGACGTGCCATCATTACTGTTCTCCGTTTCTACCCCGTCCTCGCCATCATCGTATCCAGTACCTCCATCACCACTCTGCGTTTTACTAGCATTATGCTTAGCATTGGACCCTACTTGATGCCTTGTTGTTTCTTCCAATTCCGATGCAGAATCAGAAGCCGTTGAGAGCGGACTTTGAAAACCCGCAGTGTTGACACGATGAAGTATTATCTTGCTTATTAATTTACCATTGCATTCACCTATGATATTTGCGTTCTTCCCACCGGCCGGCTTCTCGATGGAGTTTGTGTTTGTTGTGGTTTCTTGAATTATATAATTTTTCTTTGCGGTTTTAGCTGCTTTTTCTTGCTGTTCCTTCGTCACCTTTTCATCTTTTAAATATTTAACGTCTTCCGTTGTCGTGCGCGCAGGCTGCACTGTTTCGGTTTCCACTTTGCACTGAATTTTCGCTAGTGGCGGTGGCGGCAACTTTGAGACCTCACCACCGCCTGCTACCACACGCTTCATTTGACGTTGTAACTGCTTTTGCAGTTCTTGCACTTGTGCCTCTAATTGTACATTTTTCGATTTAAAACTTTCGTTTTCCTCTCGCAGACTGGTGAGCACTTTGTCTTTTGCCATTAATTGGTCACTTTGTTCCTGTATGAGATCGAGATGCAGTATTAACATGGCTTTTAACTGCTTGTTATCTTTCAGCAGCGCCAAAACGTCTTGACCGTTGGCAACAGCACCGCCGCTATTACCACCTGCGTTACCAGCAGCATTATTTGCACGAATGTAGGTCTTGCTTTCGCTGTTGTGGCAATAAACGTGGTCCAGAAATTTGTTGTTCGGTGTTTTATTGCATTTATTTTCCATTTTATGACATCAATGGATTTGTTTATTTATTTTTGAAATCGAGTTCGGAATATTTCACAATTATTTGTTTTTGTTTTGACTTTCGTTTCGCTCTGCTTGCAAAGTTGTTTGTTTGCAAATACCTTTCCCCAATATCCAAGATTTGTTCACCACACCACTTTGACAGCTTCAGAAATGCGTAATTTTTCTTTCTCCAAGTCAGCTATTCAACGCGTTTTGTGCTGATGCAAATTTTTTGCTTTTTTTATTGCGTTATCTCAGAAATCAAATTTCAATATTTTGAGGTCATATCGCACTTTTTTTTGTATAAATTTATAATCTTTGAATGTATTAAATGTTGTTCTTATGTTTGTGATAGTTTAACACACCTATTTTGGGTTGGTTTATCACGATTTTAGTAAATATTGTTCACTGAAAATTTCGTCAATTGGCCACACGGCGTTTATTTTCATTTTGGCATTTTACATATTTTCACCACGAGTTGAGCGAAACATGGCGGAGAGTGCGTCCTCTAAGGAATATTTACATAACAAATTGGAAGCACTGTCAATTATCCCAGTCAACTGTTTCTTTAGGTTTTATGACCGCTGCTTACATTAGCCTCACTCATGGTAGAATTATAAGGAGAGTGACTATAATTGTCAAATCTAAGTTGACAGCTCATAGAAAATCTTCATACGCTTTCTTTTTTCACCCTCTTTTTCACTCGTATTCATTCGCAAAATTGATTTTGATACTTATGACTGAGGTCAAACGGTGATCGTTTGAACGGCATTCAATGAACTATTCCTATTCTCTTTCACATTTTGATTGCAGGTCCGTCAGACGGCATTGAAGTGATTGGTGTTCAATGTTTGACATATCATAAGTTTCATTACTGTTTCGCCTCCCTTTTTATTTCGTACGAGTACTATAAAAATTGCTCTTATTTTGCAAGTTTGAAAAGTAATTGACCAGTTGAGTTTGGAAAGTATTATTGAGCCCATGCACGCTGCAATAAAGAAGGTAGTAGTGACATTTGGCTACATTCACAAAATGGCTATTATATGTTGTAATTTGCCTGTATATATAATATTTTATTTTTTTCAATTTTTTCATTTTCTACTTTGTACCATTTTTGACAACCTATTACCGCCTAAAGAACTGTCACTACCACCTGGTTAGCTGCATCATGCAATTATGTTCACACAAACGGTGACCATAGGTTGTCATTTGCTTGGATATTACTTTTTTGTTGTACTTTTTTAATTTTCTACTTTGTACCATTTTTGTCAATCTTTAAAAATGTAGAAATTGAAAAAGTTATTAGAAATCAACAACTCGATGCTTATAAACTTTGTTCACTTGTTAATTTTGTTTTGTTTATTCATTGAAATGTCTGAAGTCTGTTTTAAATTCATATGAAAATTTTCTTCACTCTGAAATCTGATCTTGAATATTAAACAACTTGTTTTATAAACCAAACTTGTAGTTAATATTTACATATAAGAAGTTCTGTAGATTGTGCCTCGAAGTATTATATCTTCAATAGGTTATGGGCCCAGACCAAAAATACTGAAACAATTTTGTGCAAAAAATAAGGAAACCAACAATAACCTAAAAATATTTCAAGAAGAAACACAATATACGATGGCTGCAACTACATAACAAAATGGAAGAAACATTACTAAATGGAAGAAACTACTCAACGTGGAAGAAAGAAGTTACAAATACGTCTTAGTGGGTTATTCAGAAGAGTCAAAGGCGTATCGTTTATGGAAACGAGATACACGAACTATAGTTAAGAGCCAAGACGTAAAATTTTTCGAAGAATAATTCCAAGTTGATTGTAAAGAAGTTGAGAATGCGGGGTTTTACGAGCATAAATTTAAAGAGCGTATGGAGAAGGAAAGCAATATTGATAAGAAATGTATAAAAGAAATACATGAATAAGTCGATAATGAATCAGAAGAAGAAATTTTCCTTGATAGCTCTTCAGAAAATACAGCAGCTCATGAAAGAGATGAGTTAGCTCCAAAAGACAGCGATGCGCCACAAAATTCGATGAGAGAATAGTTACGATCATGGAGTTTTGCTAAGAAGCATGAAGCAGTAAAATCAGCAGTAAGTAAAAATATTCTCGATCCGAAAAATTTCAAAGAAATGTTAGATGCTCCTAATTCAAAGGAATGGTTTCGAGCTCTAGATAGTGAGTATAATTTGTTGATCAAAAATGAAACATGGGAGCTAGTACACTTACCTGAAGGGAGATCACCAATCGGATGGAAGTGCGTCTTTAAAACAAAATATAGGCGTGATGGTTCCGTTGAAAAATTTAAAGCAAGACTAATTGCCAAAACAAGAATTTAGTATTGACTACATGGACACATTTGCTCCAGTACTTAGACAAAGTTCACTTCGTCTTGTGTACGCTCCATCAGTTGAAAAGGACTTAGAGTTACGACAGCTTGACGAACCAACAGCATTTCTCAACGGTGACTTAGAAGAAGATATATGCACGGAACAACCAGATGGCTTTATTAAGATAATAATGTATTTTATTAATAATGTATTTCAATGCGCCGGGTAGAGAATTTCAGTGCAATAAGCTTATATATCATCAGCCAAACTGCAATAAATTCATTTTCGATAAGTACACATGTTCCAAATCAAATAGTTTGCAAACTTTCAACGGCTATGTAGCTTGCTGTCCTGAATGCTTCATTATTAACTGCGTTACAACTTCCAAATATTTAGGGATTTGGCTAGACTCGAAGATGACATGGTCAGAGCATACGAGCCCACTAAAGAGATACGCGTCATCGGCTTTACGACAAATTTATCAATAAAAGACCTTGTGTACAAAAAAATTATTGACTTATGTCTATTATGGTATTTTACACTCAAGATTTGAATATGGACTGGCTTGTTGGGGCGGTACACATCGTAATAAAATCACCCCACTGCTTATCGCTCAAAAGCACAGCATTCGATCATCTGCAGTAAAAGTCGAATTGAAAATAGCTTTCCACTCTTCAAAAACCTTGATATACTTCCACTTAAACATTAATACAAACTACAATTTAAGAATTAGCAGACTCAATCAAACCGTAGTTCCACCGCATAGTACACAGATCTTCCTAAACTCTTCACATTCTTCGATAGCTCCGAGGTTGTATAATAGTATGACAGATACTATTCGTTGATACGTGATAAAAATTCCTTCCTTAAAAAAGTAAAATCTAGGCTCTTTTATTTTACTATGAGGAATTAGATTAAGTACTTCGTCTGCAAATATGATTGCAGTGGTTACACATGCTTCTTTTCTAATCTTTTCTTATATTTTTCTTATGATTTATTTTGTTCATATTTTAACTTTCAATTAATTTAATTTAAAGTCAGTTATCAATTAAGACAAAAAATAACAAAAAAAGTATTTATTTAATTTAAAACATGTGCATGTTATTTTTAGATCCCAATAATGATATTGTGTATCTTCTAATCGCATATATAAATACCCAGAATTCGCCACTAGCTCTCGAGCTACAGGATGCAGATTTATGAAATATTGTTATATCCTAGAACAAAACAAATGTTGTAATAAATTTGTATGTTATTTTTTATAATAAAATCAATCAATCAATTTTACCGTTGGGTTTTTTAGAACAGCTTTTGTATTTTGATTGGTGTCTATAAATGCTTTTAATTTAATTAAAAAATATTCGAATTGTTCGAGATCACAAAAAAAAAAATCCAATTTTTGGATATAAATAAATTTATTTTAAACTTCAATATCGCAACACCTGTTGAAATTTCAGTCTAAATTTTTACAGACATTTCTTTCACCCAAACCATTGCTAACTCTTTTATCCGTTGCTTGTGTTAAGATCTGAAAACAAGCCAGTGTCATACTATTAGATTGCTGAATTGTTCGTAGTTTTGATAACGCAGCAATCATTTATACGTCTTGTCACCCATCCGCTTTTTAACAATCTAGCAATAGGTCAACCCTTTAAAAAACGCGTTACTGAGGCAAAGAATAATTTTTCTTGCCAAATTGAATTTTGAAAGTTTTCGTTTTCATGTTGTCATACAAAAACAAAAACTTACAAAAAAATAGTTGGCCGCTTGAGTCAAAGCACGTAGACAAGCGTCGAGAACGATCTCGTTGTGAGATGAGCATAGCATAAACTATATCTATGGTACAATGAAAAGAAGGTAGCATCGCGGATGATTGCACTCTCTTTCTCAGCTACCATAATTGTCAAAATCATTGAAAATAATTTTCTGTCACTTGGCAAACTAAGTTTCCACGTAATTCTGTTTTTGCTTTTTTTATAATAATGGTTGTCGGCTCTCAGCAGCGCGTCTACCTTCATTTGCTCCATCTATCCGCATTTAACGTTTAGAAGAAATTTAAAAGGACGAGCCATACTATAATGAACAAGGTAGACGCAGGGCTGCTAGTGCTCTCTTTTTATCAACCATAATTGCTAAAATCGTTCATAATTTTTTCAGTATACATTCTGTTTTCTTATTTTCTATAAGCTTTGACAGTTTTGAGTCTACGCTCTCCCTGTGAATCTCCTGCTCTGCTCTCAACAAATAAACGCAATCGCCTATATGGCAGACATTACGACATCACCCAAATTTGTTTTATGCATTTCTAATATTGAAGAATTTCGTCGTAAAGTTCGCAATTCGGTGCGTGTGTTAAAATTGTGGTAATTTTAATGAAAATATAGTACAACCTTTTTAATAAAAACTTTAACATATCCATATAATAGTATATTAGTACTATATTATATAATATTATAATTATTTAAATGGCGAGTGTTCACAAAAAAGAAAACATATTTTTAGATGTTAAAAAAAAATAAAATTTTTGTAAGGATGGTTTCTCCCGCTTCATTTATTTGGCCGACATTTTTCTGCTTCCTTGTTTTCATTTCATTATGTTAGTCAAGGTTGATTTATAAGGTTGTCGCAGGGCTGATCACACTCTCTTCTCAGTACCCACATTTGTCAAAACCAGCCAATTTTGCGAACGACTACTAAATAAAAACGGATGATAATAGAGACCACTTGCAGATTTTCTATGAGCTGTCAACTTCGATTTGACAATTATGGGAACTCGCTCTCTCCCTTGCGACAACCTTATAAATCAACCTTGATGTTAGTCACGTTTTTTGTTTCGTTTGTTGTATTTTGTGCCAGTTGACGAGCTCCGATGACGAGCTGCGCAGTAGATTTATTTTTTTGTCCAGTGAATATGTTGTCTTTATATAATTGTATCATGCACCTATTTCTAATTTGATAGGAGAATAAAAAACAAATATCAGGATTTATGTTTGTATTCTTTTCAGTTCATTTGAATTTTCAGATTATAACGTTGCGATCAAAAGGTTGTGTCCGACATCGTGTCGAAATCTTGCTGTCGCCCAAGGTATATTAATCCAGGTATTATTAATAGCGACTGCGCTGCCGAGCTGTGGGCATTGAATGTCAAAAACAAGTGATGTACACCGAAACAAAACTAACAAGGGATTTTTTTTATTTTTAAATCAAACATTTCACGTCACATTGTTCTCATTAATGGGTTTCACAAGCTGTCGTATTTGGTTGTATTGTTGTATTGAGCTATTCTCTCACAATAGCTGTAAAATTTTCGTTGTTGGCTTCCACATAAACCTAATTTACGACAATACAATCTCGATTGATATGTTTACTGTTTGTCCTAGTACTATTTTTGTATCGAGCATGTTATTTCCGCGTATATTTCATAAGTAACTAAGCTTTATTTTTTATTCTTTGCGTTTAGTTTAGACATTTTAGTTTAAAAAAATATATTTTCTTCAGTCACCTGTCTGTTTCTTCAGACAGCTGTATAAATACGACATACAACAAAAAATACCCTCAGAGGTGTGTTCACAATTATTGTATTTTTTTTTAATGAAAATGCAATACGACATATGCAATATGTGAGCTTGTGAAAACCCTAATTATATTTTTAAGCAGGTTTATAGAAGCTTTAGCTTATAATATTATTATACATGTCCAAATATAATTATTCTTATCTAACAAATATCAAAAGGGTATGTATTAATAATAGATATATTCTTATGCTGCCTATACACTAAGGTGGGTAAAAAAAAAACACTTTTTTCGACACTCATATTCTGGGAGTTGAATTCAAGTAGATCTTAAATCCAAGAGGATATCAAAATCCGTGGATAAATTTTGCCACACTCTGAGATGGTTGCAGTAACCAGCCTTGCCTGCGACCAAAATATTAAACGATTTTAATATTGGCGTAACCTGGTTTGCAACCGTCAATGAGTTGCATAAATTTAAATAAAAGACTAATAAATCAAAAACTGAAGCAAAAACTTTTAGGAAATAAAAAACTCTTAAAATTCCGCCTCTAAAGTGATTGTTTTAAATTTGATTGAAAAATGAGGTAGAATAATAGAAAAATTTGGCAATTTTTCTAAGTTATAAAAAATTTCATGTATTTATAACTTTTCCGAAATATGTACCCACTTATCTCTTTAAAAGGTTGTTACATTTTGCAACATACAGTTCTTTTAATAAATTTAAAAATAGTATTAATATTTGAGTTTTTGATATAAATAATTGTGCATTAATTGTGCCATAGCTTTTGTTGAAATCGCTCCAGTTTTTTGTTTTTAAAAATCTGCAAAAATGAACTATTAAACTGAATATTAAAAATATGTCGTTTTAAAAATTATTTTGTCCCCTTTTCAGAATATCCCTTTTCTATTTCAGAAAAACAACATCGTTAAATAGGGGCTTTCAGACGAACGTAAATGTCAGCGGACTTGGGCATGTCCGATGACATGTTCGATCGTTCGAAAGCAAAAGAGACGGTCGGACCGACATGTCCGATGAAAATCAAAAAATTTGGATTTTTCTGCCGGTTCGACCGACATGTCGTTCATGTGAAAGCATGTCGGACTGACTCGGTGCATTTTTCATTTTATTAAAATCGTCAGCGAGTGAACAACAACGGAGCGGATAAAAATTATGAAGAATATAAATATGGTAAACGTTCCAAACACTAAGTTGTGGATAGAATTTATTAATTTTCCTGTAATATGAAAAATTCAATTTAAAGCATACAAAAATAGAGTGAAAATGTCGGTCAATTATAACAGCAACCAAAAATTCTTTAGCCATTACGCCGATGTGTTCTGCGTGAGAATCTGCAAATAATGAAGTCGTCGTACATGTCCAATTGTTTGAAAGCTCAAGAAAATATTCCCGTTATTTTGTCTTCGTACAATGTACGCTGACATGTACGTTCATCTGAAAGCCCCTAATGTCATCACCTCATTTATATAATACTACCTTCCTTTATTCTACCATGGCTGTCGCCTGGCAAGCAAAGATAACAAGACAGGAAACTTCTGTGGGGAATCCTTGTTCACCTAAAGTAGAACACACGTACAAGAAAAATTCGTTCACCTCGAATTTCTTAACGCTCATCTGACTTTGTTTTTGCTCAACTGTCAATTTGCAAAAATAGTGAGGTGAATATGTCAGTTGCTAATTATGCTACTTAAAAGTTATCTGTAAAGTGCATTAATTATTTTCAAATAGGTTAAACATATTTATTGTTGTACTGTAGCTTCATGTAAAATGTACTTTTATACATAAAAAACACATTATTTTTTTCCAAAAAGTAAACAACTTTTACGTGAAAGATTCGGGTTAAAAATATCAGCTGTTCAAATTTATGAATGAAATAAATTTTTTTTTCCATTTCATTGTCAGTAGTAGAGTTGCCAATTTCACTTTTTTCAGGCTAGCTTTTAATATGAAAAAAAAACAACTTAAGATATCGATAAGGTGTTATAGCGGTCTGTTTAGCCACTAAATTATAAGGATTGAATATCTTTTATTAATCCTCAACGATGTCTCACCAAAATTGGACGTTTAAGCTCGGTTTAACTAGATATTTTAGCATTCGTATAAGTTAAGTTGACTTAAACTATCATGGATGTGTTTCTTTTTTGCCTAAATTGAGTTTAAACTATGTCACTAATATTTCCATTTTTATTTTTAATATTTTTTTCCCACATAATAATTTAAAAAATTTTGTATTTTTCAGGTGAGCTTTACTATTTCTTATTTTGAAGCAGTTTTTATGAAACATTATGTGAAAAAAATTAATTTAAAATTCTTATGTTGTTTTTCAAGTGGTACCTTGACACCACATACATCGCATACACAAAACCACTACACAATAAACCATATTTAACTAATCATATAAAAACAAAGCTTGCGCTTTGCACAAATTAAAAAAAATTTGCTTTAAATTTTTTTTTAGGAAATTTAAAAGTCTTCTTGATTTTGTACTTCTAAAAACCAAGCAGAAATGTAAAATCTATATAAAAAAAATTTAAATTAATGATAAAACTGTATTTTTTACTTTTTAAAATAGCACATTCCTAAACTAAAAATAGATACTTTTGAAGTGGCTTAATTTTTGCACTGCATAAAAATAGACTTCAAATATCCAAAAAGGGGTAAGTTGCAACCACTGTATTTACTAAACGGAAAATCTGATCCGTTTAGTAATATCCTCTATATTACAAAAGCACCAACATTTTTTTTAAATATCCTCTTTTGAAAAAAATCAATTTGACGAAGCCTCCCACACAAGCGGCCCCTATGTGCGATGTGCTGGATTTATTATCGCTCGTGAATTTTTAAATCACTTGTTTTTATTTGATGCAAAATTTTAGTTGATTTATAAGCACATAATGGGTGGCAGATGGGGTGTGGGTGTGTTCAGAAGAAATGTTTAGGGGCAAAAAATAATAGGACCAGCTCATACATTTTACTACTCTAGGGGTCAATTCGCGAGAGATATGAGTACTAATCGACACTTTTTGTGTTTTTCGCATTGAGACCCAGAGAAGGGCGGCAGATAGGGGGTAGGTATGTTCGAAAGAAATACTGTGGACTGTAATAGTTTTACATAATAATATATAGGCACCCTGTACCCGTGCAGTTTCTATGCTCTCTTCTGCTTGTTCCGTTTGTTTGTGGACGCATATACACATGTGTGTATATGCATACGAGTATCGATGGCATGATAAACGAACGGTTTTTAACTTCAACTTTGAAAAGGTTAATAATCATAGAAGCTGAACGAGTAAAGACGTATTTAAAATAAAGTTTACTTCTATATAAAATAAAACCGCGTCTAAACCTCAGAAGTGGGATTACCGAATTTTTTAAAAAAAAAAATAAATAAGTAAATATTACAAGCAACGAAATGGCCTCTAATGGAAATCCAGCGGCTGAGCGCCAGACGCCCCTTTCCGATAGTGGAGAAGATTTCCACGGATTTCCATCGCAAGAAGGGTTGCATCATATTCCGAAAACTTCCGTCAATGCAGCCAACCAACTGGACAACGAGTTGCTCGAGCTCAAAAAACGCATTGGAATTGCTGAGCTGCGTAAGCGATTGGCTGATTTGGAGGGCTCACTACAGCCGCCCAGTGCCACCTGTTTCCGTGGTGCCGGCAAGCTAGATTTTAGCGACGTGGAGCACGCTGTGCCCAGTTTCAGCTGATGTGGCATGTACGAGGCTGACAAATGGCTGAGCGATTTCGAAAAATGCTGCGACTCCTTAGGGGCCAACGACCAATACCGCCTGCAGTGTGTACGTCGTCTCATGAAGAAGGACACACCAGCCGAGACATTCTTGCGCGTCGACAGGTCGACAACGTATTCCGACTTCGCCGAAAATTTCATGTCTAATTTTGGCCACCTATATTCCGCCACGGAGATATATGATTATTTGCGCGACCAGACGTACGACCCGGCTAAGACCTCTGTCCTTGGTTTCGTTCTGCACATGGAGGAAATCGCATCCCGATTCGAGATCGAGGAAGTTCACGTGGTGCACGCGATCATTAGCGGCCTAAAAGACCAAACCGCAAGCGTCGCCATATTGTATCCAGCAACGAACCTCAGGCAGCTCAAAAAGCTAGTTCCGCGCTACGTTGAGCTTCGTAAGAATTCCGATTCCGCCAAACTTCAGCGATCAAATTATTCCGCAAAGCCGGACGCTAAAAAACGGTATTCAGCACCTGGCGCCCAACCCAGTCAAATTCAGTGCTTTAATTGTTCCGGTCTTGGCCACATCGCAGCATACTGCAGTAAGCCCAAGCGACCAATAGGATCCTGTTTCCGCTGTGGGTCGACCCAGCACGTTCTACGGAATTGCAAGAAGCCAGCACCCCCGCCCAGCGCGACACGGGTAGCACTACTGGAGAGTGCTGACCAGAACAATCCGGAACGTGGCCTAACATCGGCTTTTTCAGAATTAAATACGGTAAGTGTTGCTTTTCCGGTAGACTCTGTAAGATATAGTGCATTTAAAAAATTTTCTTCCCTCCTTGACACTGGTAGTGTCACTTTTTTCCGGCTACAGAGGCATAGGTAATTTTAAAATAAATTCTTTTGGCCGCGTGCCAGTTGCTATTAAATTTTTTGGAATACAGAATGTTCTTAACATTTTTGTTATTTCAGATGAACTTCTATCAATTCCATTTTTATTTGGACAAGACTTTTTTAAAATTTTCAATATAAGTTTAAGTATGTCTACACCAATTAATAATAATATAAATGAATTTAAAACAGTCAATGAAGACAAAATTAAAAATGAATTTAATGAAACTTTACTTGATCGCGTGTTTAATCCGGTTGACACTAAGATTTTGAAAGCTAAGTATTCCGATTCCACTTCAACAATAGAGACAAAAAAGAATGATTCAGAGCAATTAAATGATATCAAGCCCAAGCGGGTTTCCGGTAGTTGTCATGATCACGGACTCCATTCTGTACCAAATATATTTGCTATAGAGACTGGTTCTGACAGTGAAAGTGATGAAATCGACATTTGTAGTCAACTAAATTCCTTTGAAATCAATAAGTTAAATAGAATTTTGCAGGATAAATACTTTGATCTAAAAAACATTCCGGCCGTAGATCATAACTACGAAATGCACATTCGGTTAACTTCAAGTACACCAATTAGTTTTACACCCAGACGACTTTCTTATCGCGACAAACAGGATGTAGGTGAAATTATAAAAAAACTCATTTATGACGGTAAAATAAGGCCTAGTAGTTCCCCATACGCCTCCCCAATCGTTTTAGTAAATCGGGTGAGACACGAAAATGTGTAGATTATCGAGCGCTAAACAAAATCACGGAAAGGGATAATTATCCTTTGCCGCTTATTGACGATTGTCTCGAGCGTATGGAGAACAAAAAATTCTTTAGTACTTTGGACCTTAAGAATGGATTCCACCAAATACGAGTTGCGGAAAACTCGGTTAAGTTCACAGCTTTCGCCACACCAATGGGCCAATACGAATATACGCGAATGCCCTTCGGTTTGAAAAACGCCCCTGCGGTATTCCAACGATTTATAAACCATGTTCTTAGACCTTTTCTCGGCGAGGGCATAGTTGTAGTTTATATGGACGATATAACAAATATGAGTGATACTATCGAGAAACATTTCGAAGACTTGAGCCGAATTTTAGAACGACTGTCGCAATTCCGTTTAGAACTCAATTTCCGAAAATGTAAGTTTTGCTATTCCGAAATAGAATTTTTGGGTTATTGTATCGGGGAAAATGGAATAAGACCTAGTAATAAGCACCTTCAAGCAATTACTAATTTACCAGCCCCAACCAACACACATGAAGTGCAGAGATGTTTGGGATTATTTTCATATTTCCGTAGGTTTATTCCATCATTCTCGAGGATTGCTAAGCCGCTTCTAGATTTAGCAAAGAAAGAATGTGTTTTTGTCTTTGATGACAACTGTCAGAGCGCATTTAAGCTGCTGAAAGATAAACTCCTCGAAACACCAGTGCTATTTATATCCAATATATCCAATATATAAATTATATTTATAGTCCAATGAAAGAAACGGAATTAGATTGTGATGCTAGTTCAGTAGGTTTTGGCAGTGTTTTATTACAGAAGCAAGAAGATAGTAAATTCCACCCTGTCGCTTATTTTTCAAAACGAACCACCCAAGCAGAATCACGATATCATAGTTTTGAACTAGAGACACTTTCTATAATTTATTCTCTACGACGCTTCCGAACTTACTTAGAAGGAATTCCGTTTCGCATTGTTTCAGACTGCAACTCATTAACATTAACATTAAATAAAAAAAGCGTGAACGCCCGAATTGCAAGATGGGCTTTGGAATTGGAAAATTACAATTACACTATTCAGCACAGAAGTGGTTCTAATATGGGGCATGCCGACGCTCTTAGTCGAAACCCAATTGTCTCAGCCATTAATTCCGAAGACATTGACATTCAGCTACAAATAACACAAAATCGTGACGAAAATATTGTTAAATTAAGGGACCTTTTAGAAAAAGGGGAAGTTAGGAACTTTGTTTTAGACGACGGGCTGGTATATGGGAAAACCAAGGATGATAAATCCCTATTATATGTTCCGAAGGAAATGGAGACAAATATAATCCGAAGTATACACGACAAATTAGGCCATTTGGCTGTAACAAAATGTGTCGATCAGCTTCTGCTTCATTACTGTTTCCCAGATATGAAACATAAAGAAGAAAAGTTCATACGAAATTGCCTCAAGTGCCTCTTATATTCAGCTGCTCCGCACTCGAAAGATAGCAACCTATATAACATTCCAAAAAATCCGGTTCCGTTCGACACGATCCATATCGACCATTTTGGTCCTCTTCCGTCAATTGCCTCTAAGAAAAAACATATTTTAGCGATTGTCGACGCCTTTACGAAATACGTTAAACTATACCCTACAAATACCACAAGCACCAAAGAGGTACTCACCGCCCTAGACAGATATTTCGACAATTACAGTAGTCCCAGACGTCTTGTCAGTGATCGTGGAACATGTTTTACGTCCTTAGACTTCAGCTCCTATTTAAGTGACAAAAATATAGAACACGTCAAAGTGGCTGTAGCTTCACCACAGGCTAACGGCCAAGTAGAGAGAATAAATCGAGTTTTAAAAGCCATGCTTGCTAAAACCACAGAGCCAATACAACATTCCGATTGGGTGAGAATGCTTTCTGATTTTGAGTATGCCATAAATAATTCTGTGCACTCAACCACTAAACAGACACCAAGCCATTTGCTTTTTGGTATTTCTCAACGTGGACGGAGAATTGACGTTCTTACTGAATTTTTAGATGATAAGTTTACTAAGAGTTCCGACAGACACCTAGAAAATTCACGATTAAAGGCAAGTGACGCCATAAAAGCTGCTCAAAACAGGAATGCTAAGTATCATTCAGAAACACATAAACCTCCAATTGAATTCCAAGTAGGCGAGTTTGTTCTGATAAGAAATGTCGATTCAGCAGTGGGCACAAATAAAAAACTTATTCAGAAATATAAAGGGCCCTATAAAATACATAGAATCCTTCCACACTACAGATATGTTGTTCGGGACATTGACAACTGCCAGGTGACTCAACTCCCGTATGACGGCATTATAGAAGCTTCTCACATGAGAAAATGGGTTGACTGGCGTGGCTCCGGAGTATGCTATTTAAATTAAGTTTCCCTAAATAGTCGTTGAGTGAGGAAATGCACTGTGTTAAAACAGAGTCGTCGCAGCAACACTTACTTAAATTTATCTATATATATATATTTTATATACTATGTATTTTTATTATTTTAAACACAACTAAATTGTATCTATAACTAATCTATAACTAGTCGATCGAGTCGATCGAATGTCAGGATGGCCGAGATGTAATAGTTTTATATATATAATAATATATAGGCACCCTGTACCCGTGCAGTTTCTATGCTCTCTTCTGCTTGTTCCGTTTGTTTGTGGACGCATATACACATGTGTGTATATGCATATCGATGGCATGATAAACGAACGGTTTTTAACTTCAACTTTGAAAAGGTTAATAATCATAGAAGCTGAACGAGTAAAGACGTATTTAAAATAAAGTTTACTTCTATATAAAATAAAACCGCGTCTAAAGGACCAAAAAATAATAGGACCAGCTAATACATTTGACCAGTCTAGGGGTCCAGTTACGGACGATATAAACCATTTTCGACATTTATCTCTTTTGTGTTTTTGTAGGAGAACCCCAAAGAAGGTGACAGAGAAAGGTGGGGACGTTGAGAAGAAATATTGGTGGTGAAAAAATAATGAGACCTGGACATACATTTTACCCCTCTATAGTGCACCCCGGGGAGCTATGAATGTTTTTCGTTATTTTTTTTTCCTATTTAGGACCTTTTTTGAGCTAGTGCAAAAATTGCAATAAATTGAATTTGGATTTGCCAAAACTTGCGAATGAGAAACATTAAATGAATGAAATGCAGAGAGCGCTCTTCAAGTCAGTTTTTTTGAGGAGCGCAATTTATGAACGAAAACTGTTAAAGAGAAATGAATCAACATATAATGAAAGAGCGTTCATGTTTTTTTTTCTTCAAGAATGAAGAAAGCAAAGTGAGCCGTTCGTGAATTGATTAATTTAATGAGGAGGAGTGTAATCATGCTCTTCACTTGAGAGTTTTTCCTAACCCTCACTTTAAGGCATCGAAATGTCTTAAATTTTTTGTATGTATGAGCAGCGTGGCAATAAAAATACAATACCAAAGTATTCTGTGATTATGCGGTAACTTCTACAGTTCATGAACAAAAGAATGTAGTCAGCTCTTCACGAAAATGAATATAAGCAGGTTTTTTTTTAACTAAAAATTGCCTCATATTCAGGACACTTCATGAGAGCAAATACGAACCCTGCTTCTACTTCCTCTAAATATGCATTTTAAAGTAGAAATAAAATTTACAGTTTTAAGTAGTTCCATTAAATCCAACTTAATATTTTACTCAAATACATGATCAAAGCAATTTTATAAAGCTTAGAGATAAACATATGCCATTTTGTACCAGCGCAATATTTATGCCATCCAAGAGAATTCTTAAGAAAACAATCAGAGTTGGCAGCTCTGATGGCATGAAACTTTCACAAATCGGTAGTGGTGAAAATAAAAATCAATTTATTATGTGAAAATATGCAAACTTTGTTGGACGATAAAAAGTATAATAAGAGCATGCATGTAACTATTTGGGTGTTAAACAGATTCCTGTAACACAACTTAAAGATTAAAACATTAATGTACTCAATCCATGCACTATTTTTCTTGTTTGAAAACGAAGTTTCAACAGAAAAATGCTGAAAAAGAAGAAGAGCGTTCTTTTTTCTTATCTCACCTCGAATAGCGGGGGTTTGTGTAAACTAACGGGGGTTTGTGAAAAATTAAATTTTTCAAAATTATTGACAAATAAATACAACAACTGAAGAAATTGGCAAACTTTGAAAGCATATATTAACCAAAATAAGGGGATGCAATAATCAGTTTAGGTTGCAAACAGGTAGTTGCAACCCAACTTAAATATTTATGCAATAAAAAATAGATGATATTCATTATTTTAAGGGGTTGCAAAGTGATTTCTTTTAGAATTTGCGGCCGATGAAGAACAAGAGTGGCCTTCAGGGTTGCATTTTTCGGTTCACAAATACATGCAAACCTTCTTTGAGGTTATGTTTTTTAAGTTTCCTATCTTGTTATCTTTGCTGGCAAGTGTTCACGCTATTAAGTAACAAATTAAGAGAAGAAAATTGTCTGCTGGGTTCAATTAGGCGGAAAAGTTAAAATTTTGAAGTAAAAATACTAAACAGTCGGTGTTGAATTTTGCAGATTGTATTTTTCGAAATACCTAAGCTAATGGCGTCAATATTTGGTGACGATGGAGTGGATGATTTGTTGAACGATGATCTAGTGGAAAATCAAAACTTGCCAAGCGACGATGACGAAAATCGTGAACATAATGACAGTGGCGAAAATCTGTTTGCTGATGGAGATGAAAACAATGATAAGGATGGTGGTACTGATGGTGAAGCAAAAACCATTAAGGTTGAGCCAAAAAAACGTTCCACTCGTAATCCACGTCCTAGATTAACAGCTGAAACACTGCGGGGTCCCCGTGGTATCCACACCATTGAAGAATATTTCAAAGATATAAAGTTTCAAGGAAAAGGCTATGAAAAACATGACTTGGACGAAGTTATGCATCGTCTGCAGCACTGGGGACATCGTATGTATCCCACTTACAAATTCGATGACATTTTAGTGAATATAGAGCGTTTGGGCAAGAAGAAAACACTTCAGGTGCACATGTCTCGTTATCGCTTGGGAATGTTGGAAAATCTCAAGATGAATGAACAAGTTATAGAAGATGAGGAGGATGTTGTTGGCGATGTTTCAGAAGAACCTTTTGATGAATTCGATGCGCTGTTGGGTGAGCAAATAGCAATATCTAGACTTGATCCACGAACACCGGCTGCAGATACTAGCCGACAAACATTTATTTCAACGGCTGGAGGCAGCAGCACATTTGCAACACCATCATTCGATCGGGCAAAAGCTCCAATGTCTACGCCGCATACAGGACAGAATATTTTTGACGATATGAGTGATTTGGCGACACCACTACCACCATCACAACCCTCTACACGAGCACCGATATCAAAACTAAGTGCAGAACAAATGGCTAAAATAGACGAAAACCGACGTTTGGCACAAGAGCGGTTACGTGCGGCAAAAGCACTTCACCAACAACAATAAGAGTTCGTCGTCTACAATAAAGTATTTTAAAATATATTGATAAGAAATAAAAATAAGGTAACAAATATGAATATAATGCATATAACATGATTGAAATACTTTTGAATCAATACCATGCTAGAAAACGTACAAATATTTCCCGTTTCCAAAGTTGTATGATAAAAAAAATATTGACAAAAATAAAAGACTAAAGTATGTGCCAATTACTCCTCCGTTATAGCATTTGTATATAATTGAGGAGCACATCAAACTCTTCAAACTTGGGCACAGCATTAAAATTCCTGGGTTCTTTACAGTATTCGGCATAGATACGTTGACTCTCTTGACTGACTTCAGGCGGCTTTATGCACAAATATGAATCAGTACCATAGTCACTAAGTGGTTCTAGCTCTATACCACACATCAGCTTACTAATGTCCGCATCACGCTGCACCATTCTACCGTTAGATTGCTTGCTCATTTGAACGTATTTCTTATACACCTGCATGCTTTCTTTGGAAGGATTCGTTATATTGCAGCCATAAACTTCCTTCATGGGTGGCAATAAAGACTCTAAAGAAATTTTTTTGTCCGCATTATTTTTTGGCATTTCACTGGTTGGATGCTCTGCAAATCCGCTCAACTCTTCGTCTGTTGTGGAATCGTCACCTTCTGAAGTCGAGCTGGATGAATTGCTATTCATTGAACTAGTTGAACTTTGGCCTGTCAAAGAAGGGTTTTTCCGTGTTTTTCGCTCCTGAATTTGACGTTGGAACGGACTGTAGTTTGTGCGTAATGTCGGCATGTAGCGCATAGCTAATTGACTTATTTCGAAGGCAATATGTTCGCTCAGTTCGGTCCACTTGAATGATTGATGATAGTTCGAATAGGCATCAATCATTTCCAGATCCTTGGAATGCACACGAAATAACTCCTTGACAATTTTATTTGAATCCGAACAGGAGTGAGGAAAACAGAGACGTAGTTTTGGACGAACCCAGTCTGTAAGCAGCTGTGTTTCATCGCGTGGTGATGGCGGTTTGTAGGCATTATGCATATAGTAGTCCGTTTGTAGTTCCCAAATAGGTTGATTTTCTTCAAACACAAACACAAAAAGAAAATTATTTTCAACTGACACTTTGCTCGCTTGCTTAACACTTACGTTTGGAATGACTTTTACTGGGCTTGTAATAGCCTAGGAACAAATTAATGCTATGTTGCTTCTCGGTATCACTGAACGTATTGCTGTAATAACGACTTAACGTCTGCATGATGTCATTACCCTGCGAGGCCCAAGCCGCAGTTTTACGATACGTCTTGATACGATGTACAAGTTGGGAACCACCATATTGTAGAGCTAAAGTGTCTCCATGTTCTTCGTATAGGTTCTCCAACATGGTCACACAATCTGAATCGAATTCTAGTTTGGCTGACTTAATGAAACCCAAGCGTTCCAGCTGATGTCCCAAAGCACACTTTCCTATAGCAAACTGAGCTGTATTTGTACGATCCAAGCAATCTACACAATTGACGCGTACAATTCCCGTTTGAAAAGTGAGATCATTGCCACCACAATCTTTAAAAAACATTCCCGTCAGCTGCACAACATTTTCAGATATGTCGGCAAGCATTTCCATAACATTACCACCACCACGACTCTTGCGTGCCATATCGAAGTGAATGTATTTCATGCGATGGTGTGGTGGCAGGAATTGATTCAGATAGCGAATACTGTCGACCAGCTCCTTTGAGATGATTGATTCATGCTTGCGCTTTTCGCGTTTTTTTACTAAATTCAACATAATAACGGGAGCGCCATAGTGAAAAAGCAAACGTTCAAAATGTCGTGAGGGTGTTTGTGCAAACGGATCACATATATCAAGTTGTATGGGTGGTTTCGGCACCATTTTACTGATGTCCTGAAAAAAAATCACTTTTTATATAAGTTTTCAATATTTATTAACTACTTCATAATTGCTTACTTGTGACCAATGTGATGGTATAGAGCCCCTCATCTGCGTAAACGAACACAAGCGGTGTCCATCTGTGACAATTTGCTCGGTTTCAACTTCATTAGCCACATCACCCTGAAAATTAGCGCCACGCTTAAGGAAACGTGTTCCGGCAAAACGTGTGCTCCGCCTAGCTATGAGGCACACGTTAACGTGTCGTCCGTAAACACTAATGCAAGATTGACTGACATAGCCATGTGTAACTTCTAATAGCCAATCCTTTAGCATGATACCCTGCATCGGTTTGAGCAGAAATGCATTCCACACAAATCGCATGCGCGAATCACTGCGAAATGCATAGTCTACACGTTCATTTGGATTTTGAACATTGTTGGTCAGAGTGTTCCAATCCGGCAGCGGCTCATCCTGTTCAATATCAATCCCAGCACCTACAAATCTGGGTGCTGACTCATTATACTGTAGTGTGCGAGTCAAGTCGTACGAGTAACTAAAGTAAAAGTTGCTGCGCAAATCTATATTTTGAAACATTTTCTTGTAGCGCTCCTCAAAAGGATGCGGGACTTTTATTGTGCTCTCGTTTACCCGTACCATAACTGTATCCTTAATGGTATAGATCAGATGCATGCCAATAAAGGCGCAACACTTTCGCTTTGTTACCAACAGCAAATAGTAACCTTCAAGAAAACGGACAAAGCCCAGTACACCATAGGCGGATATGACCTTCGGTGAGCCACCCAATGTGCTTAAGAAGCGTCGTATTTCCAAAGCATTAAATTCATTTGGATTTTCATCTATAACCAGCCGATCGTGATATGTTCTATCAATTGTTAGCAGGCGGAAGCGTGTCTCACGGTTGTTACTACCCACTAGAAATAGACGCTAAAAAAATTCGTGGGAAATAGGTAATTATTCATCTCTCCATTCGTTAGGATTATTCACCGTCTTGGTTTCATAGAGCACCACTTTTTGTATCGCACTTATAAGTGGATGAAAGATTATATTTGGATTATTGTTGTTCATTTTTCAATAAAATTCCATACTCTTAAAGTTTTCCTTAGGATGTTTTCAAGATATTGCAAATTTTTCCACAGAAGAGATAAAAACAAATTGGAAAAACAGCTGATTATTATTTGTCAATTGTTGCTAAAGTTTGTTTTTTGAAGTAACACATACAGGGTAGGTTGGTTGTAGGGTAGGCGCGTTGTATTAACTACTCTGTAGATTTTTTGGCCAAAATAAGACATTGTGGGCATATGCTAAATGAACTATATTTTTGAGTGTCAAAAAATTATTATAAATGTTAAAAACATAAAAATACTCCCTTTGATAAATTTTTAACATTAACAATTTAGTAAATATTTATACTAAAAATGGTGTATTTCATACAATTAAATTATAAAAAGGTTATTTTATTCATAAGAAGGTTATTGTATTAATCCTAGAGTTATATATAAAATTTTCCAAAATACTGAAAGTTGCGAGCTCAAAACGCACATTTTAATGTGAACCGTATAAAAAACAAATCTTATTCTTATGCACACTGCAAAACGCAGCTAAGTATTATTAACATTATAAAAAGGTTTTTTGGAATCACATAAATTTTGAAAATTAAGAACTTTTGCACTTTTGGCATCAGGTTAAAATAGGCATAGTTTTTTTTATGGAAAAATCTATCTTAATTTGTGAATAAAACCCGTTACTTTTAATCAATCCTAAGGATGTACATTTGTTCAATTTTTTACGCTAGTGAAAGCTTTACTATGATGAAAATAAGCTGAGCTACAAGTTCCGCAGTTTAAAAAATTATTTTCGAGAAATACGCGTTTAAAGTTTTTAAACTGTGTGTAAAGTGCTTCAATGAGCTTCGAAAATTGACATATAAATATGTTGAAATCATTTGAACACCAATAACTCCATTTTTTATTCTTGGGATATCTATACATCATTTAAACCTATAAAAGACTTTTGTTTCCAAAAGTGATGAAAAGGTTTCATTACAAAACACTTACAAATCTTGATCATGAGAAAAAAGTACGTTGACTATATCGAAGGTAGGACCAGATGAGGTGAAAAGCTTTCTAAATATCTTTAATACCGCCCACTTGTACAAAGTAAGGTTCAAAGTCCCAACGCACATTAGGACAGAAAAAATGTAAATTTGGTATCAATTCAACGACTAACTAATACAAAGCTCATTTCTGGTGCACACACTATACAGGTTGTAAGTTTGTCGGTACAGTTACAAAATTGACAAATTTACTTACCTTCAATTTAGAAAATTTTCAAATTGATCTTTTGTGACTTATTTTAAAGTGAAAGTTTAAAATTTGATGAGACTGTAAGAGGCTTACCAATTTTCGAATAAATTTTACAGCTAATTTTTTTTCAATAAAAAATTAATAGATTGCTTCTTGCAAAATATTTTCTTTATAGTTTTTGATTGATTTTATGAAAAATGCGTTCGCAATTTTAACAAAAAATCCTGTTATATTCTCACTCAATTATCTGGAAATTATGCTTTTTTAATTTACTTTAAGCTCGTCAATGTGAAGAAAAGCTAAATCAAACGATTTTAAATTTAGAAATCAAATGTGATTTTGAGTAATGTTATCAGTTAACGAAAACGAATTGGCTATTTAAGGTCTTAAAATGACTTTGAACGAGCTGAATCAATTGGTCAATTATGTTGTGCGTGCTATAAATGTTTGTACACAAATGATGAAGAACGGCTCATGCTCTCAAGGACTTTTAAATTACGTTTTGTTACTCTCAAAAGCTTGCTGTTATCTGCAAAACGGTCCCAGTTGATTAGAAAAATTATTTGTTTTTTTAAAAAATTTTTTTTTCAAATTTTTTCAACAGAAACAAATTTTCTGTGCCAGATGAGATTTGAACTCAGATCTACCATGGTTTCTTAGCATACGGGTCACGAACTAACCGTATGGTTAATAAACCTAATTTTGTAAATTTTTGTTCAATTCGCATGATCCCTTAATCTTTCGAAGTTAAGAAAGTTGAGTTGATCTTATTTAAAACCAAGCAAAAAGGTGATAATAAATTTGCATAAAATCTAGTAATGAGCTCATAAAAATTGCTTAAAATTGTGGATCCCATAAAAACAAAAATCACACATCTGTGGAAATATCCGTTGTTAGTGGTTCCATTATTATAAGAAAAATTTTGCTTTTCGATTTCTATTATTTATAATTTCAAACTAATTGCCAAAATAAAAGTTCAACTTTTTCCGTGAAATTTCTTTATAATAATTTCTATATAATTTAATTCTGGCTTGATTAAAATGGGTGTGATATAAGAGGATAAAATAAAAAACAAACAAGTGTCTATAACTTGTTTCAAAATGAATTTTCGAACTTATGCCAGATTTATATGACTTCTGTCCCATTGTGGAACGTTTGTACTCTTCACAAGAAATAACAAAAATAGTTTGGTATAAACCTACGAAATATATAAAATATTTTTGTGCTAAATTGTCAAAGAACCCAAGATAATTTTACATAAGTATGCAACGACTATAATGAGGCAGATATTTAGACCTATTCGGCACAAGCTGGTATGAAAAAAATTTGTAATTCTGTTATGATTTCCCATACAAACTTTTGGGCTGTAAAAAAAATCTGTATAAATAACAGAATTTTTCATAACAGATTGTGCCGAAAAGGTCTAATTGTTTTTATTGCTATCGTAATGAAAATTGTTGTATAGGTTTTAATTCTTAAAAATAGTGTAAGAATTATATAAAAATTATAATTCATAAATTAAATATGAGCTTAATAGTATAAGCGCAAAGCCTACCTTCCATGCAAAGTAGCTTTACCAAAACTTAAAAATTTCTTCACATTTCATTGTCTTCATATATTTTACATTAGCTTTGATGTTTAGAACACACGTCGATTTTTAAAACGACGCCTATCATCTATAAAAAGTTACGTCATCAAAGTAAAAAACCATTATCTCTTTACTTTATCAGAATGGTTAACAACTATAAAAAATTATTTTATAGTTTACTTTAGACTCCGAAAATTCTAGCGGAAGATGATTTCTCACTAGTTTTAAATATATCTATATCCCTTCTAGGGTTGTTTGAAACCGCCCACATTGCTTTTTTCACCAACTTAATTCTGCACTGTTAAGCCAAGGGTCGTTAATATTCGTTAAAAATTCAAACTTAGCAAATAAAAAATTCATTACGTTTTTATATGCTTAAGATATCATTACAGTTTCGGATAGGGATAAAAAAAAAATACAAAGAATAATTTTCATAATTTGTATGAGTTAAAGATGGCGCCAAAGTGAAGTGCTCAAAAATTCAGTGTTCATGTGGCGGTCAGTTAATCTCTGGAATAGGACGCCTGAAACAAAAAATATTCTAAAGAGGAATGCCTGGCAATCTACCATAATATTTGAAAATTAAAGAAAGAAGAAAATTGGACAATATATAAAAAAACAATCTCAATAAATACATTTTTGAAACTTTTACCTTTGCTAATTAATTTTTTTACATTTTTTTAAGATTTTTTGGTAGATTGCCTTAGAGAATATGTTAACAAAGAAAATAAAACAAGGTTTTTCAAAATCGGCCCAGCCAATCCTGAGATTAACGTCCGCCACCGGATTTGAAGCACTTCACTTTGACGCCATATATAACTCATACAAATTATGAAAACTATGTTTTATTTTTTTTTTTCCAATCTTCAAAGATGTATAAATTTTTTGTGGAATATATGTATTAAAACCTTCTAAGCTCAAATCCGGAAAAATTACACCCTGCTCTCAATTGGTGGAGAAGTTATAGGGCTCGAAAGTTGGAAAAATTAACCTCAAAAACTTTCCTACAAAACCCAGCATTATTGGTATCAAAAGAAAGGTTATGCTGTTACCTATTCAACGAGCTATCAATCATTAATATCCATGCATTTCTTTTAAAGATATAGCTTTTTACATATTATGCACACTTGGCGGTTCGTTTTTTTACGAAATAACCTAACTTAAGTGTGAACATCAGTGGCGGCCGTGGCGTAGTGGGTAGAGTGTGTGGCTCATACGCCAGAGAATCCAGGTTCGAATCGTCCATCTGACAGAAAGTTTTTTCAGTTGAATTAATTTTTCTGTTCGGCATACAATGGCAAACCTCAGAGAGTAAAAAAGCTGCCATGAAAAGACTTCTTGAGAACATAAGCCGTTCGGAGTCGGCATAAAGCTGGTAGGTCCAGTTCTCGATCATTTGTGTTAAAACATTTCACAACACACACAACACAATTGCTCATAAGAAGCTCGGTCAAAGTCCTTTCAAGGGCTGAAATGGCCACTTTGTTTTTTTTTTTTTGTTTTCTAAGTATGAACATCAAATTGTGCATAATATGTAAAATGCTATATCTTTAAAAGAACTGGATGGATGGCTAATGATTGATAGCTCGTTGAATAGGTAATACCATAACCTTTCTCTTGATACCAATAATGCTAGGTTTTGTAGGAGATTCGCAAGTTTTTTATGTCCATTTTCTCAATTTCGAGCCCTATAACTTTTATCCACTTGAGAGCTGCGCGAAATTTTTTTTACCATTGCTTTTTTAGCTCCAAATACACATTTAAAAAAAATTGGAAAATTCCATTTTCACTCATCCTTAATTGTTCCAAATTTAAAAAAAAATTTAATATCTAATAAAGCGGGCCAAGTTATTAACTTTACAAAATTGCTTATTTTTCCCTATCCGCAACAGTAATGATACCTTAATGATCACACTGTCCAAAGTTTTGAAACGTACTGTACAATATTGCTCAGCTGTTTTAACTATTTTGACATTTAACAAAATTTGCAAGTTGTAAAAAAGAAAACATTTTTATGTAAATAAATAGAAAAATATAGAACAAATATACTAAAAATGTTGAATATTTAAAATAAAATAATAATACTTTAATCCTAAAATATAAAGATTAAAAAAATTGTTTGAAACGGAATAAAGAAAAACTAATGCTGAAGAATTGTTGACTCATTTAAGTGACGCATTTTCTCGGAATAAGCCCAAAGAAGTTTAAAAAAAAGTGAAAATAATTGCAACGTTGTTACCAATGTAAGTGAAGACTACTACAGTATTACACAGTAAATAAACTATAATAAGAAATGCCCGAGAATCTTGGGCGTGAACATCGATCTTCTTCAACGCCACCGAAGGCAAACAATAGCAGCACGTTTGGACACCGTAAAGAAGACATCTATAAACGATTGCAATCTTCTGCAGAGCAATGCCGTCTGTACTACAGTGATCGTAAGGAACTAGCGACAGAAAGTGACGACAACGTCACAGAATTGTGCGATGCGCTTGAGGACACCTTTAGCTATGGTCTACGGCAACAGCAGACAACGACTGTGGCTGTTTCCTTATTTCAGAATATGCAGGAAATTGTGACTGGTGAGTAAATTGGGTTTTTATTTAATTTAAGATTTGACTAGTTTTCATTCCATCCAAGGCAACAGTGGAAGCTCTGCCAGCGATATTACATTTTGGGATTTCTTGCAGGTGCACTTAACGCCACATGAGCGAGAACGTTATATAAATCTAAAACAAGTTTGGACAAAATGTGGACGTGGCCTGGCCTTTATACGTGGTTCACTCAATGAAAACTCATTGCAAAGATATCTGCTAACATGGCTGGATAGTCCTGAGCAACTGCAGATGTTCTATTCACAATGGTCCCTACTCTTAGATGCAGAAATAGCCAAAGAATTGCCTAAAATTGTGGGTAGTCTTGATCAAGTACTTTTTGCGCTAACTGTTGATACAACAGAGTTGAACTCCAGAAGTGCGCGTAACGCGGTACAAGTTCTGCGTAAAGAGGAACCTGTAATATATGCTCCCTCGCCTGTACCATTGGCTACAGCGAAACACAAACGCAAAGTTAACCCCATAGAGCGTCCTATATCGTCAGCTAACTCGACGGACGATTTACTTAAACTACTGAATATGAAAAAGCAACAGCGATCAGAGGTAATTGGAGCTAAGTTGGAGTTTCCAGTTGATGTTGAAGCAGAGTTGCAATTGCCGCCACCAGATCCAATAGAACCAGAGATAGAATTTCTAAAGCAACCACTGCCTGAACTCTATACAGCAAATGAACCAAAAACTTTCTCGCATATACGTAATGGTTATGAAGAGGCTATACAATTTGACGCTTCCGAAATTGGTGTAGGGGAGATTGACGACGATGCTAAAAGTGAAACGTCCTCTCAGTATAGTAAATCATCATCCGCCTTATCTACAGCGCATGGACACAATAACAGCAGTAATGCAGTACTCGAGGAGAAGCTACGTGAAGTGAACGAACGTTGCGCACTGTTGGAGACACGCGTTGCTCAGCTTAGCCTCGAGAATCGCCAATTAGTGCGTAGATTGACACAGCACTACAATGAATCAGGCATACAACCGTCCTCATCACTGGCCACCAATTTTTTGATAACCATTCCACATGCAAAGCTGTTGAAATCGAAACATGGTGGACCTTTTTACAGTTACGAGATTCACTTAACAATGCGCAAAAATTTGGAACATTGGGTGCTCCAAAAACGCTATAGCGAATTCAACAAACTACGCAAATCGCTGCTCAAGACACATCCTTCCGTGAACGCCATTGAGTTTCCACCTAAAAAGCATTTTGGCAATATGAACATGGTATTTGTCGAAGAGCGACGTCAACAATTGCAAATATATTTATTGAACTTGGTGGAAATGCTGCCGCAGGTTGAGGCATGTAAGTCGAAGGCCGAATTGACGAAAGCTTTTCCATTCTTTCGTGAGCGGTAACAATGATAACAATGAAAACGGAATCTCTTTCAAGGATATTGTAACAAAAATATTTATTAACAAAATATTATAGCATTAAGATTTTGTATGTGTATTAGGCAAAGTATAAGAGAATCAACAGTATGAACCTTTTTAGATTCAGTATCGGGGAATTAATTGTCTTTAATCATTTTTGGTGGCGAAATTTCGGCACCTATTAAGTATTACAACTCAACTAAGTTGACTAAATTCAACTAAATGTTTTTATGTATGTATAACGTATTGCATACATTTCAGTTGAACCATGTAGTTTGAGATTTCTTAAAATATTAAGACAACTACATGGTTTAACTTAAATTTATGTAATACGTTATTAAAAAAAAAAATGTTGAATCTTGTCAACTTAGTTGATTGTAATACATAATAGGAGCCTACAGGTCTCGTAATTCGAGTAAGTGTTCGCAATTATTGAATTTGAAACTTTTCTCATAATTTTGTATCACGAAAAGAACACTAACGATAAAGAAGTCACAATAAGCAATAATTTTTTTTAGGAAAAAAGTTTTGCTGGTCGTTTCTAAGTTGTCGTTAGTGTCTTGTTTCGTGATACTGAATGAAGGGGTAAAGTTTTCTATATCGAAAAAACAATATGCTGTGATACAAAAACAAATTTCATCACGAAAGTAATACGATACGATTCAACTAACTTCATCGCGAATGTTTTAATTCGGTCACTGTTCTGTTGCAAATAAAAGTTGCATATAATTTTTTTGATTAATCGGTGAATGCATTTACGGCGAAACTTTTCTCATTCTCCTTATCAAGTATTTCGTCTTTTATACAATACTAGTACAAAAGCCCATTCTACGACGGGTTGGAAGCAGTTCTGATAAGTATCATATGTTGTAAAAGCACCGCAATAATGGCGTAAAATAATTATCTTTTGAGCGATATTAGTTGCGGAGCAGCATGCTTGCCTTATATGTATTATGACGATAAACTTTTAACTGCCTTTATTCTCGAAATCAAATTTTTTGGTGAAATATGCTGCAGGATATTTTTAAATATACAAAAAAATTGGTTAGATATAATTGCCGGTAGAACTGCTACGCGAACAAATGGGTAAACTCTTCACGTTAAATCCTCGATAAAGAACCGTTTCCATTCCAGCAATTAATTCACATTGCATAATAGCACATTTTCTTATAGAAAATATTCATGTTCATGAGTGTGAATTATAATGTGTTAGATGTTCAGAATTTTAGACCGTCAAAGTTTTATCATGGATAAAGCTTGTAGGAACATTGTGTTTCAAAAACTTTTTATTACCCGATCTACAAATAACTTTAAAACGGCATTGTCATTCTTTAGCAATAATTTGAAAACATAAAAATTACATAGTGTGTTGTAATTGTTTCTAATAAGCAAAAATCTACATATTCAGAAGTCATCTATTCAGAAATTCCTATCAAGTCGGATTAAAAATATTATAAAATTGCCAAAAGCTCATCAAAAGAAAAAAGTATATTGTTTGTCAAAATAGATTCAATCGGAATCAGATTGCATAACCGAAATTTCCACAAATCTATTCTTTAAGTCCTGATCTAGATTCTGATTTAGATTAAAATATTGTTTGATAAATTTTTATTAATTTGTTCTGCTTGAACATGGGCGGATTATTCTACTTTAAATTTTCATTTCAAATATCTTCATCAACAAAAAAATCAGATTGTTTGAGATAGTTATTCTATAACAAAAGTTCACACAGCAGAAAAACTTTCATGTTTATCAATTGTTTTTAATTTACGGAATATAGGTGCAAATTTCATATGAAAAAACCAAATGTAACCTCGAAGTAGATATTGCCGGTAAGCGATTTATTTTATTAAAAATAAACGCATTGGCCATTCAGCCCTCGAAAGGCTGATGTTCTCAAGAAGCTTTACATTATTTTTTACTTTCTGAGGTTTCAAATCGTCTGCAGGAGGTAAAGGCCGATCAGAAAAAGTATTTCTTTTAAAAGTATTTTTTGTCAGATGGAATTTGAAAGTGCGGTTTTTAACCTTTGCGCCATGGCCACCACGGTTATATTTCATACAGTTAGAATATTTCGTTCGAAACTCATAAGAGGGGCGGGGAGAGTTCTGGCAAAAAGTTGCTTATGCGAAATTTCCGGTAAGGCTTACAATTAAAAAATCAGTTGCCTCAGTGAGCACCTCACATCGAAAGTAGGAAATTATAAATTTTTACTTTTATCACGTTTCTCGAAAAATATTTTCCAGAAAAAGAAAATAAAAACGGTTCCGGTTCTAAAAAACATTTTTGCAAAACAAAATAAAGAAGACGAAATTGTCTGTATTGAGGTAAATTTTTAAAATTTTGCTAAATTAAAACAAATATGTAGTTATTAAAAATGTATATAAAGTTTATTTTGAACAAATTTCACGACAAAACATGACCATTGAGATTTTCGAACATTCAGTTTAGGGGGTAGTAGAGAAAAATAGATTTTTTAAATATTTTTTCCTGTTTTCTGTTTAAAACCTTTTTCTGCCTGTCTTCGAAATTCTTTTCAGCTTTGGACAGTGAAAATAATTTTCCGGTTGCCTGGAAGTTTTTTGATGAAAAGCTCTTTCATATTCGAGTTTTTTTCTTTTACCCGAGAAAACGACAAATTTATATCTGTCAAATTTTGGAAGTTTCACCATCTTTTTTCTGTTATTTATTGTCTTGATCATGGTTTTCTGATCGTTTTGGTTGTATGCAATATTTTTTTTTTTATTTATTTTTGCCCGTTTTTCTTTTGTCAAATTGTTTTCAACTTAGTCCCTTTTTCCACACGGCAATTTTTCTTGCCAGCAAGTTTTCAATTCCCTTTTGAACTTGGCTTTGCGTTTCCACTCAGCAAGATTTCTTGCGGAATTCTGATTTTACTTTGAAGAAAGTGCTAGGACTGTTTAAAGAAATAGTAATAAAGTTTGAGGTAGTTTTAGTAGTTAATATTAAATTTTTATGCATTCACTGTTTTATTCAATGTTCATATTAGTGAAATATTACTTTTTATTATTGAAACATTAATTTACAATCGATGTTTTCTTATATGAATACTTTGTTCGCTAATGCGCAGCCATCTTAACTTGGCGAATCAGAATAAAACGAAACATCAAAGAAAGAACATCACAAAAGAAAACTTGCCGGTACGAGCAAGTCTGTACTCGTCCCCTCTCGTCACGTTCCGAGCGCTCAAAAACTCGACTTGCCGGCAAGAAAGTGGAAAAGGGGTCTTAGGACCGTGAACATAATTTATCTGTTGCCTGGAATTGTTTGAATGAAAGGCTCTTTCAAATTCCACTTTTTTTATTTTACCCACAAAAACAAGAACAAATTTTATCTGTGTCCATCGTGTAGATAGCCAGCCACTAAATAATGATCTTGGATTTTTTGTTCCAGATCGGACAAACTCAAGAGATTTAATCGTCAGAAAACAGAAACAGAAAAAATTTATTTTTCTTTATTCTATTTATTTATATTTATTTATTCTTCATTATCTGCAAGACTTTCTTTGTATTGCATGTTAATATCAGAGCATTTGAATAAAAGCTACTATGAAGACATTTCGAAAAAAGGTACCCCCACTACTGACCCCCCTTAAAAGAAAATAGTTGAAGATGCATTCCAATCAAACATTACTTCCAAGCAGGGCGCCGCCAGGATACCAGCCAGGATGTGATCATTTTTATAAGCTTGAAATATGATTGTAACTGGAAAGAGTCGAATTAAAAGTGGAAAATATTGTTTTCAATGAGTTTTTTTTACCATACAAATGAGTTATTATAAAATCGCAGTACTTTAAAAATTTTTTATATTTTAATTTTTCCGATGTTTAGGTGGGCAGTCCCCCTCGCTACGCCCATGCACCCGGGTAAATCCTAAATGTTCCAAAATTTCTGAATTGCGAAATACTGTTGGTTTGCTCGAATTACAATTCCAATATATATATATATATAACTAGTTGAATACCCGGCGTTACTCGGGAGATAATATAAATATTTTTTGAATTCATTCGTCGATTTGAAAAATCTTCTCACAAAATTTAAAAGGCACATGCTGGCATACTCTAATGCAGTGTCGGGCAAAAAAACACTTGCACTGTTCACAGAAAGAGTTTACTATGCACGCGTGCATAGGCGCTGCCCCACACTGCTCTAATACCAAAAACCAAACGGAAAGTTTTATTTTTGCTATACACCAAAATAGTTTTTAACAATGCAGCCAAATGTAGCTTTGCCCATTATGCATTTTCGAGGTCTTCTCAGTTCTAGTACTTCTACTTCACTTTTTTTTGACATACGGTGATGTCATTTGATGAAGATGCCTCTACACGCCTTTTGCTCATGCCTTCACTATGGCTGTTGCTGCCTTCGAATCGAGTCGGTATCATAATTTTGCAATGAGGATGACAAGGAGATAGCTGGATGTGAGTTAGCTGTGGCAGACTTTGCGTTTGAAATAGTATCATTGAAAATATTACCATCGTTTTCATATTATGTGAAGTCCGGCAACGATAGTGGTGGTGATGAGCTTGGTGAAGAAATTTTTTTCAAATTGCAACACTCTAGTATACAGTTTAGAGAATACAAAATTAAAACAAATGTTCACTTCTTTTTAAACACAAAACTGAATTGCTGATGAAATCTCAAATTCCTCAGATTTGACACTCAAGACATTGTAAATCCTCTTTGAAATACTCATTAATGCTGTTGTGATGTGCAGAATTCATCTTAGAATGTGTATTGCTGCTTACTTAAGTATTTTTGACTAAGAAAATTTTTTAAAATGCAAAAAGATTTAAGTACAAGGCTCGAGTCTTGTATCAACCACACAATTAATTTTTTTGACTAAATGCCTTCGGACCAAACCAATTGCATTGTGATGCGGTTGTACAACACTAAAGTTGTTGACAGTAATCTAAAGAGGAAAAATAACTGATTAGAACTCAAAGAAAAACTGAAATTCCCATTTTTTTTAACTAAGTCCTTTCTACCAAACGCCAAAGACTATTGGGAGCATTTTGTTCATGGACAAATTAAATTTATTGACAAACTGAATCTCTTGCAACGATCATGATAGGGCTGATTAAAATCAAAAAAGATGATTGGCTCTACAAAGAATTATCGGTCTCAGAAGCGGAAAAAATAATTATTTGTGTCTACAGGTAGTTTCATACCAAATGTCGAATTTTAAAGGGTTAAGAAAAACTCTAATTATCTTCAAACAAAATGTGTATATTCCTGAAAATATTCACCGTTTACATCTATGATGCGTTGCGAACGTGTTGGTAAATCAAAAATAAAATTTTTAAAAAAACTTATTTTTTGCTCCAAAATTTCTTCAAAGGTCGCAATTACAGGCGTTTTGGTTGGAGTAGCGCTGTTCTTGTAAATAGTTTCCCAGACTCCGGAAAAGATTTCGTCCAAATTTGCACAGTAGGACTCTGCATTTATCGTTTCGCCAGGATTAAAAAAAGAATAACGACGCCTTCAGAAGCCCACCAAACAGTTACCATGAACTTGTTAGGGCGCAGCCCCGCTCTGGCCTGTTGGCTGGGAGCTTCACCGCGATCTAACTATTGCCCTTAACGTTTCCTATTATCATATAGGATCCATTTTTCGACACAAGTGACAATTATCTTTAAAAACGGTTCCACCTTATGTTGCATCAGGAATGAAGAGGCTACCTGAAGCCTGAGCATTTTCTTTCTTTCGGTTAGCTCATGTGGAACCCATCGATTGAGTTTTTCACTTCTCCAATTGCTTTGAGATGGCGACTAATGGTTGGTTTTGATACAGTGAAGGTCTCAGCAAGGCATTGTGAATTTGTCGATGTATTCCGTTCAGTTTCTGCTCGTAGCTCGTCGTCATCAACACTGCTACCTTGTTGACCACGTGGTTCATTGTTAAAGCCAAAATTGCCTTCTCGGAAATTAGCAAACCATCGTTGCAATGTACGTTCGTTATAGGTATCTGGTCCCAAATCTGATAAATTTCATTCTCCGCTGCATTTTGTCTTTTTTTTTTTTAATTAAACAGGTGAAGGACACGAATATCTCTTGTTGCAAACATATCTTTAAGAGCGAAAAGGACAGATATAGTAAACCGTACAGGTAATAAACTAGGCACTAAAAGAAAAGCATTATAACTAATGTCACCCACCGTTCCGAAAAATCGGAATCATTCCGAAATTTAAAGGCAAGTTCCGGTGTTTTTCGCTTTGGAATTCCCAAATTTTCTACTCAATTCTGAAATTTCTATAATTAAAAAAAAATAGTAATAAACTCAAATATAGAAAATACCGCCCAACTGGCGATAAATAACTTAATCTGGCGAGAGTGGCTATCGCATTCTTTTTGGATGAGTCAATTGATTTTGGAACACAAATTGTAATTTTTGTTTTCTCTACAACATATTTACCAAAAAAAAAGATATAGGAAAGTTCGGGAGAAAAGGGATTGCCTTCTGCCCTGCTTATGTCGAATTCAAGTCACTATTATTAATAAAGCCACCGGAACAGTTCCCCGGTTGCATGTGCTGTCACTTTTTCACAAATGTGGCTAATCTACCGTTCACAATACGTGAGTTTCAACAAACTGAATACAAATTGAGCTGAAAATAAGCCATTTGTCTGCAGACTGTGTGGTGTCTAGTTAAAATTGTAGTTTTCTGTCCTTTATCTCTTTATATTATATTACTTTCAATCGACCTACCGGAAAAATATTTTGCTGACTTGTTATGGCAAAGACAAATATAATAAAATTTAACAACATTATTAATTTAGGTTCGTCAAGTACACCTTGCAAGTTTCATGATTGGAATTCTTTTAATTGTTGGAATCATGTCCCAAATTATTTGAGAATTGGCTTAGATAAATACAGCTTCAAAACAAAAATAATACCGATACCAATCCTGTTGCTAGTACTCCTTCCTTAAATGTGGATTTATCAAACATCAGAAATGATTCATTTTAATGTTTGATATGGACCCGCACATTACTTCGTTCTTTAAAACTATATTAGGGCAGTATTTTAGTCTATAATGAAAAATTTTGGGTAGTTTTTTAAATTCATTGAAAAAATATTAAAAGTATTTTTACTATTAATTTTTTTATAATATGTTTATTAATATTTCAATAATACACAAAAAAATTAAAAAAATTAGAGATGGAGGGAGAGGGTTAAAAAAAGGGTGCCTTCAGCTTCTCACGATTTCAACCCTAGTCATCTGAAACAAAAAGATTCTCAATCAGTAAGAATGTCGCTATATCCCGGACTAGGAAAAGAAATTTTTTCGCGAAATAACGACTGTTTGAAAAAAAGAAGCCTTTTTTGTCAAAGTTGTGAATTTTTTAAAAATATTAAAAACAAAGTTTTTACATAATTCAAGTCTGGGTCATAGAGGGATATATAAAAAAAGGTCCACACCAAACTTTAAATTAATCGTTTCACTTGAACTTGAGATATCATGTCAAGGGTGTTGGGAAAAGTAGTTTCGAGTCAAAGTTTTCAGTCAGTCATATAAACTGAAATTTTAAAAATTGCTTTGGAGAATATATTCTTAAAGGTTTAGCCTTCGAAAATATGTAAAAAAAAATAGAATTTTTGAAACTTTACAAAGAAATACTGCTATAAAACCACAAAAGTTGTCAAATTGTCGGATAAAAATACTTGTATATCGTTCCGAAATTTCTATTCAGATTCCAAAACCTATTCCGAAATTTCACCAAAAGTAGTTGGTCACATTATTTATAACACGAAACTTATTTCGAATTTCACCAAACACGTCTGTCCACCATGAAAGCACTTTTACGACTGACAGAAAATTCGACATTTGGTATGAAACTACCTGCTAGTCAATGTTTGAATTAATTGCTTAAAAAGCTAAACATCAAATAAAAATGTCTTAAATTGAAAAATTTATAAGAAAAAAATTTAAAAAAAAATTTTATATAATTTTAGATTCCAGATTCGAAAAAAGAATTGAGTAACTTAAAAAAAAAACAACAAAAAAAACAACAGCGACAATACCAAAGAGATACTCGCACAAACAGTAGACAAGACAAGCGGAAGAGAACAATTTTCAGATAAGTCTTTCATAAATTCTAACTGTGATAACGGTCTACGTTTAAAAATTTAATTACCGCTACCCTTTTACCTTGACATAAAAAAGAAGAGTAAAATTTAGCCTCTACCGCAAATGTTTTCATGCATTGTTTACGAATACTCACCTGGATGACCTCTGCAAATTAAATTTGGCTGCGAAAAACTAAAATTATTTATTGTATTTTCTAAAATAGTCCATTGTTTAATGCAAAAGGTTTGCCCTGGTAGGTTTTGGAAGCCGAAAGTTGCAATCCAGCGAATTTTAGTTTAATTGCAGTAATATCGGTAATTTTTAGTATTATAAAACTAAGAAATAAACTTATTACTATTTTAATAAAACTATGTTAATAGGTGTTTGTTCGTTATACTTTATGCAATGTGTTATGTAAGCATTTGAGTTATCAATAAAAAAATCTTATTGAATAAATGATTGGTGTTTCTTTTCATATAGCTAGATAAAATAATGTGACAAGAGATAGAAAAAAGCATTCACTATAAAGATTGTGAATAGAAATAAAAATACCGATGCTATTTTAAATAAATTTTGTTTATTCAGAGTAAGAATTTTCAAAAGATTAAAATAATAAAAATGAGATTTTAGAAAAATATACAAAAAGTAAAAAGCAAATTCTTTTGCATTTAAGCAAAAATGAAATCCAACGAATTTTAATAACACAAAAAATACATAATTAAAAGTACAGAGTAGAGTTATATACATTCTCTTGCTTGTGTTCAAGCCAAGCATTAAAAATGCATTTGTAAAAGGACATATAACAAAATACATAAATAAATAGTGCTGTTTTAAATAATTTATACAGAATATATATAAAATAAAAAAAGTAAATCAGCAGCTTGTGCACCAATATTTTACATGTATAAAAATATATATGTTTTCACCACCTAAACCACGCGCTCACGATTGCTAGACAAATTAAAATCGTAACTTTAATGCCTGACAAAAAATAATGTTTACAGGAATCTTTTCAGAACTTCTCTTGTCCACGAACGAGACGTATATAAAAAATAAAATAGAAAAATTAGAATTTTTTGTTTTTTTTAGTGTAATATTTTCTTTAATTTATACAGCAAATTCTTCACTGTCATAATAATATAAATTAATGTTTGCTGCATTCTATGATTGATACATCGCTATCGTTCGCTACAGAAAATCATTTATTGTTGATAGAATAACATAATTATATGTTTTACGCAATTATGTTGCAGGATTTTTTATTACATTTTTCTCTTCTTTTGTCTCCTTGTTTCAAGTAATGCTTTGCTTTAAGCAGTAACTTTACTTAACGGTCTAATTAAATACATCCTAATAAACAAAATTACTTTAATTTTAAATTTCTTAAAAATTACAGAAAGTGTGCTCTTTTTTAATAAGCAACTTTTAAATTGAATTGCTTTTATAAAATCTTATGTTAGCAACAGATTTAAATAAGTGTGAAATAAAGAAAAAAAAATGTATATCAATTACTTAAAACTTAAAACTTCGGAAACAGAACTGCTACAAAAAACTTCATGATTGCTGAATGATGATGATATAGTTTATAGTATAGGGTTAAATCTACATGTTCGAATTGATTTCTGGTAACTACTTGTAAATCTTATTAATTTGATTGGATTTTGTTTATTCGCATAACAATTCCTTTTTTTTTTGTTAAACGTGATGCACTTAAGCTAGAGTATGTTTAATTATAATAGATGTATGTATACATATATACGATTATTTAATGAAAGCAGATGTGATATTTATAAATGCCATATAAACTTAACCAAAACCATTACGCACTAAAGAAGAAAAACGTTAGATCCCCGCTAATGTAAGGAAGTCGGTGTCGACTCGCGAACGCTTTGAGGAAGCTAAGACGAATGTGCACGAAGTTAGCCTAAACTTTTTGATGTAAAACTAAAAAAAAATGTGCTGCGATGCACCCTTGGGGAAGAAACTTATTCAAAGAGTATGATTTTTATAAAGTGGTGTTTATTTTAAATAGAAGTTACGATTGCAGCACAACTTGAGGATTCCCGAATTCCTGAGAAAAGCGCTGGAGAAAAAGCACCATTTCATAAAAATCAGTTTCCTTTTCAATGCTGGACATGACAGCATCATCGGTCACATTACAGCATGAATTTTTTTAGTTATAAATCACAAAGTGTAGGGCTTTTCATGCACATCCGGTAAAAAATAGTTCAAAAAGTAGTTGGATAGTTTTATATTATGGTGAAGATTCAAGAAATTTAAACTCTTGTATTTAAATTTGAAGTTTGAATATTTCGAAACAATAAGTGAACATTTAACACATCCTTTATAGAAAAATATAAAAGCTGTGACTGGTAAGACGAGTAAGTTTTTAACTAATGTTCCGCTTCTACTCTGGCATGCCAGTTCAATATAATTTTCTTATTAGCTCATTTAAGATTTATCCTCCTTACTTTTTAAGGTCAGACCGCCTGTAAATCGGTGTTTACGTTTGCATAATTTTTAAATATTAGAAAAAACCTTCAATGATCTTTTTAACTTAAAGCTGTTGTAGCAGAGCTTCTTGTGCACTTGATATTGCTGCAGTGCCAAGCAAAGCGGCTTTTAAATTGTTATCATCTGTTGAGCTGCTGCTAATCGTTGTTACTAGCCTTGTATGCTCATCATTCAAACCATCATCGCACGGACCACAACGCTTCTTCATGGGCGGGGGACTGCACAAGGTAGTTGTTTTTGTTGTTGACGGGCTGTTGCTACTCCAAGTTTTTTCACTTGATGCGCAGTATTCTTCGTCATTGCTTTGTATTTCGGCCGAATGACGTTTGGTCGCCGTACTAGTTGCTTCAAAATGTGTAGTTGTTGCTGTCGTAGGTGTGATTTCCGTTACCATCTCGGCTTCTATTGCAGGCGGTAGTAGTGGTGAAATTGCTTGTTTTGCTTCAGCTGCCTCTTCATCTTCCTCTTCAAATTCTTCCTCCTCCTCAACCTCTTCATCTTCTTCTTCCTCCTCTTCTTCCTCTTCTTCCTCCTCTGAGTCGCTGCACCACGTTACTTGTGCTCCAGGAAATACATACGATGAGGTTATTTCGTGACTGTAATAAGTACCTTCAATTAATCGTTCTGAGGCGCTTAAGCGTTTCTGTTGACGCCGTTTTATTTTACGTTCAGCAGCTGATATGATGGGGTTCAAGCTGTTGATCGGCGTAGTTCTTATGGGCAGATCTTTAGTAGGTGTTACTGTGGCGGATACAGATTCGGATAATTCAACTTGATTGCCAGCTCCAAGCGTGCCTCCGCTATCACCGAATTGTGTTAATGGCGGTAGCAAAGCTACGCTTGTGGGTGTAGCTGAATTTGAGGAATCATTGCATTGAATGCCACTGTCTTTGGAGGAGTCTATCGACAGATGCCGACAGTTATCGGTACCAGTCACTGGATGAAAAGGTTGAAACGCAGGATGCTCAAAGTCAACAGCTGCATCCATGTTGTCTGCCAGCAGCATGCTTTTAGTTTTGTTATCATTTAACGTCAAAATGCTTGATTGGATTTGTGGTATAGCTTCTGTTGCCTCACTGTCTGTATCGGAATTGGCGCCAACAGGAGTTGTTTTGATGACAGCAACCACTGACGATGTAGATGATTCGAAGCCGCTATCAGAGTATCCGCCAGCTGAACGCAAAGCAATGTCTGTCGAAGCATTTGATTTAACTGATTGGGTATCGGTATCAAGGCGGTATTGCTGGGCATCTTCTTCCAGTTCATCGAACGATACCAACTCGGTAGATTCACGCAAAACCTTGTCATCGAAGCATAACTGTTTCCATTCGCTGCCCAAATGATGACACAGCTGATTTATGATCACATCAGAATCGCCCAAAAGCTCAACATCGAACTCCAGGTGATGCAATTGTTCACGATTTATAAGAATCTGTGGCACATGTGCAGGTATAGAACTGGGTATGAGCGCAACTGGACGCACCTTAAGCGAGGAGCCAATGACAATCATCAAATCGCATTTATCTTTATCTTCAGCCATAACAGTGTGAAACTTCTCGGGCAGACCTGTGGAAGAGGTTGGTATAAGTTATTAACTACTGATATAATGGAATCAAAGTGTGCATAACTTTTATAGAATAAATAACGAATAAATTAAATTTTTGAATTGATATTGTTTGAATGCATTATTACTTAATCCGTAAATAATAACTTAAACCGTGTCTGCCACGATGTTCAACATTCGTTTCGTTATATATAAAGACGCAGTTATAGAAGAATAATAATTTAATATTGAGTGATGGATCATGAATTAACCCCATGACATGGTTGATTACGTGGTCTTAAGTTCCGAATAGGTAATCAATATTCTAGAAAACTATTCTATCGTCTTATTTCAATATTTTGAATACCAACTATGTCTGAATCTAAATCCTAACGCTAAAGACGTATCGCTGATCTTGTAAAAAGTCTCTGAATGTGTTCAATACACTGCGAATGCACTGAATAAAATCATAAATTCCTTATCACGATTGTACAAACGGATATCTCATTAACTTTACAGTATAATTATGTCATCATTTTTTAATAATTATTTAACCTATTTGAATCCGTTCCGGCAAGTATGAGTACCTTATTCAATAAATTAGAGTGAGAATCATTTATCGCAATTTGATAAATTTTAAACAGGCTTTGTGCTACTTTTAGGGCGCCAAGATTAGTTGGGGCTTATTCACACTCTAATTCCAATTTAAATGCAATTCCAATACTGGCGTACTGGTGGTCCTTATGCCAAGTGGCAGACCAGGTTTCAAATCACATCTGTCATAAAAATTTTTTCAATAGAATTGATTTTTCTGATCGACAGACATGAGTTGTTCGGAGTCAGCATAATATTTGTTGGGCGAATTCTCAATTATTTGTGTACAAATATTTTATTACACGCATAACACAAATGAAACAATAGAAGATCGGTCAAAGTCCTTTCGAGGGCCGAAATGGCCAATTTGCTTTTTTTTTTGTTAGATAAAAACGTAACTGAGACCTCCAATAAATTTAATTAATGGCTTTTATTTTGTGAAACACAATTGATCACGTCAATTGAGGTTTTATTGTTTGGTAATAAATTTCAGTGAGAGAAAAATCTCCAACTCACATGATGATTGCCAATCAAACAATATACTCGTTTTTTTGTTGCTTTCAATAGAAATCTGTCAAGAGTACTGAGAGCGAGAGCGGATGAACACAGATTGCAGCAATCAAATTTGTTCATTTTTGTATTGCTGTACATGGCAGCAATCAGCAATCTAAACAGTGTTGCAGGGTGGCAAAATACAATTATTGCTGAGTTCAAGTACATTAAAAGTACTTTTGCTAAAGAAACGTAGTACTGTTTACAATAACATAATGGAAAAATCGTTTCATGAAACCCTTATTTTTAACAAGTTAATTGATGAAGTAAACAAAGAAAAAAAGCGGGCAAGAAAGTATGTTTTTCAAACATGAAATAGGTAAGCATTAATACGAAGTTTTAGTACCTATAATTTGAAATTTAAATGTATTTGTCACATTTTCTTTCAGATATGATAATTATGGCGGCTTACTCAAGAGTTGAAGTGAAGTTGCTAGTTTCTTTGATGGAAGCAAAGCGCGAGCTGTGGGATGCGTGGGATCGCAGCTACCAGAATACAAGCAAGGAGAGTGCGCTAAATTCAATTTCAACACTTATGTATATGCATGTTTACATAGTACCTGAGTTTTTTTCGAATATCCAAGTCAGATTTAGATAACGATATAAAAAAAATCATTTAAGACTGAAAAATGTTACACATCATTGAAGAATAATTTGTGTTTTACTGATGTTGGTTACTGTATATATTTTTCAAATGCTTTAAAATTAGTATTAAGTTTGTTTTTTTCGTCATTGAAGGCTGTTTGTTATCAAAATTTAATTTAATTAAACATAATTAATGCATTAATAACAATTTAAATAACAACAGAAAATTCAAGCACTTTCAGATAAGCAATCATATTAAATTAATACTAAATGTTTTTATAGTACGAAATAAAGTGGAGGAGAAAAAGTACTGTAATTTAAAGAAATGTCATACTCAGATTGGCGAGTCGTGTGAGCTACCAACAATCAAAATTTAAAATAGCGTAACAAAGGTTTATTGATTGCCAATCAAACAATCCCGTGTGAGTTGGCCAAAAGAGAGTTTGTTTTACTTCATATGAAAACGGAAATGCCAAACAAATAAACACCAAGTGACGTGATCGCGCTTGCGTTTTACAAAATACGGCCATAATTTTCTTTTGAAATTATTGTGTGGCAATTCGAAGGATGTCATTTGGAGACTACATTTTGCAAAGTTTGATTTCCAAATTTCGAGCCAACCATCTTCCAGACCAACCACCAATTTCGTAAACAGACAATCCACTCAAATTGAAGTGAAAAGTCCCAGGAAGGTTGCAGCTATGTTTTCTACTCATCATTTAAAAGCCGGAACAATTAACTGCCCTTCACCAATTGATATCACTTAATACCAACCCACACAGCCTTAGGTCCGTCCCTCTCTTTCATCTAAATGTGCACCGCACCGACTTAGTTTCATAGTTAACCTATATTTAGGATGCTTCGTGCTACCATTAATATGATAAACAAATTCAATTTTTGTTTTAAAAGAACCAAGCTCTGAAATATTATTCGCTCCAATACCACTTCCTTCCCTACCTATTTTCTCGTCAAAACTTAGTTATAGTATATATGTTTCACCCATTGTATTAGCACTTGATTGCACCTATTTCTTGCATATTAAAGGAAATGGTTTTAAATGGTGTTTAGATTTATAATCTACGATTATAAGATGTCTATCTTATACCCGGCGAGCTTCGCTCCGCACTGATCCCCTGAAAAGTTGGCGTAAGTTGCCGGCAGTAACCATACGAACTAATTTACCAAATTTAAGTACAATAAAACGGGGTCTGGCAACATCTTTGTTTTTTCATAAACCAAGATGTTAACCTTAATAATATATTCCACCATAGCTACAAAACAGACATCACTCAAAGTTTACAAATATTGACTTTTTAATGTTAAACTCCTCGTAGAGATCATATTCAAAGATAATCAAAATTTTGTACTCATCTTATTCCTATTTAACGCAAAAAAAAGTCGTTTCATCTTTATGTTTCATATGGAGTCTTTTGAAAACAAAGTAGTTTTTTGCCACTCCTAGAAATTAAAAAACTTTCAGTTGTGCCTCTTTTGTAGATAGGGAACTATATGTCCTAAATTTGGTGGCCTTAGGTGTTACCATTCGTGAGATCTCAAGCAGAATTAGTTCGAACCAATGATTTTATATACAAAGCTCTAATCCGGTTTGCTTCGCTACATCCATCGGAACGAAATAAAAAAAGTTGTTGTGTAAAAAGGAAATGTACCGGGAAAAAAGGAATTTTAAAGAGAAATTGAGTTTTGTTAATACAGAGTGACTTGTTTAAGGACATCGCAAATGCAAGTTTCACTGGAAACTGAATGCGTTTGAAGTGGAACGGCAAATCGGTTGAAGTCAATGAAATTCGCGAAATTAGGCATTCTTCTTCCTTCAAAGGCTCTTTAAAAATTCTTGCCACTATTATTACTATGTCATTGACATTTATATTTTTCGCTGCTAGAATTGAGCGTGCGTAGAACCAATTCAATTTACGATCATTTTGACCAATGTTCGGATAAACATCAGTGATGAGTTTATGTTTTTATTCAATTTTGAAATCTCAACAGTGCACCAAGGAAATTTACGAAAACGTCCGAGTTGATCTGAAAAACGAAATATGCGCTAACAGCGCCCTCTTTTGAAACTTTTTCGATTTTTCTTTTTTCCTAAACATTCGCGTAGCAATAACAAACAAACTCGTAGAAGGATTATGCTATAAAATTTAAAGTGTTATTTTGATAATTTGTAAGGATGCGATGCAACCTATAATTCTAAAGATATTCGATATCGCAAATTTGGGTTGTATGGAGGTGTATTGTACTATGCCTATAACCTTTGCTTTGCTTCAGTGCAAGTTTTTCTAAACTATACCGTACTTGAATAAAATCTTCGGCTAACATTTCAGGTCAATTGGACAGTAGCCAATTTTAATGATTTCTGAAAAAGTAGGCGTAGTTATAGTTTGACCACGCCCATTTTTATTTAGTTACCGACAGTAACCATATGAACTAAGTTACCAAACTAAAGTCTAAGTTGTCAAAAATCATCTGAAATATACTATTTTCATTAATTTGTGGGCGGTAAAAGGGGGGGGTTGAGGCAACTCATTTTTAATACAGTTGCCAACAGCAAGCATACAAACTTAATTACCAAATTTAAGTCTAATACGACCAAAACCATCTGAAATATAGCATTTTTATTGATTTGTGGGGGGGGAAAGGGTGTGTGGCAAACTTTTCTTTCTTCCTAAACCTTTGCGTTTATGAAGAAGTTTTAAGCATCCGAACAAACCAAGATCTATTTTTATATATAAAGATTATTGATTTACCGAAGAATTTCGTAAATTATAATTTTTGTTCTGTAAGTTCGTTGGACTTAAACCATCCATTCCTTGGTGCCCTTCGGAATTAAGATGTAACAGCTCTATAAAAATCTTAATGGATATTACACTGAGTTCATCTATATTTATTTAAGACTGTCAAAAGTATTCAACCCAATATATGGTAAACCGTCAGTTAAAGGTGGAACATGAACTAAGCGAAAGAACTCAAAAAAATTACAAATTAAGGACGGAACAGATATGTCATCTATATCTGTTCCAGTGGCAGTGACAACTGTTTAGTTAATAAACTATAAAACAAAGTCGAGAAATGTGTTACTAATTCCATAACTCAAGAACGAAGCGCCTGATTGGCCTAGAGATTTTTTGTTGTGTTCTTCTTGGCTATCCCATTCTACATAAGTTTTATAAATTTTGCCACACCCCCTTTTATTGACCACCAATCAATGAAAATGCTTTATATTTCAAACGATTTTTGTCGTATTATACTTTTTTGTAATTTAGTTCGTATGGTTATTGTCGGAAACTGTACTGTGAAATGGGCGTGATCAAACTATAGATACGCCCACTAATTTTAATGGACTCGGTAGGAGGCGCTGCGATCGTAGTTTTTCGAAATTACTCATCTGTTTATCGTGAAATTTTGGGACGATGAGTGTTGATGACTTATCTATTCTGTTCTATTTTAAAGACCAGAGGGCGCTGTAGTACTAATATTTTAAAAAAACTTTGAAAACTCATAAACCACTCATTCGAAATATATGAAAAATTGTATATGGAGGTTTACGGATATGGTGAGCATTTTGGATTTGTCTATTCTGATCTATATTGAACACCAGAGAGTACTGTAGTATAAATATCTTAAGAAATCGTGAGAAACTACAAAACCGCTCATTTTCGAGTACAACAATTGTTTTGGAGCTATCTCTTTTGCACTATCTCGAAAGCCAAAGAGTGTATTTGTACAAATACTGAAAAACACATTTTACTCGCCCTGAATGCTACACACCCCCGGACGGCGCACAGTGAGTTGAAATCCCTAAAAAATGGAGATTAATTCACCTAGAAGTCGGAGGGAATTTTTGACTTTTGTTTTAGTTAGATTGAGTACAAATAAGAAAATCATTTAGTCAGTCCGTCTGTCTGCCTTACGACATGATTAAATACGTAATTTTGAAGCTATCGTCATGAAATTCGATATTCAAGCTTGTATCAAAAATATAAAGATTAAGTTCGAAAATGAGCCCAATCGGATGAAAACCACGTCTAACTCCCATACAGAGTGACTTTATTTTAAACATAAAATCTTTTAAAAATCTACAAAAATTAAAAATTCTACAAATTTTGCACGTAAGTTTTTCTCTTCAATACAAATTCTAACTATAAATTTCGTCCAAATCAGATGAAAACCACGCCCACCTCCCATACAGAGTGTCTTTATTTTAACCGTAAAATTTCTAAAAAAATTCGCAAAAATGAAAGAAATGTCTTGAAATTTTGCACGTATGTTATAATATAAAATATAAATTCTAACTATGAAATTCGGCCAAATTAGAAAAAAACCACGCCTACTTCCCATACAATATGACGCCATCTAAATAGTGAAACCTTCATAAACTCCTCAAAAATTAATTCATTGCATAATATAAATAATTAAAATATATTCTGAATTTGAAATTCGGAGAAGATGGAAGAAAACCACGCGTATCGTCTATACAAAGTGACGACATCAATTTAATAAAAAGTTCAAAACTTAAACCCAGTCAAAAATCATTCCTTATTACATTTTTTTTAAGAAAATTCATAAAAATATTACATAGGAGTAGCAAAAAAATTTATTTGAAATATTAGCTGCATTCCCGTGGCACTGGATCAGATCAAATCTCAGTGGAACAGTTTTAGTTCAACTTTATTACAATTTGGCACCACTGGCGATGAGGTGCCCAAATACGAATGCGAGCGGTGAGACGAAAACTCGAATTAGAGTAATTCAAATTTGCCAACTATGTCCGTTTTGAAAAAAGTGCTTTAAACTTGGCAGCGTTTTAAGTTCAGAAATAGAGCCAGGAAAAGAGCTGGTTCTAATTTTTGGTTTTGCATTGCGAATAAAATAAAGCCACACTCTAGATAAACGACCACGGGAATGCAGCTATTATGTAGAAAAAATTTATGAATTTGTTAATATTCCTCCTGATTTCCAAACTCGTCGTACTCCACTCCATCGACCTCGTCATTTTCATGATCGTCATCCAAATCATTTGCGCCTTCTGATACCACCTTCGGCGAAAATATTCGATTAATATGATTTGCGCAAAAACGCGTCCCTTTTTGTTGCTGAATATGGAAGCTTAGATATTCAAGTTTAATACAAAATTTTCAATACTACTTGATTTTAGGGTATTCCTATTTAAAACTCTACATATATTTCGAAAATAGCGCAAATTTTGACATATTTAAATTTTTTTTTTTAAATGTTTCTACACAATTATTTTTAACCACTTTTTTTTAAAAAAATCACGCTAAATACCTGAAGTTGAAGGTTCCATAGTAAAAATGTCACTTTTGATGTACAAAAAAAAAATAAATATTAATTTTTTAACTATTTCAAATTTCAATTTGTTGAACTGTTAGCGAAAAAACCAAAAATTTATCAACTTTTAAGCTATGCAGCAGAAAAAGTAAACAACATATAACATTTAAATTTTAAGTAGTGCTGTACAATTTATTAAATTTACAATTTAATAGAGTAGTAAAAATTTAAAAAAAAAAAATTTTAATTTTTCTGTTAATCTCCACTTTTTTCGATTTCAATCCTTAGTGCGGCGGCGGGTATTCCAGCTAGTAAATAAATAAATAAAAATAAACACGCAAAATTTTTCTTCCTTCACTAGGTGAATAAATTGCAACAATGTAAAAAGGACTCGTATTTTTGCATCCATGTGTGGTCCATACGCTAGAGAACCCTGGTTCAATTCCCACCTGATACAGAAAGTTTGCAGTTCTGCAGACAATGGCCAACCGCAGAGAGTAAAAACTGCCATTAAAAGCTTCTTGACATAAGCCGTTCGGAGACGGCATAAAAGTTGTAGGTTCAGTTCTCGGTCATTTGTGTTCAAACATTTCACAACACGCACAACACAATTGATCATAAGAAGATCGGTCAAAGTCCTTTCAAGGGCTGAAATGGCCATTTCGTTTTTTTTTTTATATCGTAACTCATTGATTTCATTTATTCCTTCATCTAACAAAGATCAACTCTTAGACTACTTATATATATATACAAAAATTAAGAGAATGTACAGGATAGAAAGAAATAATAAATAAAGTATAAAAATTGATTAAGACTAGTATTAATATTAATATTAGACCAACGATCAGGACTATATAAACTTTTAGTTAACAATAAAATTCAATAAGTTAAGAGGTTACGAGGAAGCATCACGGGCCAAAAGGTGGAGAAATAATTGGTCAAGTTTCTTTCTAGTACAATCATCAAACATATCAATGAAAGCCAGCATAGAATTTGTTTCTCGACTGCAACGAGTTAATGGCATATTAGAACCATAAGTAGATCTATTTAGAGCTAGACGAAAGTGAAATTGGCTTCGGAGGTGTCTGGATGGGAAATGGAAATTCAATTGAGATAAGAGTTCCTCGCATTGAATACTATGGTGTAAAAGATCCCAAATGAACAAAATTGATGAAAGTTTTCGCCATATTTCAAGCGAGGAACTATTAATTAGAGTGCAACCGTTGTTATAAGGCACGGCCGGTAAGTGTCAATTAAGTTTGTATACAACAAACCTAGTGAACCTTTTCTGAACATTTCTAATACGATTATAATGTATTTGAAAAATTGGAATGACTTTACTATTCGATATAAGATTGAGAGGTCATATTTAGAATTCAGATTTTGTCCAACGAAAGTTTTGTATATAAAAAAAAATTAGGACTTTCTAAAATTATACAAATTTCTTACCTTCGCCAAAAAAAACAATATCTGGCTTCATGATGCCGTTCTCCACAATTTGTTTCAACTCTAACTCGGAGACGGGCTCCGATGCACACGAACTTCGTCGCACATTCGGCTGACAATGCGGACATACAGGAATGCGTTGTTCAAAAATGTCAGCGCGTATAGCATCTGCAGAGGTTTTGAATTTGCATTTTGTGCACGACGCCGTGGAGAATGAGCCGTGACATTCAATGACATTTCGTATACCCGCAACTTGTTCCAGTGTGTCAATATTTTGTGTGTAGTTGCGCAAAAGTTTTTGTTTGTTCTCCAACAATTTTATAAAGCGATGACAAGGCGATGGTACAAACTGACCTGGATAGATTTCACGAGCAAACTTGTAAAATGGACGCGGATCGCGGGAAAAGTAGTTGATGTCAAACATAGCCTGTGGATCTGGAAGATCAGGGAAATCTTTAGCCAAGCGTGAGTAGATGCCGTCACTTGAGCGAAAGTCGGGTATGCCACAAGATACTGAAACACCAGCTCCGGTCAGCACAATGACGTTTTTGGACTCGCGCACCAGCTGTATAACATCTGCAAATGTATTGACATATCGCAGTTTCTGGCGTCGCGGTGGTTCAGACAACATGCTGGCCAATATACGCCACAAAGTCATATCGTTGAGACCCGGTGCAAGTGGACCGCTGTTGGGAAGCATTTGCGAGAGCAGCTCACGGGGATTAGCGCCAGAGTGAATTTGTTTTTGTACCCAGTTAATGGGTTTTGTTATGGGTTTCCATTCGCGCCCCGATTCTTCAGACATGCCACTTATATCTGAAAAGTCAGAATCAGAGGTGGATTCGTCACTATTATCTAGGTCTTCGTCATCATCATCTTCGACTTCCCGTGAGTTATCTGCGTTTTGTTGCTTTCCCTCAGTTTGAAATTTTCCCCCATTCTTCCTATCGTTTGATTCAAAGTTTATTTTAACTTGTCGCACGGTTACCAAAGGGTCCATATTTATGTCAGCTGAATTAATTTGCAGTTCCTGTACATCAAGAGGCACTTCGTCCGCAACTTCTGTGCTAATCGTTGCTTCTTCTTCTTTTACTACTGCTGTGGTTTTTGTTGCTGCTTCAGTTTTATTTGTTACAGCTTCTGTTGTTGCCATAAATGTTGTTGGAATTTCGGCGCCAAACCCAAAGTTTTGTTTATTTTCATTGATTTCTATTGCACTTTTGTAATTTTTTTGCTTGGCTAAATACTCGCAATTTCCGCTTGTTGTAATATTTGGTTGCTCCGTCTTGAGCAGGTTCGTATGGCGATTTTCAATTACTTCCTCACGAATTTCCATCATTTTACGCAGTGTGAAGGGTTTTTCCCTATCTTATGCCGTTTTCTTCGTCTATACACACAAATTTTATCTGAAGTTCTGTGCACTTTTCGTCAGAATTTCTTCAACTATTGCGTAAATTGATATCACTTCAATTTTTTATTTGATTTTTTTTAATTATTTCATCACTTTCACGATTTTTTCAACGGCAGCAACAATTTATTTGGTGCATTGTAGCAAATAAGAAATTATTTTGCTTTAATGACGTGATGGCTGACATTAACAAAAATGGCCGTCGTATGGAAATTTTTGTATGTATTGTGGATCGCGTTGTACGTTGTCATTTCATGCCACGTTGCCAACTTTAGATTGAAGTCAGATATAAAGGTCTTGCCAATAATAGCAAGTGAAGAGTTTGATTCTCGCATGGTGTAATGATTTATGGAGTAGGAGTGACAGTTCTATTGGCGGTTTGGAGTTGTCAAAAACGCATTGGATAAGATAAAACGAATAAGCAGCAAAATAGATGAAAAGTTAAACTTTGTATTGATTTGACAACTCCCGATGGTCGCTCGTGAGAAAATAAGTATATGTCAAGGCTACCTGTTGCGGGATTCCCAAACGCCTTATTATATATATATTTTGTTGAGCTTTCCAACAATCGGACATGTACAACGACTTCATTCCTTTGCAGATTCTCGCACAGAACACATCGGCGTAATGGCTCCTTTTTTACTCTATTTTGTATGCTTTAATTTGAATTTCCATTTTTCAGGAAAACTAATAAATTCTATCTTATATTCAGTGTTTGGAACGCTTGCCATATTTATTTTCTTCATTATCTTTTCATAAAATGAAAACTATACCGAGTCGGACGGACCGGCAGAAATATCAATATTTTTTGATTTTCATCCGACATGTCGGTCCGACCGTGATGGACTGACCTGCAGATATATCAAAAATTTTCGGTCCTACCGTCTCATTTATTTTCCAGCCATCATACATGTCGTCGAACCTTATAATTGGTATGTATCATGGTAGAATAAGAGAAGGTAGATGCATTTCGGAGAGGCACACTGTCGTTACTGTCAAAATGAATTTCACAGCTCATAGAAAATCTGAAAGCGACGAGAAAGCTTAATTTGGAAAAATGTAAACAAAAAAGTTATTTGTATTGATTTTGACATTTTTGGCTATGAAAAAGGGAGCAGTACGAAATGCATCTAACTTCTCTTATTCTACCATGAGTTGTGTGAGATTTTATGCTTTATCTTTTTATGTTGCAAATTCCAATTAAACGATAAAATACATTTACCTGTATGGAAAGATTAACACTTCTTTTTATTGCTTTTGTTTTAACTTCAATTTTTTAATTATTGTGAAACTTCAAATATAGCATATAGCAAATATAGTAACACGATGAATACCATGCAACTGAATAAGGAAAAACAAGATAACATGCTCAAGTCTGAAATTTTACTGCTTCACTTTATATTTACTTTGTTGACCTTATTATAATACATAAAAAATTTATGCAAACTTAACATTTTAGTTTTTAATGACTGTCATTTCACTGATTAATGAAATTCATATAACTTTCACATAAGCCATTGTCAACTCTTTGATTCGCTGCTTGTTTTAAGATCTAAAAAGTGAATTCTAAATAAAAATAATGTTTTTTAAATTATTTATGATCTTTTTGGGTTTCCAAACATTGTTTTCATTTTGTACCAACATGTAATTGTGCTACAACCTAAAAATGTGCACCCCACAATTGTAATTAAAAGACCGAATTACTTAATTCAGAGCGCCATGAGAACATGATATTTGTCTATTTATCTGAGATATCGGGGGATTAATCATGAGTTTTGACAAATTTCGTATTGTTCATTTGTTTTGTTCTTCTTTTCAGAAAAATTTATGTGTCGGAAAATGTCGTCATGCCCAGAATTCTTTTCTGAGATAATTGGAGTGATTCTGAAACGAAGAATATTTTTACTCAGAGAGTCGTCAATATAAAATAGCAGACAACGAAGACTTTTTTGCAGATTCCGATTGTCGAAGTTGGCTGTTACATATGTGCTATACATCATTTGATACAAAGATTAAATAGTCTACTAGTGATAACGCCCCGAAAATCGGGGGCATTTCCCTACTTCGCTTTGGAAGTCACAATTTCTCATTCGCATTGAAGCGAGTTCGTGTCTTAAGTCTTTTTACCATTTTTTCAACTTTAAACGCTCATATCTGCTAAACGATTTTCCAAAATCTAATCTTCTGCTTACCTACACCTCAAGACCTTTCTAATGATATATTACAAGTTGTTGTAGCATTTGTAGATTTGCTGGAATAAGGGGGATAATAAATATATAGATAAGAGAAGAAATAAATACTTCATTATAAAAATAAGAAAGAAAAAGAACGCGTTTGAAAGTACAAGTTTACACTAAAAATTTATGAAAATCTCACATTATTTGAGTTACTTTATACGTAAAACAGCAAACTTTATGCGTAAAACAGCAAGCTTAATACGGAAAACAAAAACAACATCTTTATTAATTATTGCTCCCAAATATTGAAATGGGGAATTAAAACCAAAAAAAAAAAATCTGTTTAAATCATATTAAAAACTTTTCTGTTTTTTTCTAACTTGCTTTACATAGGAATAGAGCAATTGTGGACAAAACGGAGCTGTTAATTCGTAATTCAACCTCAGCTCAAAATTTTTACTATGAAATTTCCAGTTACAGATCTATTGAAACTTGAACCGATTGAATAAGCCTCTCCGAAAATAATGTCTTTAATTTAAAAATTTACATAATTTGAGAATGAGATGCTTAATCTTTTCATATTTTTTGTTTGTTTGTTGCAAACAAACAATTATGATGGCCCCGTATCATAAACAAAATAAAAGTCAACTCTGAATTTAGTGCAAGTTATTTGACAACAAATTATATTGAAAATAATAAAAATGCTTAAACTAAATGCACGGGAGAGAGCGACTGATCGCCGCTGTCAACACGAAGTTATCACTTGCAAAAAAAGCACAGTCAGCTCTGCGCCAACGTTATTAATTCAACCATGGGCCCATGATGCAACTAACAAGGTAGTAGTGACAGTTCTTTTCGCGATTATAGGTTGTCAGAATGGTACAAAAAGAAAACGAAAAAAGTAGAAAAAAAAGAAATAGTGCAATATACAAGCAAATGACAACCAATGTTCGCGGTTTGTGTGAATATAGCCAGCTGTCACTACCACCTTATTAGTTGCAACATGCCATGGACCAATCCAAATCAAATAAAACTTTATCCGAGTTAGCCTGGTCATCATAACATACATACAAACGGTGACTGATCAAAACATCATATTTTCATTTTGTAAACTTTAAATTTTTCCACGAAATTGCATTTTTTGACTAAAATTCTCCACGAAAATTAAATTTTTAAGCTATTATTGAACTAACTTGAACTAACTATTGAATAAAATCGGTGAAAGAATATCGTCATGTCTAACATGGGACTTAAAAAAAACTCAATAGGGGTATTCACGATGTGTTGTATTTGCCCGTGTATTGTGTATTTTTGATAAATTTGATATTTGTAGTAAATTTACAAAAACCAAATACACAGTGTTCAAAATACAACCCTGTCGCAAAAATACAACGACGAAACCCTATTGTATTCTTTGTAAATTGCGTTGTGTATATGATCAGCTGATCGCAAAAGCATTTCAACTCAACATCGAGGAAGCTACCGGCTGCGAAATGAATTTATTTAAAAAATTTAATATTATTATTGTTTTGTTCAAATTTTTTCATTATTTTGTAGGCATTTCAATTCATATTTCCAAACAAAAGTATATACACAAATGAGCTGATTTTAAAAATACATGACTTTATTGAAGGTTCGCTCACAATAAGGTGTATATATTGTAAATTTTGTAAAAATTTATCACAAATACATCACATCGTGAATACCACTAATAATGAGCAGTTCACCTCAATTTGTAAAAAATATCAATTTAGATTTGCCAATGAAATGTTTCCACATGTTCCACACGAAAAGTGGAAGATAATAATACTAATAACAATTGTAAGCATTGACATAGAAGCCATACATAGTACACCTACACAAGTGCGTGATTTGTTTTTATTTACATTTTTGCTAATGAAATTTTTCCATAAAGGTTTTTGTTTATACGAGAGGTCTGATACCAGGAGACTAGTTGCATGAATAGAAACAGATGATACAATGATATTTATTCATTACCTTAAGATGGCCTGGAGTTTATAGCAGGATATATCAAATGTTAAATGGTACCTGACTCATGGGGATAACACAAGAGGATGCAACCATAATGCAACTAACAAGGTAGTAGTGACAGCTCTTTTCGCGATTATTAGTTGTCAAAATAGTAACGGAAAAAGTAGAAAAAAAGTGCATACAGGCAAATGACATATGAACGGTCCTTATGAGTGCTATTATGTAAAACGAACATTGTGCAAGACACGATAAGCAATACATTTTCTCATACCAAAATATGTTGTTGCTCGTTTCTTTCATGGCGTTCAATCTTCGTTTTGTTATAAATAAAGATGCAGTAAGTCTTAAAATAAGCAATACTTACTAGCAAACGTTGTAAATACTGTAACATTATTAATTATAATAACTGAATTTGTAAAAATCAAACATAATTTATAAACTTTGAATTAAGAGAGAAAATGTAGATTCATGCCAATGTAGCATGCTCCTTAAGAGACACTTAGTGACAATGGAGCTCATACCATAATTATAAATTTTAACCAAATATAAAGAAAGAATATAAATTTTAACCAAATAAAGAGTCTACATTGACAGTGGTGTACCAAGTTTCAAAAGGGCACTTAAAGAAACCATCAACACAATTGTCACTTGGATTTTTTGTCTGGCAGTTCCGTTTTTATATGAAGAAAAGCAAACTCTTTTTCTTTCACGGAATTTTCTATTGAAATTTATTGCTAGACAAAAAACCCCAAGTGACGTGATCGCTTGCGTTTTACAAAATACGGCCGTTAGGAAAGGTTTTAAGAAGCTATTTCCCTGCGTCATATTTGCTAATAAATATATATTTATATATAGATAATTTGAAAATTTTTGATTGTGAAAAAGAAAACATGTGTTTTTGAAAGATTCAACAGATGAAATAAAAACGCTAAAAGGATGAAATAAAGCACTGTGTCAATCTTCAAATAAAAATTTTTGATTTATGTTCAAGATTTTCTCTGTGAGACGACAATAAAAATTATTAAGAAGGCACATTTGATTAAATTGTTTAAGCCACAAATTAAAAATATAAAAAGCTAAGCAAAAAATAATTGGCAATAACAAATTACTGAAAAATAAAGCATTAAAATCACCTTACAGCGTTTTTACGGTTTTACTTATTAATACATATACGATTTTACTAATAAATCTTATTTATCCTACATATAATTTTCTTTTTCACTATTTGTACCACATCTACCTAATACAAAAAAGCGGCATTGCTAAAATACATTTTGACATTTGAGATTCAAGTAGTGAATCTCCTTATCCTACCTTTTTGTTTTTGGGTGATTTTTCATTTCTTGTACGTAAATATTTTTATAGATTTTTTAATAATGATCCAATGAGTTTAAACGTGCAAAAAAAAATGGGCCTTGAAAATTCTGCTCATTTCGTATAAGGCAAGCTTATCTCATGAGATAAATCCAAAAATGGGCATGGCATAATTTTCCATGCAGTTTTGGGTCATTTTCATTTGGGTTATTTAAAATTTGTTTTTTGGGATTTTTTGTGTGATTTTACCGACGTTTCGCAGGTTTCTTTCCTGCTTCTTCAGGGGAATTGAATAAGTTACTTTTAAGAAAAGAGTTTTTACATTTATATAATCACGTTAATGCAAATTTTTATTTAACATTTAAATAACAACGAAAATAAATAAATAAATAAGTTAACTAACTAACACATAACACAGACATTTGAAAATGAAACTTTTTTAAAAAAATTAACCTTTCTGGGGTATCCCTACAAAAAAAAAAAACATAAAAAGTTACTTACTTACTTACTTAGGTGGTCGTAACAACACGTGTCCGGGTTTCGGCCGACCTCATCAGCTCTCGCCAGGCGCCTCTGCTTTGCGCGCGCCTTCTCCAATCGGATACACCAAGTGCGGTTAGGGCTTCCTCAGCCTTCCTCAGCCAGCAAACATTAAAAGTTGCATGTTGAAAATAGCTCATAGCTCCTCCGATGATCAATTGAATGGTCAAATGTATTACCAGCTCATATTATTTTTTTTTTATCTAAACATTCCCTTTGAATATACCAGGCTCCTCTTCAAAAAGCTTCTAAATTAGGTAATAACTGTTATAATACTTTTTATAATTTTTAAAAAGTTTGTTGGAAAATTGATTTCTTAGACTTTTCATACAATGAATATACATATTTGGTGTGTTTTTGCAATATGGCATTGCTATACACTCTCAACCAAAAAAACGCTCATAGCCAATTAACATTTCGCTTGGCATTTTTCGTAAAAATTTGCAAGTACTGCGAGCCACTTGTCACTTTTTTACCAACTAGGTGCATGCTACACGATGGACACAGGCAAAATTTTTTTGTTGTTTTCACGGTTAAAAGAAAATACTGAAATTTGAGAGAGCTTCTCTTTCATCCAAACACTTCAGGCAAAAGACAAATTTTGTTTATTCTCCGAAGTTTAACACAATTCTGACAACAGACAAGAAACAGGCTTTTAACAAAAAACAGAAAAAAAAAATCTATATTTTGGAACTGGATAAAGCAAAATTCAGTTTTCAAATACAAGGGATATAGACTTTGTACAGTAGTCCTCGATAAGTTGCGTCAGCTAAAATGCTTGATGTTTAACGCATTTAGCGTTAAATTACGAGAATATATGGTATATCCAGAATATTAAGTTTGAATACTTTTCAGTTTAGTTAAATGTAGAATCAAATTAAGCGGGGCGAAATTGACCGGGAATCACTGTATTACCTTTGTGATGAAAAGCAATGCATTTATTAGAGAGGTTGTCGACATTATTTGCTTCAAGAACATTCTGTGAATCAAATAATTGAAAGTTTATGCGTTTTTTGGTATCCGCTTAACATTTTTTGTACAAAAAATTGCTTAGCTTATACGGGATAATTATATCCGCTTAGCTCGCAGCTGCCGATAGAAAGACTTTTGCCAGATCAAGAAAATGATAGTCTGGATAAATCTATATCCAGTTTTAAAATACATGACATAGCACAATATTGTGAATATCTATTCCTATATAAAACAATTATTACCTATTCCTACAAAGAAAATTTTTTTCTTACTATTGCATTTTATTTTTTTTTTCTTTCACAAAAGTGGAACAATAATTTTTATTTTAACCTATATTTGTGCGCATCAAATGTCAAACGTTGTTATGGCACCAAACGCCAAGTTGCTTCGTAAGGCAATTATGCTGACCCAAGGTTGATTTATAAGGTTGTCGCAGGGCAGATCGCACTCTCTTCTCAGTACCCATAATTGTCAAAACCAGCCAATATTGCGAATGACTACGAAAGAAAAACGGATGATAAAAGAGAATTTCTATGAGCTGTCAACTTCGATTTGACAATTATGGGTACTCGCTCTCACCCTTGCGACAACCTTATAAATCGACCTTGCATGTAAATAAAAGTAGCCCTTGGACGTGCTTTTTGTGTTTTCTATATTTATGCCCTATCTACAGCATATATAACAGCGTTGCAAAATCATTGAATGCGGCAAACACATACTGAGGTGCTCACAGTTTCAAAAATAACAAATGCTGTAAATACGCTTTGTTAATATACGTTTAAACTGTGAATAGCCTAAATATTTTTAAAATTCTACTACGTAGCCACGCAGTATGTCTCACTTCGGATACTTGTCTGTCAAATTTTGGAAGTTTCGCCAAGTTTTGGAAGAAATATTTTTTCTCTCGCTCATTATATTGTCCTCGGTATAGTTGTCTGCTTGGCAAGGCTGAAGGCAACAATCTTTGTTCTGTTTTTTGCTTAAAACCTGTTTTCTGCCAGTAGTTCAAATTGTTTTCAGCTTCGGACCATGAACATAATTTGTCGGTTGCTAGGAATTTTTGGATAAAATGGAAGCTCTCAAATTCCAATTGTGCTTTTACCTGCAAAAACAACAAAAAATTTTGTCGATTTCGGTAAGTGGAGCATGCACCGTAGCTTTAAGGTTTTTCGGATACGGTGAGGTTTTGGACTTATCTATTCAGCTCTATCTTGAACATCAGAGGCCGCTGTATCACAAATCTTTTAAGAAATCGTGAAAAACTCCAAAACCGCTCATTCAATTTGGATGAAAATTTGTTCATAGGTATTTTTGAGTACGAAGACAGTAAATATAATATAATTCAGCCCTTGAAAGGACTTTGACCGAGCTTCTTATGATCAACTGTGATGTATGTGTTGTGAAGTGTTTGAACACAAATGATCGAGAACTGTGCCTACCAGCTTTATGCAGACTCCGAACGGCTTATGTTCTTAAGAAGCTTTTCATGGCAGTTTTTACTCTCTGAGGTTTGCCATTGTCTGCAGAGAGGTGACGGTGAAAAATTAATTCAATTGAAAAAAAACTTTCTGTGTCAGATGGGGCATTCCAACCTGGGTTCCCTGGAGTATGAGCCACACACTCTACCCACTACGCCACGGCCGCCACACTGAATATAATATAAAAGAAGAAAATTTCATAGTAAAATTAATGAAAAAAATAGAAGTATTCTTTTCATACAAAATTAATAAAAAAAATATTCGCTGAAACGACGTGTTAACAACAGAAAGTCAATAAAAAATACGTTTTTTTAAATAAAAAATTGCATATTACAAAGTCGGTATACATTTGAAACGAATCAATATGGGTTTAAACCTCGTTTTTAAATCTAATAAAATTTAAATCATAGACTATTTGGCAGGTGGAGCTGACATATAAGTGATAAAAGATTTAATAATTTCAATCTGATTAAAATCCTATTTTTTATAAAGACTGGCTTTAGTCTTAAAATTAAAAATTATATCACTGACAAAAAATGTATGGTCGAGTTTAGATCTATTGCTGTATAACGTTTCACACGTTTTACACACCCTGAATGCAACACACCCCTAGTGAAGCCGGGTATTCCAGCTTGTAAATAATAAGATAATCAAGTATCATTTTATTTTTTTATAGTGTTTATTTTTTCATAGAAAAAATTAGGTATTTTTTCCGAGGGGTGTGCCGGAAAAAAATTTTCACTCAAAAAGAGGCGGTAGACCTAAAATGTTTGAGAACCTATGGTCTATGCATTAAAATCACATTTGGAAAAGGCCATATCCATCGAATCGCTTTGGAGATATATAAAAGCTTTGCGCGCGCCTTCTCCAATCGGATCAAGAGCTCTTTACTAAGCCGAAAAATGTTTTGTTCAGATGAACCAGCATCCAGATATCTTGCTTACCTCAAAATTTAAGGTCTTTCGCGGCATTGCAATTTTCTACCTTATCGACGAATATTTTTGGACCAAAATTTCAGGTATAAATCTTGAATAGTTATACTCTAATAATGAAAAAAATTTTGGTTTAAAATAAAATACAACTTAATAAAAAAATTTTTTAAAACTTTTCTTTTATTTCGAAGAACTCCCAGAAGCTCTTAAAGGTAAAACTATAGCAAATCTTGTATGTAAATAGAAGGTAGTATTGATTTGGTATTAAAAGAATATTAAATTAGTATGAAGGTCCCTATTATGTATGACAACTCAACTTAAACTGAGTGTGTAATTTGGAAATCGGTTTTAACTATTACACGTTTGAGGTACATAGATGTCTGGCGTCTGACAAGTATGTATCTCAGATATGTGTATATATTTTTTGAGATTTTATGTTTAACAATGCAACGTTGTGTCGAGTGTAAAGACTGCCAAAAACTTACATATGTTTTTAGGTGGTTGAGTACCAAGATTTTGATAACAACCTTTTATTTCTTGGACTATTTTGAAAATGGATAAAAACACGTAAATTAATTAAATTTTTTAAAAGAGTATTAGTCCATTATATAATGGAATTTAATTGTCTTTATTTTCTCTTTTTCTTTATGTTCTTCGCAAAGAACCGCAATGCTGCGCATAATTTTAAAATTACAGGTGTGGCGGTGGATAGCTGTGACGTTGTCAAAAATTGGATAGCTGTGAAACAGTAACGTGATTCAAAGTCGTGAGATATAATTTAACCATGTAGCTCCTAAGAATGTGAAAATAGACTCCACCTACAATACAATTTTTTGCTCAGCTCAGCATAACCTTTCACCTCCGTAAATAGTTGCACTCAATTGCGGGACACCCTGTATAATTTAAAATATATCCTGCTGACAGCACCGATCCTTTCTGATTAGAAGATCCCAGGAGTTCAGAAGAACACACTGATTATAATAATAGCATGAAACTGAAAAAAAATCAGGAGTAGGAAGAATACGTGCCAGAACCAGTAGCTCATACAGCAAAGGACGATCTCAATATACAATCGAACACCAGTCAGCGCAGTCCCAGGGTCCCAGAGTACAAGGAACGACAAAAAAAATACAGTAAAGAAGATTAGCTCTTATTATGCTTTTAATTGCAACTGATTCATCCGATTCATTTCAAAAACTTTTAAGTTTTAATATTTTAAGTTTCAAAATTTATGTAAAGAAATAAAGCTTTGTTACAGATAAGCAAATAAAAATAATTCCCTTCACATTTGTATACATTCCTAATTGCAACACTTTCTGAAATTTTTGCGCTGGCAATATTGTTCAGTTTATTTCTCGTCGTCGTTATTCGCCAAGGAAAAATATTGCAGAGAACAGAAAACTAAGAAAATTTTTTCAATTAGTTTTCTGTTTATTAAAAATAGTAATTTATTTATTATTTTTATATAAATTAAAACTGCAAGGCGATGGAGCACACAGAGTTGTATGAAATTCTCGGCGTGAGCAAGGATTCAACAGATGCCGATATAAAAAAGGTAAAATCTCTCGATCTGCAAATATCATTTTGTTACTGACTCAAGGGGAGGCGGAATTGGATATTAAACATTGTTGATTACCTAAGTTGGCAAAATGTTGACTAAATAGAGGCTTAAAATGGAAGAATTGTTTAGAGCAGGAAGCTGGGTGCGGCGCCAGTTGTGAAATAAGTTCATGGTTGAGTGTGCTCATTCTGCGAATTTAGCTGAAATTGTAAAACATATTATTGCTTTATAACAAATTGCAATATTTAGTGGGTGATGACAAAATTGTTCACTCAAAGCGTTATTCGATCAACGGATTGCGAAAGCGAAGACAAACAAACCTTGATAACTTTGACAACTGTCGCTTTAGAGTTAGCTTCTACACAAACAGCTGATGTGGATTGTGTAGTTTTGTTTACATTTTTAATAATTAGCTTATTCCTAATTTCTTCTTTTTCAAAAGAACTATCGTAAATTGGCCAAGGAGTTTCATCCTGATAAAAATCCAGAAGCAGGCGATAAATTTAAAGAAATCAGCTTTGCATATGAAATACTCTCTGATCCAGAAAAGCGTAAAACGTACGATCGGTATGGTCTTAAGGGCCTGCAGGAAGGCAGTGAGGGCTTCAGCGATGCTTCGGAATTCTTCTCGCAATGGTTTCCATTCGGTCAAATGCACGGTGCCGGCGCGAGTGGAGGTGGGCGGTCGAAGGATGCACATGTCAAGCTGGAGGTGACACTGGAAGAGATTTATAACGGAAATGTGTCGAAGACAGTGGAATACCAACGCACCGAATACTGTGAAGTATGCGCTGGACAAGGTGGTCCCAAGGAAGCTTTTGAGAAGTGCGCAATTTGTGACGGTTCTGGAACTTTACAAGGTATATTTGGTGGGATGACGGCTTTTAAATCGGTGAGCAAAGCAGTATATAACAAATACTTTTAAAATATTTGTTAAATATTATTTGCAGCTGTGTCACAACTGCAATGGCCGTGGTTCCATCATAAAAGAAGAGCTGCACTGTAAGAGCTGTAGCGGCAAAGGTCTGTGTGATGTGAAACAAACTAGAGAAATAACCATTGAGAAGGGGGCGCCTAACATGCTAAAGATTCCCTTTCCCGCTGAGGGTAACCAACCAATAACAGGTCAACGTGGCGATCTGATTGTCATTCTCGTACAGAAGGAACATCCAGTGTTTATGAGACGTCAGAATGATCTGTTCTTGCGCGATATCCGCGTGAGTCTTACGCAAGCGCTGTGCGGCTTCGTGCATGCCTTCAAACATTTAGATGGCCGAGATATTTGCATACGTAACAAACCTGGCGATGTCATACGCTCCGGTGACATGAAAGTCATACCCGGTGAAGGTATGCCGTTACGCAATAATCCGTTCGACAAGGGCGACCTCTTTGTGGAATTCCGAGTAGACTTTCCTGATGATAACTTTGCGTCACCGGAGTCGCTTAAAATTTTGGAAAAAATACTACCACCTCGCGAGCCCTTTATCATGCCAGCCGAGGCTGAGGAGGTGCAATTGGTCGATCTGCAGCCGTTCAGCGATGAGCATGGTGCTGGAGCGCATGGTGAAGATGACGATGAAGACTTCGAGGCTGGCAGCCATATTGAGGGTGTACAATGTCAGACAACTTAGTGGAATTTATTGCAACACTTAAATTAGTTTTGGAGATTGTCACTGTTGAAAATACTAATTTAATAACATATACATTAAAATCGGCCATGGGCCAGACTGTTTTCAGGGAGGAAGCAAAAATTGAATAGTTGACGTTGTTGCTGCTAGTACTTCTTCCTTTGTTTAAGTTTTGTTATTTTTATTTTTTTTTTTTTGTGTAATATATGAAGAAGAGCATTTGTGTAAAAAAAGAAATTGACTTAAGTTTCCAGAAACAAGAACTACAACAACAGGAAGGGAACAACAACTTCTATTTGAAAATATATTTTTAGTTATTAAAAAAAAAAAATAAATATATATATATAGAAGAAATAACTTTATTAATAAAATTAATTTATAAAAAATAATACTAAAATTTAAAAAGAACAGTAATAATAAATCCGTCTATTAAACGCTAAAAATAAACAATAAAATTTGCTTCGTGCAGCTGTGCTTCAAATTCTTATGTTTGAAAAATAAATCCCGAGCTAATCTAGAAGAGTTCTTGAATTTTTAATTTAATGCGGATAATATTTAGAATAAAGTAACAACGGCAAAGTTTAAAACAGCTGCTCTTGGGTTATATTAAAATGTTTAGTACCAACGTCAAAAAGAAAAGACTAACGTAATCCGTGCTATAACAAGTGAAATCTTAGAAAATCTCAGCAAATACGAAAATTTACAGGCTTTTGTGAATCGTTGCATGTGATGCATTCTAAAGATTAGCCACAAATTATATCCATCCAGGTATTTATTTATTTATTTAGTTTGGTTTTATAAATCAGAGACATTAACTCTTATAGATTACTTATGCAATACTTAAGGATAACGTAACATTAATAAAAAAGAAGAATGCGAAGTTATATAAGGAAACAGATATTACAAATTTATAATATATCACATTTATATATATATGTATAAATCGATGAGTCAGCACGTATGAGATTTTAAATATAAATAAAAAAAAAAATATTTAAATATAGGTAACACAAAAAATATAAATAAAGCAAACCAAAAAAAAAAGAAAAAAAAAACAAAAAGGCGGCCAAAAGTTAAGAGCACTAAGAAACATGAAACATTTGGAGAAGTTCAATGTTTATTTTAAAGCATATCAACCATGGGCAAGACCCGATTCGCTTCAATGGTGCAACGTGTTATAGACTCATTTAGAGCAAATGCAGCTCTATGGAAAGGAACGCGAAAGTTAAAGTTACTCCTAAGATATCGAGATAGCGTAATAAAGTATAATATATCAAGTATAAAAGGACATTGAATATGGTGATGGACTAAGTCACGAAAAAAAAGACGAAATGCATTTTACGTCTAGATTCAAGTGAACAAATATCAATTAGAGCACATCTGGTGGTGTATGGTATTGACTGAGTGAGGTTCCAGTTAAGTTTGAAAACCATGTATCTTGTGAATTTTTTTTTTAACTCTTTCAATTCTAAGAGCTTGTGTGGATGAAGCTGGATTTGATAAAAGTGAACAGTATTCTAAATGTGGCCGTACTAAAGATGAATATAGACTTTTGAGGGTGTAGGGATCCTTAAAATATTTAGAATTCCTTATTAGAAAGCCTAGCATAGAGTGAGATTTATTGATAATAAGATTAATGTGGTCTTTAAAATTTAAACAGGGAATTCAATAGAATTCCAAAACCTTTCTTTGAGGTAAACCTCGCAAGTTGACATGAATTTATGGAGTAAGGGCTAATTAAAGGAGATGATAATCTACAAAAAGTGAAGCATTGACATTTGGAGACATTGAGTTGTAACTTATTCAATTCACACCAGGTAAAGATTGAGTCGATGTCTGATTGAAGTAAATTTACATCAGCAAGCGATTTAATAGATCGGAATAGTTTAAGATCATCTCCAAAAAGAAGGCACTGGGAATGACGTATGACCGTCGGCAGATCGTTTATAAATCGTTTATAAAATCGTTTATAAAAAAAGGAACAGGAGGCGCCCTAGATGGCTTCCCTGGGGAACACCAGATGTAACTTCGAAGATGTTTGCTGTGAAGTCCTTTACTATTACGGATTGAAGGCGGTTAGAAAGGTAGGATTGGAACCATCTCAAAAGATTTGAATGAATTCCAAGGAAGGCAAGTTTTGTGGCATACTTTGTCGAACGGCTTCGCCAAATCAGTAAATATGATATTAGTTTGAAGGCCAGCTTCAAAGTAAGCAATAACAAAATTGCAAAAGAGTGCCGGGCTTGCCAACGTTCATTTACCTGTTATGAACCCATGTTGTTCAGGGGATATAATCTTTTTGACATGAAAGAACATTTTGTCATAAATGATTTTATCGAATACTTTAGGGACACAGGAAAGTTAACAAATCGGTCTGTCATTTTTATACCCCAACGCGTAGTGTCTAAGGGGTATATTAACTTTGCCATTCCGTTTGTAACGCCAAGAAGGAGGCGTGGCAGGTATAGAAAACAAATATATATTTTTGATCAGCATCGTCTCCTGAGTCGATTTCCGTGTGTCCGTCTGTCGACACGATTACAGCCGTAATTTTAAAGCTATTGCGGTGAAATTCAAAATGTAAATAAACTTGCAATAAAAATAAAGATCAAGCTCGAAAATGGGCCAAATCGGATGAAAACCACTCCTACCTCCTATACAAAGTGACTTTATATTAACCGTAAAATGTCTTTAAAATCCACAAAAATTATAGAAATGCCTTGAATTAATATTTGCAACGTAAGCTTTGCTCTTCAATCTAAATCCTGGCTATGAAATTTGGAAAAAGATGACGCCCACCTCCCATACAAACTGATGTCATCAAAATAGGAAAACTTTCTTAAAACTGAATGTCATCGTGTATGTCGTGGCTAAAGACTTCGAATATACTTCAATATGGCTGCGGGATGGTATTTTAGCTTCGGTACCCTGCCGAAGCTCCATCCTTTCTAGTTTATATTCTGTTTGGAACTAGCCACCGTGGCGTAGTGGATAAAGTATGTGGCTCATACGCCAGAGAACCCAGGTTCGAATCTGACAGAAAGTTTTTTTCAATTGAATTAATTTTTCTGTTCGGCCGCCCCCCCAACTCCGCCACGTTAGCAACTTAGTTGCGCCTGCCTGTCCACAGCCAGGATAAAGGAGGATGGTTGTTTGTAGGATACGTCCTGCAAACGTAAAAACTTATAGGGCCAACCAAGAGCTCGGGGTGGTGTGCATCATGGTAGCAGGTCATATTCGGTATATCGATATGAAACGAGCCTGCGAAGGTATAGCAATTGACCTTAAAACTTGTTAGTACGGGGACAGTCTTAACCCGTCAAATGGGGTAGTCCCTATCTATCCACCGCACTGGGACCTTAAATCGGCTGGATAAAAATGGATGTGAGTGTTTTGGCATGCGTGCTTCATATGTCGACGCTCTGGCTTTCCTTGGGGTTTGCTTGTCGATGTTTTGACTCGCCCCCTCAAACTCACTCACGTCACTGAGGGAAGTGTAGAAAGGAGTTGCTTAAACTGGAGTTCTCATTCTGAGCACGGCAGTCCCTAATAACAAGGCCAATACTCTGTCTGGATGTTGAGATCCTTAGATCGCCCGGACTGCCAGAGAAAGAGTGGCAACAAAAGGTCCTCTGTAGGAACCAGTCATGTGCAATAGTTTGCAACTGAGCCGGCAGCTGTGAGCTGTTAAAATGGCCCTTTCAGTGCTCATTGAGCACAGTCACACATAAAAATGCTTCGTAATTGCATTAGTGTATTTTTGGTCTTTTTGCGGGGATGTTGTGAATCCTCATTGACGGGATCGAGTTGCCCAGATGACTGTCGTGGGTTGGTCCTTCGGGGAGTCTCGTACTGGTTGTGGTTGTGTGAATGCTACACAGGTCTAGATTGACCGGCGGGGTCGCGCAGTGGTACGACCGGGCTGGCATATCTGTCTTAATATGCAAGAGATTGGGTAGGTCTCGTCTTCACCAGTAGATGGATTGTAAGTACGTCACTACTGAAGTCTAAACTTTTACTAGTTAAAACATAAACGGGTCCGTGTTGTAGTACAACATATAAGTTCTGGTTGTCTGTTTCATGAACTATTACCCTAGGTCTGGAAGACCCAAGTACTTAAGCCTTGCGGCAGGTGTACTTGTTAAACCAGATTCTAATTGTTCGGTCGCCCCCTCTCTGCAGACAATGGCAAACCTCAGAGAGTAAAAACTGCCATGAAAAGCTTCTTGAGAACATAAGCCATTCGGAGTCGGCATAAAGCTGGTAGGTCCAGTACTGGATCATTTGTGTTCAAACATTTCACAACACACACAACATAATTGATCGATCATAATAAGCTCGGTCAAAGTCCTTTCAAGGGCTGAAATGGCCATTTCGTTTTTTTTTTTTGGAACCAGATTTATGGATCGGGACGATGTGATAATGTTTCAAATTATCTAAAAAACAACCCGCGGATAGAGAATTCCTAAATATCAAGAAAAGGGCTGTTGCCAGAGGTAGGGCGCAATTTTTCAATACTGGTTGAGCTATACTATCAGGGCCTGCAGTTGGACAATTTTTGAAGTTTGACAGAACAGATTAAATATCTTCTATAGAAGAGGATAGGTGGACCAAGATTCAAGACTGATTCAGAAGGGCTACCGAGTGATACCAGATCTGTATTTGAAGCCGGGGAATAAATAGACATAAAATAATTAGCAAACAAGTTACATATGGTTCCCGTAATCCCGCTTGGTAATCCATTAGATTTTCTTTTGGTGTTGATGAAAGTCCAAAAATATTTACTGTTTTCCTTGAGTGTTTGTTCAGTACAGGAGTTATATGAATTGCAAAGGAATTTGTCAAATTCATATTTAAGGGACAAGTAGATGATTTTAAGATTAAGGTTTATAGTATCTTGCTTAAAGCGCTTATAAGCTTTAATCTTTTTGCTTTTCAAGTTTGCGACTCTTTTGTTAAATCAAAGAGGGTTATTATTACTACAAGTCTGTTTCAAGGGGACAAATTGACGGATTGAGTGTTTCAATATTGATAAAAGATGTCATAGGCCGCGGAAAGATAAATTCCAAGAGAGATAAGGTAGCGTAAATTGCGCTGGGCTAGTCACATACTGAAGAAGCCAAACACAGCACCGAAGGCCACTGTCGAAGAAGACCCAGAAATGTCAATCTGGCACCGATCAGCTGAATTGGGCATCGCCAGGCTTATTTTGCGGTTGGATTTGGGCAGCGAACCATATGTTTGATTACACGAACGCAAACACATACACTACACTACGACGACATAAGAAATTAACACAAATATTATCATTCTCTACCGTTCGACAGGAAAACATACGGTATTGTTAGTAGTGTTTGCGTAGTAAGTACTGAACACAAACGGCATACAGTAACTTTTAGGGTGGCTGAAAAGGGCAGGTGTGTTGAGAAGAAATGTTGAGGGACAAAAAATAATAGGACCAGCTCATATATTTGTCCCCTCTAGGAGTACATTTGCGAGAGATACAAACTATTTTCGACAGTTTTTGTGTTTTTTGTATGGAGACCCAAAGAAGGGTGGCAGATAGGGGCAAGGTGTGCTTGGAAGAAATGTTGAGGTGCATAAAATATAGGATCAGCTTATATATTTTTACCCCTCTAGGAGTCCTGTTGCGGGAGATATAAAGTATTTTTGACAGGTTTTGTAGTTTTTTACCCTAATCATGAAACATTTTCTCCCGGGTGTTGTAAAAGGGAGTTTCTGTTTTAAAGATGGCAGATAGAGGCATTAAATTTTTTTATTTAATACTCGTGAATATTGGATATGAACAAATTTGCATTAAAAATTCCCAAAAAAATTTTGAACTTTATCAATTCTATCAATTCAACACACACAGTTCCTGACACACCTATTTCCCATAGATCTCCATATTAAAATCAGCGCAACAAACTGTTCAGTCAGACTCAGGGAGTCCCACAACTGGAGGAACAGACTATATGGACACAGCAACATTCTTAGTTCACTACTACAGGATTTGATGGCAAAGAGTACGGACTATGACATCCCGATGCTTGATTTCACAAGGTCATTTACTATTAAAGTCCCCACCAGGGTAGAATGGCGCAATGGAGGACCTGATACAGTCTTCGATATATCAATCTACACTGATGGATTCAAGATGGAATGCGGAGTTGAAGCCGGTGTCTACTCAGAGCAACTGAGTGTGCCGAAAGCTTTCCGTCTACCGGATTCGGCTAGCGTCTTTCAAGCCGAACACAAACAACTTTAACGCAGCAATATTGTCGGACAGCCAAGCCACCATAAATGCTTTAGCTGCGGCCAAAACGAACTCCAAACTGGTTAGGCAGTGTAAAGAGGAACTAGCCCGACTAAGTCACCAACTTGACATCACCTTCATATGGGTTCCCGGCCATAGGAACATTTATGGTAATGAAAAGGTGCATGAACTAGCCAGGCTGGGTTCTTCCCTTGACGTTTCCAGTGCGGAACCAGTAGCAGTCCCACTAAGTACAGTGAAGGGAAGCATTCACTCTTACTACCTTGCCATAGCTAGTAATAGATGGAGAGGGCTACCAACATGTATCACATCAATGCAAATGTGGCCAACATGCAACTTAGGCAGAACCCGAGATATGCTATCCAGATCCCGGACCGACATAGTTAGGATCACAGCTATCATAACGTGGCACTGTCGCAGCTGCGACGACCCAAATGAAAAAGAAACACTAACACTCTTCCTATGCACCTGCCCTGCACTAGCCAGAATCTAGATTGAGCGTGCTAGGTAAGCCGTTCTTCAGCAACTTAGAAGAACTCTCGGCAGCGAAAATTTCCAACCAACTTACATTTTTTAACTGCACTGGATGGTTATGAAGCAAAACAGCAACTTCCTGGTGCGTAACGTACCCAATATAAAGGAACAAGAGGTTATGGCATCAAAACGGCTCATCAGAGCTAATTGGATACTAATCGTGGTAGTATCACCATTTAAACCAACCATCAATTCAATAATGAGTGAAGTCATCAACGCTGCACAACGTTAACACACGAAGGGAGTAAAATTGTGTATGGAGCCGAAGTTGATGACCTTATTAAAAGTAGTGCATATTAATTTCAGTTTACTTTTATGTACAATTGAAGTACAAATATGCAAATTTTTGAGAAACACTCCCTAGTATTCAGCAAATATGTAGTAGATGTACTAGGGCACCCTTTAGAATTGTTTTCAAATTTGTAGATAAAAGATTTTTGCATTTTTTGTTTAATATTGGCTTAGTTTAAGTTATTATCATCAATGTTGTTGTTTTTTCTCTTGCTTCTGTAGCTGTTATTGTAACTAAAATTGCGACTGAAGTGCATCGTAAGACCCTGAGATAACAAAAGCATTTGTAGCTGCTTAGCAAATAGTTACTTTCGCTGAAAAATATTTGCTAATTTATTTAGCAGAAGGTTTCATTGGTTTGAATTACGTTGCAGCCTTTGTTGCTTGTGCTGTTTTGCATTTGCGATATTCTTATGCATGTCATAAAGAATAATTCTTTGAATAAAATTATTTTCTTAAATCCATTCATGAAAAGTTTTTATAATCGTTATCATCTACATGAAAAATTTACTTATTTGATAATAATTCTGCTTCTCTTAGCATTTTATGAATCGGGCACTATATTTGCAAACAAGCTGGGCAGATAGCATGTGGGCATTAGTCAAGGACGCTGAATTTAATGTCCATTTTCGAGAATTCAAGGTAAAAAGTCAAATATATGTTGATGCAGTTTTTGTTTCTGTTTTTGGAATGACGTGCAAAACTACCGCCCAATATTTTGATTTACCGAACATAAAAAATGAAATCGAACTTCGGCAGCAATTCTGGTATAAGTTCAACCCAAGAGACAAAAATCTTCTTTTCCGAAACGGGAAAGCGTTGAAAATTTTGATTGCTCTACTGTGCACAACGTGTAGAGCGACCGTTTAGCAGCCTCAGCAGACTAAAAACTTGGTAAAGATGCACTATGGTGGAAAACCGCCGCAATTGACTGGCCATGATGAGTGTGCACAGAAAACTTACAACATTTTTGTAATAAAAAGGTGGAGAGGTTTTCAAAAAAAACCTCAAAAGATTATGTTTTAATGAACTTATTCAAAAGAAGGGTCAACAATTAATCTATGCAAGCTCATTCATCATGGCTAGATCATTTGAGACAATTTTTTCCCAAACTCTTTATCTTATTTTATTTTTCCAATAAATATATTTAATAACTTTGGTTATTTTTATCTATTTTACAGTCAAGAGGTAGAGGTAGTAAGACTCGCACTACAAGCAAGTGGAAAGCTTTCTGTCTTCTTGACTGTACCTACAATTCACACTTTTCCCATCCTTCATTTATCAACTGCCCCTTCCCCCCTGGGCAATCGGCTGGCGACGCTCTTGTAAACTGCTAAACACTTCGAATAAACTTAAATACGGACGCGGGGGACTGGGGGGGGGGGCGGACATTTAGCTTCATTGTTATATTCTAGAATGTTTAATTGGGACAAGAACTCAAAGAAGTGAGGTTAATGGGCTTGCGAGTGCCGCCCTAAAAGATTAAATATTCGTAACTTGTGCATAGAAAATATTTTGAGAATTGTAGACTCAGACTTGAATTGAAGACTTGTAGGTCTTACATAATTGATTAACTTCTACAAAAACTTCCAAGTCTCCTTCCCAAACAGAACCACATGGGAAAAAGAGAGGCCACGGTTCACTGGTGACTTTCAAGCCTGGTATACTGATGGCTCAAAGAAAGATGAAGGGGTGGGAGCTGGAGTTTTTGGCTTAAGGCAGGGAAAATCTATATATGCCAGCATGGGCACAGGTAATTCAGTCTTCCAAGCTGAAGTCCACGCCATTGAGATCTGCCTAAGAGAGTATGCAAGCAGTCCCACTAGGAACAAAAACATTTACATTCACTCTGATAGTAAAGCAGCTCTACTTGCACTTAGCGCATATAAAATCACGTCCAAACTCGTATGGGATTGCCTACAGCTACCTATACAGGTATCTACCCAAAACAGAGTCCATCTCATTTGGGTACCAGGTCATAGCGGCTATTTGGGTAACGAGATCGCGGACGAACTAGCCAGGAAAGGGGCTGCAAGGTCCTTCATAGGCCCAGAACCATTCTGCGGGATACCATGGGGCATTATGCGCCATAACATTAAAAAGTGGGGTAAACAGAGAGGCACTTCATTACTGGAGGGAAACTGAAGGTAACAGACAGGCTAAAACATTCATGCCAACCACTTCGCTTCAAAGAACGAAACAATTTCTGACTCTAAGTGGAAGATCTATCAGACTTGTCACAGGTTTCCTAACTGGACATTGTAAGGTAAATAAACACTTATCAACCATGGGTATAGTCCAGGAAGATCTGTGTAGATTATGAAATGAAGATGAAGAAACAGCAGAGCACATCTTGTGTCGCTGTAACGGTCTAATCAGGACCCGTCTTCGTTACTTAGGTCCATTGTACCTAGAACCGCATCTAATAGCGGATAGTTCACCCAAGAACAACGCTCGGTTCCTAACGCAGTTAACGATCAAGGATGAACTATAACTTATAGAGGCTTGTTACAATAGGCCTTTGAGGCCGCAGTAACTAGGTGAATTGCTCCCTCCTCACTTAACTAACTAACTAACTACATAATTGATTAATACAAATGCATAGGAAAGTTGAAAATTACAGTGCAATTTCAAAATCTTTTTGACCTGGCAAAAAAAAATTATGATGCGCGAAAACAATATTTTAATGCATTCTATTACACTTAAGGCTTGAATACTAGTTGAATACTTGAATGCTAGTCTAGAGGGAAAAATTTGGGATGTTTTTAAAATTCAATAAAAAAAAAACTAAAAATATTTCCAGTATTTAGTATCCTTCATTTTACTATACATATGTTCATTAATATTTCAATAATACACAAAAAAATTGAAAAAAATATAAAATGAAAAAATGAGAGACTGAAAAAATCAAAATAGATTCTTAACGTCTTAACGTAAAAACGTCGCTATATCCCGGATTAAGGAAAAAAACAACTTTTTTTCGCGAAATGGCAACACATTTAAAAAAGAAGTAATTTTTTAGACTTTTTTCAAAGTTTTGAATTTTTTAAAAACAAAACTTTTCTATAATTTTAGTTCGGGTCATAGAGGGATATATAAAAAAGGCCCACACCAAATTCTAACTTAATACGTCCATTAGCACTTGAGATATCATGTTAAACGTGTTGAAAAAATTACTTTCGAGAAAAACGCGTTTAAAGATTTGAGCAAAGTTACAGTTGAATCAGTCAGCCAAAGACTGCGTCACTTAAATAGTTATAACTCCGTAAATAATTGAATTTTTAAAAATTCCTTTGGAGCATATATTCATTAAGGTCTAATCTTCCAAAATATGTCATAAAAAGATATCAATTTTGCTCAAAATTCTACACTAGAATATTGCCTTAAGTGGAATTTAAAAAAAGTTAGACCAAAAGTTAGATTTTGTTGATCTGTCTTATATGAATTTCTGTTCTACCATCTGGATTCCTTTATAAGGGGCTGTTCACAAATGACGTAACATGTTTTTGGCCTATTTTTGACTGAGCTTTTTTTTATCAATTTAGCAGTTTTTTATGAAAAAGCATAGAACACGTGATTATATGGATAATGAGTTTTATTTTCATGAAAATTACATGAAAATTTCACGTTCTTCGATTGTGCTTGACCAACAATTTTAATTAAAATTTGACCATGTGAACAGAGCTACGTGAGTGGTCCCAAAAGCACTTGACCTAACAAAGAAAACACAATAATTTTGGGAACAAATATTTTTATATTTCATCATAGTCTCCTCTACACTTTTTCCAGCGATGTCCACTAGCTTCGATATCCTGTTTAAATGAGAACCGTCGAGCGCCTCATAGTAGCCATCAACCGCAGATACTACCTTTTCAATGCTGGCAAATCTTTTACCACCAAGCCATTATTTCAAGTTCGGAAAATGAAAATAGTCCCATGGGGCTAATATGGCGAATACGGTGCGTGAGAAAGCAATTCGAACTTTAATTCATATATTTTGGCCACCGCGATAGTGGATATGTAAACCGGTGCATTGTATTAATCAAACAACACTTTCTTTTTCACCAAATGCGGCCGTTTTTTCTTGATTTCATCACTCAAACACTGCAAAAGTTCGCATGATACTCGCCGTTGATTGTTTTTCCTTTTTGAAGATAATCAATGAAAATGATCCTACGTGCATTCCAAAAAACTGACGCAATGACCTCTCCTACAGATGGAACTGTCTTCGCCTTTTTTGGAGCCGATTCTCCCTATCCAGTCCATTGTTTTGACTGTTCCTTCGTCTCAGGTGGGAAGTGATGGACCCGTGTTTCATCTGTGGTTATGAATCGCGGCAAAAACTCGGCTTTATTGCTGTGGAACATCGCCAAACAATTGATTGAAACATCCTCACGACTCTGGTTTTGTTCCATTGTGAACAAACGCGGCACCCATCTTGTGCACAGCTTTCTCATGTCCAAATTTTTCAGTTAATATGCGATGTACAGCATTTTTTGAAATGCCTACCATGTCTGCTAGCTCGTGCACTTTCAATCGACGGTCATCCAATACCATTTTGTGGATTTTCTTTACCATTTCTGACGTTGTCATCTCATTTGGTCGGCCACTGCGATGTTCGTTTTGGCAGCTCGTTCGGCCTCGTTTAAACTCTGCCACCCAATATTTTACTGTTGTAAACGAAGAAGCAGGCTCCCCCAGAGTAGGATCTAGCTCGGCTTTGATACTCGTATTGGTTGGACATAGACCTTTCAAATGAAAGTATTGTATCACATTGACCAATTTTTTCTATGTTTACAAATTCACTGAATGATGGCTCCCAAGCAAATACTAAACAACGTAGCGTCTTAAAACTTAAAATTTATAAGCTTAGCACTTTCTATCATAGCAATATATTAAAGCAACAAACACTATCTATACGTCAGGTCGGATACTTTGTGGACCACCCTCGTAAACACAAATGAAAGCTTTTCTGACGTTAACAAGAACACAAACCAGTGGCGATACGTTATAACTTCATTGTTCGACAAATGTTGTTTGTTTTAGTATTTTTATAAATCTTTGATGTTCGTTTTGAAAGTGAAGTTATAACAGCTATTTTCGATGAATGCTTTAGAGTAGGAATTCACACTTCAGTGAAAAAGACTGTTTTTGAAGCTGTTACATTTGTTGAAGGTGTTTCAAATGCCTTTTATAACTTTGCTCGATTTAAACCTAGTTTTAACTGTCTTTTTCGGTTTGTGATCCGTTAATTTTATTAGGTGCTTTTTTTTATTGATGAAAAATGAAAGCAATTCTTACAATAAAACTAAATTTAAAATTTTCAAAACTTAATACAAAAACGCGGGACTGACTCCCCGGCTCCCCTTAAAAGTGTTATGTAATCTATGAACAGCTCCTAATGTAAAAATAGCAAACAAGGATTGAAAAAGAGAAAGAAGGGTTAAAATTACACATTATTTTAAGTGTACCTACTAAAAACTGAATAAAAAGGCATTTGATTATGGTCGGATTTAAAACTTTTAATACGCTTCTTCAGAAAATTATTTAGCAGGAAGCTCCTGAGAATCAACATTAAACATCGCATTATAAATACGTTTTATCGGTTCTAAATGCAATTAAATGTCAATTTAAGCAAAGTGCTATTCAAGATAAGTAATCTTAATTAGTCTACTTAATGGCTATGCACGAGTTTAGTTTTCTTGTCAATTATGAGTAATGCGGAATAATTAAAGCTCCACATTAAAAAAAATTTGCACCAGCTGCCAAAATATAGTGCAATGAGGTGTAGTAGTCTTTATTTAAAATTTAAATCAAAAACCAATTAACAATATCTGTATCGGTGTCCGAGGGGGTAGGGGTTGCAAGGTGCACTTGCCCCTCTAAGATTTCAACAAAGGAAAAAAGTGCATATATATTTTAACATTTATTGGTTTCAGCAATAACACAGTGTGATGCACAACCAAACTTTATAGTAATTCTTAAAGAGGAATATGTTGCGAGTCCATCGC